>VYXB01009890.1:622386-705400 GCA_013397135.1 Pachyramphus minor | reverse complement strand
CCCGCGGCCGTGTGCCGGGCTGCGAGATGGCCGCCGGCGCCGTCCTGGGGCTGTGGCTGCTGGCGGCGGCGGGGCTGTGCGGCGGGGCGGCGGCGGGCAGGTCCCCCAGCTGCCACGAAGTGCGGACGGCGTTCCAGCTGCGGCAGATCGGGCCCCTCAAGCTGGTCCCCGACGTGCCCACGGCCGGTCAGTACCGACACACCCGCGGGGGGCTGCTCGGGGGCTCGGGGCTCTGCGACTGCGAGCAGCCGGTGCCTCCATCCAGCACCGGCTTTGCTGCCGGCGCGGGGAGGGGAACGCGTTTGGAACGGCGCTTGCTACAATAACTAAAAGATTTTGTAGGAAAAGCAGACCGGGATGACTCCTGCGGTTTTACACTGTGCAGGTGTTGGTTGTCGGTCTCCACCGTAAGCGCGGTCTGTCTTAGCCGCGTGTTTCAGACCTGTGCGGTCCCTTTGCTAAAGTACCTGACGCAGAGGATTCCTCCCGGGAAGGATCCGAGTCGTGGAAGGCAAATCAGTAGCTGAGTCGTTAGGGAAGTGGTTTTACTGCCCAGGTGTGGGATCCCGGAGCGGGTGGTGAATACTTTGTAAATTCTGTTTTGGAAGAGTTACCCTGCAAATGAATTCGGGAGCGCTGTCCCAAGGAGAGGCAGGGGTGACACCTTGGACGGAGACAGCCAAAAGAACTTGGTTTTTGCGTAGTTAAGCAGCAAGTCTGCAGCACTTGGGAAAGTTTATGAGCAGAGTGGTGTTCTTTCTTGCCTTTTCACAGCTCATGAACAATGCCTGGCAGCACTGAAAGGGGAAAGTAACATACAGATAATAAGAATAGATTTTAATTTTTTTTTGCATGTTCTACAACTACCCTATAAAATTCATGGCAAGGGGATAAATTGCTTTATAGTATAAAAACGTGATTAAACTCGTGAATGACAATGTATTATCTGCCTAGATAATGGAGTTGCATCGCTCACTTTTATGTGTTTTCCAACTTAAACGATTCAGTGAGTCTGTTTTAAGAAAATGTTTACAGGAATGTAAGAAAGCAGAGACTATCAATCTCGTGACACAATCTCTAGCTGCCTTATGCCAGCGGAATTGCCTGCAGATGTGTGGCGGTATAAGTTTCAGTTTGGGTTGTTGCCCTTTTTTTTTTTTTTTTGGTTTGTTGTTGGTTTTTTTTTGGTGGGTTGTTGTTAGTTTTTTTTCTTTTTTCTTGAGTAGTTAAATTCAAAGCTTTCTAAGTTTGATGGAAAGACTTCTTAGATGAGCTTTGGATATGTTTTCTGGCATGGATTCCTGTCCTGGGGATTAAATTTGATAGGCCATTGGGCTGGTCTCTTAGGGCTGTTAAATGACTGCATAGTGCTGGTGATCTTCACTTTGCCTGAAGTAGTTGAGATGACACATAGAGTTATCCTTGGGTGAGGAATCATTTGTCATTTTGTGGCAAGAGGAGATTTGCAGGAATGGCATTTTGAAACTTGGTGCTACTGTTCTGTGCTGACAGAGGCATGAGGTTATGTTTGTCTTGGAGAGCTAAAAAAGAGGCAAAATGAGGCTTTTCATCCATTTTGGTGGAAGCTTAACCCTCTCTCCTGAGCTCTTTCTGGAAGAAGTTCCTCAGACTTTACATTAATTGTTTTACATTTTCTATAAGACTCTACTGCTGCAGATGAAACTTTGAGAAAATTCTGCAGTTGCAGAAGGTCAAGGTGTAGATGCAGTGATACTTGAGAGAATGCTGGAATGATTTGGGATGGAAGGGACCTTAGAGATGATCATCTAGTTCTAACCCCCTGCCGTGGAGGATTCTTTCATTGTTTTCTCGTGTCATATTGAACTTTCCTGTTGAATAACAAGCTCTCAGAAAATAAACTGCATGAGAGAAGGTGAGAGAGGGTAATGTGCTTTTAAATTTTAGCTCATAAAGGTTTCTTTTGAAAAGGATTGGAGCAGAGCTGCAGAAAAGTGGTGCATATTGATCTTCCCTGTTCCTTGAGTATTACTCAGCTCCACCAAAGCTTCTGTGCTTTAATGATATCTTGCCAGGCAGTTATGCATTCTGTGCCCTCTTTCAATTAAATGCTGAAGTGTTTCCCAGTGTTTTCATCTGGCAGCTATTGCTAGTGAATATATCTTAATACATCGTCCCCTTCACACATTTCTCCCTCACACTGAGGCTCATTTTATTATGAATTTTAACAGTACACAAGTGTTGAAGTGCATCCCTTGAAGACCTCAAATGTCAGTTAAAGCAGCAGAGAGGGAAGAGTGATGGGCAGGTAGGGGTGACCCTGGAGAGCAGCATATTCCCATCCCTTTCTGGTCCTGTGGGCCAGAGCTGCACTGCACTGGGGTGCTTCTCAGTGCCTGCTTGGTGGTTTTGGATTATTTTCTCTGAAAGCTGAAACTTGTGCAGTCCTTATTGTTTATGAGATGTTTTCAGTCACAAGAGTGTTGAAAGCCCTTGACTAATCCCAAGGCAGTATTTACTGGCTAATACAACAAATCTGACAGAGGTTAAAGTCTAAATGATTATTGAGTTCTTACAAACTTTGGGAGAACTGGCAGCTCAGTTGAGGAGAGAGGCCCAACCCAGTTCTGGGAGAGGGATCAGCAGACAGACTGTCAGGTGTATGTTTTCTCTCCCCTCTGATGGGTGGTGCCCATTTCACCTGTAATAAAATTAACTCTAAACACTTGGGAGGGTTTGTAGCCTATACCCTCTTGTGGTGTATTAGTTGTGGTTGCAGTGCTGCAGGTGCATGCTGGTGGATCTAGGACATGATAATGGATCCTGGATACAAGCCTTATGGGGACTGGTGGACTGGAAGCTGCTTCCCTGTGTTTGCCTGGTCTGCAGCAGGTCGCTGGGATTGCTGAGTGGGTGGGAGGGGGGTGTCAGCAGGATCTACAGTGAGATACAGGCTTTGGGCAGGAGCTCCCAGCCTCTTGTATAAAATGTAGTGGCAAAGGAAGGAAGAAGACTTCTGAGGAAAAAGAACTTTTTATTTTTGAGGTGCAATGTGAATCCTTTCTGAAAATTGTCACCACCTTGGAGATGTCCAGGAGTCTTCTTTTAAATTTCTCTTCCACAGTTTCCCCCAAAAGACATGAGATTTTTCTGCTTTGGATTCTCGTCCATTATTGAGGGCAGGGCTAAGGAAGAAGTGTTTGGACATGGGATGGATAAGAGGCCCAAACGGGTATTTTTGAGCAGCAGATCTTCTTGGTCTAACACTTTCTTCTCCACTAGTGGAGTCAGTATTCCTGTCTGGTACCCCACTTTTCTGGAACAAAGGGAATTTTTCAAGGGTAATTTGCTGCAAATAACAGACAGATTGGTCAGGTAAAGGTGCTACTGCCTTGGCTGTGATGCACAGGAAAGGGGGTTTTTTTTGTGTCTTCCCCCAGACTGGAAAATGAGGTCATGTGTTCCTGGACTTGTACTTTGATTATCACAGACTGAGCCGGGATGTTTTTGTAGGAGCTTGGTTAACAGTTTGATGAGAGAGAATTCTATGCTGTCTCCAAGGGTGAATGGCTGTGTTAATCCTGCCAAGGGACCAAGCCTTTGGTTCCAGGGAGTCTGGATACCTCAGGCTTGATGTGTGCTGCTACGTGTGGTGTTGCTCCCAGACCCGGGGCTGCCTCGGCGATGCCCCGCGAGCCCTGGGTTGTGTTACAGCGTTCGCTGCACGCTGGCACAGGCTCCGTGTGAAGTTCCGGTTATTCAGAGGCTGCTCCGTGGCATGAAGCACGGTGGTGCCTGCCTGGAACTGCTTTCCAAGTTCTCAGTAGGAAAACTGAATGAACCCAACTGGAGTTTGTGACTTGTCCGCATTCAGGCAGTGAATTGGAGCAGAACCAGAATAAAAGTCCTCTTGTGATTCCTTTGGTAATCGTGTAACCACAAGAACGTCCTACCCATTTATATATGCTCAGTTCTCTCTCTGGCTGATTGACTGGTGTATGAGCATGCAATAAAACCCAAGTCTGTAAATGGATGATAAGTAAAGAGAGAAAAATTGGGCTGATTTCTTGGAAGCAAGGAAAATACTTGTCGCTTGTAAAAGAATTCTAGGAACTCTTTACCTGCTAAATAATCAGCTTGTGGAGAACTACCAAAAGGATGATGAGCTTTATCCTGCTGCTCTATTGCTTTACAAAGAGCACAAATTCCCAGGTTGTGCTAAGGGAGGCACTTCTGAAGGGGAGATTTTGTCCTGTTAAAAGCTGCTTTATTATCCTCTGTCATCCTGCACCTTAAATCAGCTGGAATGTTCATTACCGCGTGTGTGTGTGCTGAATATCCCATAGCAGAGCTGGACATGCATTAACAATTTATACATTACAACTGTTTTACTTTCTGAATAGTGACAGGAAAGTCCTAGATTCCTACCAGAAGCTCTTTGCTGTTTGTGGTGCCTGTGTTAGACTGGATCTCATCCCATCTCAGTCTGTGGCAAAGCTCCCATCTATGTTGAGAAAGGAGCAAGAGCTAGATCTCTTTTAAATATATCCAAGAATATCTATTCCCCTATCCATTTTATTATGAAATGGGTCATGCCACACTTTATTTTGTTGTTTTTCTCTTATCAACACTCAGCTTTTTATTTCTATCTTGTTGATGAGAGCACTGTAGTTCCCCGGGTAAAGGTGCAGTAATGAAACGCATTTTGCTCACAGCAGCATTCTCTCAAAGCCACTGCTGAGTCTGGTGTGTGCCAGTTGTGACATGGACTTGCTTTATGGGCTCTGGGAAGTCTTTGCCCCATCAGAATGAGATGCTAAAACCCTATTGTGTTTCCTGTTCACCTGCCATACGTGGCTGTGTGGGACTGCCTTCAGTAGGGTGGAGGAAAGATGCACCTGGGAGGAAAGATTGCTGGGTGGGCACAGCTGTGTTAATGCTTAGAAACTGGGTAGGGTGGTTAAGATTTTTAAAAAAGGCACAAAAAATTATCTTTGTTTCTATAAGGTTCCTATTTCTTTTAGGCAATCTTGACTGTAATACAAGTCTGAAATGTCCTTGGTGTTACTTGCAGCTTGTTACAGTGGAAGATTTTCTTCCTGTTACACTTAGTATTCATTTATTTATGAACACACAGGCTTCTTGTGGGTTTACACCACAGATTGCCTGTTGGAGGGGGTGGACTGGTGTGGTATGAGATGGATTCTGTTCCCATCTTTGTCACTCTCTGCATAGCCAAGGCCAGTTGTGCCTCAGTTTCCCTGTCTGCGGGCTGTATGTTAGCACGAGCTATTTCACCGCTGAAAAACTGCTGTGAAAGGGCTGTAAATCACAGCCAGAAAAAACATCAGTGACTTACATCTTCATGTCTTCAGGCTGACTTTGGCTTAATCCTATATGTGAGGAAAAAAGACTAGAAGTTACCTTGGTTTCTGAACCTGAAAGCTGTCCTTCCTTCACTTCTGTCATCTGGCCTCTGAGCAGTCAGGGGCTGTAGTCTGTACTTGCTGTGATAGGTGTTCTGAGTAGAAGAAAAGCTATGCTTTTGCAGCCTGCAGCTCCTCTGAGGAAAGGTTCCTTGCTTCATTATCTTTTCAGGATTTTTTAGCACTCTTCAGGCTCAGACAGAAATGTTAACCTAAAGCTGCTGATGGCTGTGGATGCAGGCAAGACTCCTGCCACCAGTGATATCTTTTTTGCCCCCCTTCTTTTGCTGTGTCTTAAATTTCTGTTTGACGCAGCTGCCCACTAGGTAATGCCTCCTGGGAGTAATCTATAGGCAAAAAAATCTGTTTAAACTTACTTAGTGCCTCATTAAGATGGAATTGCTGTTCCACTTCCAGGTGGAAACCTGCCGTTTTCATATCCATGAGCCCCAAAAAGCATTGTCCTCAGTGACTTACATGAGCATTTGGTCCAGGTGAGAAGATGACTGGCTCAGTTACTCAGATCAGCCTTTCCTGTCAATGTCTTGGGAAGGAATCCAAGAGTCAGCAGAGAACCTGCTCTCCCCCAGTGCACAATCTTGTTGTCAAACTGAGTCATGGGAAAGAGCCAAGTATTCCTACAACTTGTATTTTCTACTTAATCTTTCAAAAATCTCTGCTGGAAAGACTGTGTAGTGATCTTCTTTTTTTGAACAGTCAGCTCAAAACCTGGTGATTCTAGTGTTGAACTGGATCTCGGGATGGAGAACAAGCTCAGGTGGAAATGACCCATCCTTAAAATACTGGTGGGTCCCAAGAGCTGCCTCTATAGCATGTTATGTGCCACTGAAGTTTTGTTCTCAGATTGTTACTGGAAAGTAATATAAAAATAATGGCCCCCAAATCCCATATGTTGCAGGTCTGAGCAGCCAGTTCTTAGCCAAAGGGCAGTACTAATGAAGGGGCACTAATGTGATAAGTAGATGAAAAGTTGGCATGATAATGGCTGTATAAATCAATAAAGTAAATACATCAAAGTAAGTAAAAGGTTTTGTAAGGATTAATCATGAAAATTGGCATAACCTGAGGATTCGTAAAAAGCAAAAATATGTGCAAAATGCACCCTGGGCAGTGAAAGGGTTTTGCTTTTAAATGGTATAAAACTAGAGCTAGAATTCCAAGTATTGTAAAGTCTCTGTAATTGAATCTTTCTCCTATGAAAGCATAAAATGACATGATAAAAAGGCATATGTTTAATAATACTTCAAATACATACTCATCACTTATGAGTTTAGAGCACAGCTACCGCTTTTAGGGGAAAATATGAATTTTGATGAATCAGAATCAATTTGCAAACAGCAGCATTTATACATAGTGTATCAACCTGTTGATTTGAATTAGGTACCAGTATTTGATATGATAGACTCATCCTGATATCTATAAAGATATATTTAAAGGTATTTGTTTTGTTCACATTAAAGTAACTACTGAGCAGCATCAATGGATGAAATAAGGCACCTCACTAATATTTAATGATTTATCTTAAGGATAAAATTACATGGGGAGGAAAGGCTCTTTCTACAATCTACAAAAAAGTTAAGATGTAATATTTTAAGGAAATACAGTATTTGATTGAAAAACGTAAAATACTCCTGCACAGTATCTTCTTCAGTTTGGATCCACAGATCCAAAGTGAGCCTCAAGCTAAGAACTGGGTCCACAGGATTACAAAGCACAGACTTAGGAGACCAAGGTTTTTCCCTCTTTTTGTGTCCTTCCTGACCCAGGGTGCTCTGTAGGTCCAGGTGTGCTGGTCAGGAAGGGGACCTGGCCTGTGCTGTGTGTGGAGCAAAGGCAGTAGTACTGTGTGCCAAACTGTTCTGTCCATTAGAAAGGTAAAAGGTCTCCAGAACACTTTTTTTTATGGCTGTGTTTTGTCCAAGAGCTAAATATTTTTTGTAGCAATGGTGATACTTGCACTGAGCCCTTTGTGTCTGAACTGCTTTATCAACAGTGGTCCTTAGGACCACCCTCTAGAAGAATGTAAGGACGATATTTATATCCCTGTTTTAGGATGTCAGACGAAAGTCAAGCAGCTGAGAAGCCTTTGGCAGTTCCATAGTGAGTCCTGTAGTGTAGTGGCATGTGATGGGAGGTGAAGCAGTGCAGCTCAGCAGGGTGACACCCCAGGGATCCCTGTGGATTGAAGGTGGTCCTGTCTGTGCAAGGTGCTGCAACCACGCCAAAGGCTTGTCCTGGCAGCCTCACCAGATGAGTTGTATAGTGCTTGACTGTCCTGCAGCCCCCTGGGGCTCTGTGCCTGGTACAGCTACGAGGAGCTCGGCACTATTACACAAATGATTTATGATGGAGCAGCCACAACCTTGCCTCAGATTATGGATACGCGCTGTGCGTGTACTTCCATGAGAATAAATCTGTCTGTTTTACTCTTTTCAGTACATCAGTTTTAAAGGATGGTTATTAATTACCTTCCTAGTGTATTCACACGTGCATGATTAATGTCTGAAGTTTTTACTTGTGAAATTTCAAGGCACTGGTTGGAAGAATACAGAAAGAATTTAGGACAATGGAGGAATTTCAAATATCACAGGCAATACCATTACATTTATTTTGTGGACTGAAAACTCTCGGGGAAGTATCAGTGATACATATCCTCAGGTTCTCTTTTGCATTTTGATAGCTAAAATACAGAAATAAAGAACATGTGTAGCCAGGCAATTGCATAGGAATTTCAAAGCTGTAGAGGACATAGAATTATTCCCCTAGAAGTTGTCTTTCCACTCTTTTCTTTTGGAATTTATTTTTTACCCTGCTTTATATGAATCTGTGCCATATTATTCTTTTCTCTGTTCTTACTGAGTTTCTTTTAATACTGATGGCCAGCATATATATGCATTTGAAATACATATATATAGATTTCTTTTTGGTCTTCTGACGATTCTGCTTGCTTCCTGGGGTCATGGCTTTCCCTCTGCAGAGTTGTTCCATCACATGGTGGATGTGACAGCTATTCTGGAGGGACATCCTTCTCCGAGGAGCCTGTTCTCACAAAGAGCCCCTACCCTGCTATGCACTCCACTGTCACTGCCATGTCCTTTAAAAACAAATGAGAAACAAATTTCAGAGAGCTGTGTTGGAACCTGAGGATATCAGATGGGTCAGGGTAGCTTTGTTTGGCAGCTAGTTAAATTGGATAGTTGGACACATCCCTAGATGTTAATGGTTAAATGTATTCATTGTTCCAACAAGGCCCCTATTCATAAGGGGACTATTCCGTGCTCGTTATGCATGCATAATTCCCATTAATGCTACAGGGGGTTAAGGGTGGATAGTGAGGGGGGAAAACGAAGCTGATGTTTACACACCAGTGTTGGCACTCAGGGGTTTTGTAACACACCAGGAATTGTGTTTCCACAGATCCCTTAACTTTAAATCTCCTCTTTGAGGAGAGAACAGGGGGAAAAGTGACATTGGCATAACTGCCTTGCACACCATACTTTGTCAATGACTAGAAATATTTCTCCAGTGCTATTGTTGGAGAAGCTTTTGAACGTAATTAAGTGCTTGGAAATTCTGTGTTCTTATTTGAATAGCAAAATAATGACTCAGAATCTTTAACTTCTGGCAAAAAAGTTTTTGCACACCTTTGACTCATGTTAATCAGGGTGACGAGGTTTTGTGATTTATTATACAATATGGGTGTTTTCCATAGAAAACCTTCAGATTAAGGTTCCTCACTCTTAGGTGCACATCAAAGTCGTGTAAAAGCCATAAAGAAGCTAAGCACTGCCTAAGAAAGCCTTTCAAGTTCCAGAAAGTGCTTGAACTACTGAGGGTTTTGAAGTGCTCTAATCTCTGACATGGGTGACGTGCTAGGCTAGCACTTTTTTGTTTTGTCACAAATCATCCATGCACATAGTGCAAAGGGACCCTGACAAAGTCATTTTACTTTTGAAAAGGACTGCTTTTTTCCCCTACTATTATGTCTCCCATTCACATCTACATGTTTGCTTCCACTTTGTTCAGGTCTAAGTAGTGGGGCATTTGCATAGTCTTCCCTTTGTTCTCAGTAAATATGGAGTAAAATGAGCAAGATCCGTGCTTTGAAATTAAGGCTCTACTCTTGAGGGATCTTAAGGGCCAAATCCCCACAAAAGGTACAGCAACGTAGTGCCAAAGGAGCTGCTGTCCAGGAACAGCTTGCCTTGGGTGTTTGTACTAGGAAATGTGAATAAAGGGAGAGTAATCTGTTGAAAACTGGATGTAATTAGGAAAAATACACTGCTGAGAGCTGCGGAAAGATTAGAATAATAGAAAATAGTGCTGATATAGACCTGAAGTGATCATCTGGTCCATTCCTGCTACTTGCAGCCAGAATAAACTGTGTTTAAATCAGGCATGGAAGATCACAGCCTTTTAAGGCTGTTTGTTCCAGTGCTTAATTACCTTAATGCTTGGGGTTTTTCCTAATGCAAAATGGAATTATTCCTCGCTAAAATACAGGCCTTTTGTTCTTATCCTGTTCTCAGGACTTTCCTCTTTGCAGTAACACTTGTATGTGACAACAATGGTTTGTTCTGCTCTGCAACTGTGCTCTGTGCATTTGCACTAGTGACAGACAGAGCAATAAGCTTTCTGCATGTGGGTCTAGCCTTGATTTGGGACACGTGCACCTGGAGTGAATGATGTGAATTCCAGATGTGGTGACTCATTAAGCATCATGATTTGATTTGGTGTTTGAGCCCAAAGAATGTTTCCTCCTGTTTTATAAGTTTTGAGTGTTGTGAAGAAGGAGCAAACTGTGTGGGGATGTCGAATTCAGTGGACAGTAAAGCAAAATAACTAAGTCACAGATCTGCCATGTAATGGTGGAGAGGAGTGTGCAGAAAAAGCAGTTTTCAAGTGACCAAACTTTCAACAGCAGTTGAGTTGCAAGGCTGTTAGTGGGAAAACTGCAGTGTTGCAGCAAGGCAGCATGGAGATACCTGGAGGCATGAGGCTCAGGTGGGGTGTATGCTCCCAACCTAAGTATCCACCTTAGATTTTGCTGGCAGTAGTTCCCTATATTGCAGGTGTATAGACCAGAAGATAGAAATTAGGCTACTGTAAACAGAGGAAGGTGACTGAAGTTTTAGGTCTTGCAAATAGAAATGGGATGATTTTCAAAGCAAGCCTGAGGATCTCCAGTTATTGAGGTGAAGAGCAGATATGACCCTTAACCCTCTATTTTTCAGTGCTTCACTGTTTTGGGGTGTTCATTCTTGAGCAATGTTTCATTGTTATTAGTGATACAGGGAATTGCTTTGTGGCTGAAAAAACAAGGCTCAAAGAGATCAGGGTTGTGTAAGGTTGTGTTTCCAGCTGGATTGGGTCTTGCCTCCAGCATTCTGCAGATAAGCTGTAATCCAGTGCTGTGCTGCCAGCAGTGCAGCCATACCTGGTGTGATGCTGTGCCTGAATTCAGATCATCTGCTGCTGCTTCCGGGTCAGCACTTGCATCTTGCCACTCCAAAGCACGTGTGTCTGTCTGCAGAATGCAGCGTGTCTGTGCTCTACATGGCCTGTCCTGGGAGCCTGGCAAAGGATGAAATCATAGAATGGTTCTGGTTGGCAGGGACCTTAAAGATCATCTGGTGCCAACCCCTGTCCGTGGATAGGGATGCCATCCACTAGCCCAGGTTGCTCCAAGTATTCTCCAACCTGGCCTTGAACGCTCTCAGGGATGGGGCAGCCACAGCTCCTCTGGGCAACCTGTACCAGGGCCTCACCACCCTCACAGGAAATAATTTATTCGTAGTGTCCAGTCTAAACCTACTTTCCATCAGTTTGAAGCCATTCCCCCTTGTCCTGTCACTCCAGGCCCTTAAATAGTTTGTCTCCATCTTTCTTTCCCACCCTCACAGGAAATAATTTATTCGTAGTGTCCAGTCTAAACCTACTTTCCATCAGTTTGAAGCCATTCCCCCTTGTCCTGTCACTCCAGGCCCTTAAATAGTTTGTCTCCATCTTTCTTGCAGGCTCCCTTCAGGTACTGGAAGGCTGCAATTAGGTCACCCCGAAGCCTTCTCTTCTCCAGGCTGAACAATCCCAATTCTCTCAGCCTTTCCTCATAACAAGAGGTGCTCCATCCCTCTGATCCAGTATCAAACCCTTATGTCCTGTCTTCCTGCCTCCTTGTTCTTCCATAAGGAAACATAAAAAAGTGGGAACTGGAATGCTGGAGTGATGATTTTTAGAAGGAATAAGGGCTTCCTAAGTAATACTTGGGAAACAGCACTCAGGGTCTTATATGGTTGCCCTTTGATAGAGGTCAAAATATTCCTCCTTGCAACTCACAAGAAGATCCACTTTTTTCAGAAGTGCAGGATAGTTATCTTCTCTTTTTACATGGGCAGTTCAAAGGAGAGGTGTAGTGAGTCCAAAGGCAAGAAAACAAAGCATTTGTAGAAAAACCACTGCCTTCCCAAAACAGAGTAGGGCTTTTAAAAAACGAAATTGGAACCATTGCTCTCAGAGAAAGGCTTACAGACTTCTGCTCAGAGAAGGCTTGGCTTTAGTCTCCTAATTTTAGTTAAGTTTGGGAAAAGTCTATCTGTTACCATTCACAGCAGCCCAAAGTTGTGTTTGGCTAAAGCACTGCATTTTCAGTTTCAAGCTGCAGTAATCAAATTTACTCTTCCTAACCTGGTTTGCTCTAGATATGTCAGGAAATACAAACATTCACCTTCCTCTAAAAGCAGCTGTGCTTTGGCTGCACCTGGTTCTGATCTAAAGCTCACTGGGAGCTTCTCCACTGCTGGTAACAGACTTGCTGTGCTCTGTGGCCTTCTCTGATAGAAACAAACCCCAGCTGGGATGAAAAGTGGCTCTGTCATTAGCTGGCAGGGCTGTTGGCTTAGGTTTGGAAAGTATTCTAGAGCCACTATCACAGGTGCCAAAACATTAGCTGAGCAGCAAGGACTGAATAGGGCTGGCTTGTGTCAGTTTGGCTGCTGCTGTGTCTCTGATGACTGCCATCCCCAGCCCAGCTTCCTTTCTCACTGCCTGCCTCTGGCTTTTCCAAGTGTGGATTGAGTGTAGCCAGCAGTGCCTGGCAGTGTGTGGAGCTGGCCTCAGACAGCTCCATGACATGGTGGGCTGCTCTGGACAGCTTGGGTGGGAGCTCTAAACCTTCAGTAATGCTGTTGGGTTTGAATGGAATAGCACAAGCAAGAAGGGAAGGATAATCAGATCAGTGTGCTGTGAAGGGAGCCTTGTTTGAGTGATGTAGGGGAAGAAACATGATTTCTTAATTTATATAACAGGTGCATAGGATCTGAATCAAAAGCAGTCTCTGGGAGAACACTGAACATGCACATAGCAAAGGGCAGACTCCACTAGGAATTGCTTGCAGTCTAAGCAAACAAATGAAAGGTGTCGTCTTCTTTTCCGTGTGGAGCCCAAGGGATCTGCCTTAGGTCAAACATACATTGTGGTATTGCCAAGTGTTAGGAGCCTATCAAAGGTTTCCACACTGGTTTTCAAAAGTTGTTTGTCTGTGGTCCCAACCTAAAGGCTTTTGAGACATCTTCCTGCCTCTCCTCAATCTGTGGGAAGCTGCCTCTGTTTCAGAATCCATTATCCTGGCTCAAGATGTCCCAGCAAGGCACAGACCTTCCTGTTAAACATACTACTGGGGTGCAGGAGGAGGTGGTGGAATGTCACGTGTGGTGAGCTCGGCTGCTTTCCAGCTTGGGAGTATGGCTGGTACTACCCAGAAGTCGGGTGAGATTTCACTGTTGACTGTCTTTAATCCTCTAATTCTTCATTCCTCATTGCTGCATCCATCTGCTCCTGATACCGCCAGAACATTCTCCATGGTCTAGGCAGACAGAACAAAGCAAAGCCAAAACAAATGAGGAAGGGCAGAGGGCCAGGCCCATCCTGGCTTCAGAAGAACCATGTGCTTAAGTGGAAATTGTTGTTGTGGCCCTCAATTTCATGGGGCCTATGTTAGCTTGCTAATGGGCCCATGCTGCTTTTTGGACCACTGAATATTGTCACCAACTCTGTGATATGTTTGACCTTCCATTGGTTTTCATTGAATGTGTGCAGCTAAAAATCCCAAGTAGTTGTCTGAAATCAAATGCAAGTTACTCTAAGGTCATTGAAGTGCTTCTTTATCATTCTTTGTAGGTTAATTTTTCTGTTAATTTTGACTTTGCTTAGGACAGGCGAGTTTCCTGGCTGTGAATCCTGTTCCAGGCTTCACTTGAGAGTTTGACCCAAAGCCTTCTGAGTTCAGAGCTGTGTTAATCTCAAACTATTAAATCCCCACGGAAGCCTGAAGCATAGCAGAGTGTTGTCTTTAACTGTACTTGTATTTTGTGTGACTTGATGCTACTGGGTGTCTCCCTTGACATCAGGGGGTGCTGAACCAAGCCCTCTGATACTACTTACCTCGCCTCCTTCCTACCCTGTGGAGCGTATTTTGCACATGGTGGTCCAGTAAGGAAGAATTGATCTGAGCATAAATCTGGGTTCAGCTCAGACCATCAAAAACAGGCTACTGGTGTCTTGTGAGCAACCCGTGGGGCTGTCAGCTGGTTCTTCTGCATGGTCATAGTGAATTGTTCCTCTCCAGTTACTGTCACGTATGTTTGGCTCTTTCCTCTCTTGCCTGCTGTGTGTTGCCTTCCAATGCCTGTGGCTCCAACTCCTGGCAACAAACTCCAGTTTTCCATGAGTGTCCCTGCTCCTGATAGTGCCATTGTCTGCAGAAGCAACCAAGAAAGGGAGCAGGATGCAGAGACCTTGTGATACTGTAGTCTTGCTGCAGCCTGTTTTAATTAATTACTGTGTCATGGGTGATGAAGTTGAAGAATTGGCCCTAGTGAGGGGTGTCTTGTCTAGTCATGAGCCGCTTAGTTCTGGTTCTGCTCTGTAAATGATTGCTCTTCCTTTTGTGTAAATAGCAGCGAGAGCACGTTGTGCTTTTCTTAAAATTCATGGTTATATCATCCAGGTTTTTATAGTTTTTCTTCTCCCTAAAAATAAAGAAATTATGGAAGTGGGAACGGGATCCTAAAGAAATTCATTCAAATAACGGCGAAAATGGAAGTATTCAAATCTTGGGGGGGAAGGGAGTGTTGGGGAATTATTCTTCTTCACTTCTCCAGTATTGTTCTTGCAATTTCACTTTCTGAGGCTGTGACCCAAATATCTAAGAGTCCCTCGGTTCCTTTAGATTTATCTTTGCTTTTGTTTCTGCTCCCTGTCTAACCTTAGAGATTCCTATGTTGCAGAGAAAACAAAAGAAATACAATTGATTGTGAACCTATCAGTATATTTGAAATCTTCTGTGCTCTGCCACCTTATATGGATCATACCACGGCAGCTAAAGCATATTAGGAACTACTTCATATTAAAAAGTAATCTGTCAGTGGTAAAAAACAGTGCTACATACCTGTCTTCCAGTTTAGGCTTTCCACCTCCTGTGGTTTCTGTGTTCTTTAGTCAGATCACCCTGCAAGGCAGGGCTCTGTGGCAGTGAAATGCTGTCCCCATTGGAGAGCAGAAATGCAGCTGTTATGGAGCAGGAAGATTCATTAGACTCATCTAGGAAATATTTTGTATGTATTAATGATTTTTTTTGGTGGTGGTGGTGAAAAAATGGATGGGATTTACTGCTGGGAGTGTGATGAGACATAATGAAAGATGAATCGTAGTAGGCTCTAAATTAATGGAAGTTCTTGTAAGTTTTCTCTCACCTCTGTATTGCAATTATACATGTTGGCCCAGGAAAATGGAGGAAGGAGTTGGCATTACAGTAAATTTAGAAACCCCTTTGATGTAGACTCACTGACCTCTATCAGTCCAGATTGTTTTCAAATGTACTTTCTGTGCATCAGTCTTTGTACTTTCATATCAACTCTAGGAGGAGGGGAAAAAAAAAAAGGATTGATCCTCAGGAGCGTAAATCTCTTGAATTTGCATGTCCTGTGTAGTTGGAAGTTTTATAGCAGTCACAGCCTTGCTGTCTCCCACATTCAGAGGATATCTCACTTAGCACTGGGCTCATGTGAAGTAATTTAATTGAATCAGCATTGAAGAATGTATCACCCCCTCTGTAGGAGTGCAAGCCCTGGAGGAAGTGACCGCTGTGCAGTCCCCTGGCCGTGGCAGGTAGTGCTTGCCCTGCACAGCACCTGGCACTTACCAAGCTGTCTCTCTCCTCAGCTGCTCAGCCTTTTAAATTAACACTTTGGACTGAAATTCTGTAAGGTGGGTTTCATGCCTTCTGCTACCAAAATTCCACGCTTTCTGAGATCAGGGCGGATTGGGGGGAAGACCCGAGGGGGAGGTGATGAACTGTGGGAGATGAATCACCCTTCCTTTGTTCCTTCAAGGGAGTATTTAGGAGCAGTGGTACTGTGGCCATTTGGCATTGACACTGAAGGTGCATCTTCCAGCACACTCCTGAAAACCAGAGTGTTTTGGGAAGCCCTGGGAAGTCTTGAATTGTGAACCTTGTCTGAGGAGGGTGAGAAGTGTGGAGAGGGACTCACAGGAGTAAAGGTAGGGCCTGGTCACAGCTGTTGAGGTTTCAGCAAGTTGAAGGGACATCCATTTTAGGGCAGTCAGTTTTTCTGCTGCTTGGGCCCAGGCATGAGGCAGGTTCTGTGGGGCACAAGCCAAGGTGAAAAAGCTAACAGGCATGCAGTACCCTATGGGGTAGGGCAGAAGATGGCTTAGAAACTAGGCCAAAAAATGTAATACAAGAGCAGTGAGAACCAGGCAAGCAGCAGAGGGAAATGGGAAGAACTCAGACAAAACGAACCTAGCAACAGGCCTAACAACACTGAATTGTGCAGATGCTGCCCTTAAGAGCTGTATATTTTGGAGAGTTCCTGCTCTGGAAGCTGATCAGGGCCGGTGCCTGATAGTCTCCAGCTGTCCTGCAAGCTATGGCACTTGCTGATGCTGCCAGCTCTCTGGAGTCATGACATCTAGTGCTTCTTGCTGTCCCCCTTCCTGCCCCATTCAAGATTTCCACCCACCTTAAATTTGCTGCTGTAATTGCAGTGCAATCAAATGGTCCTCCCATTTTATGGGGTTTTATACTTTTTTTTTAGGTCTACTCAGGCACTCCTGAGCCTGGTGCAAGCTCTTTGATCTGACAGAGTTGAAAGTAGCTACATCCTTGACTGTTTCAATTGGAATAGCACATCTGGTCATGGCCTTAGCGATGCTTCGGTGTATTGCAGAGGAACAGTGAGAATGTAAAGTCCAGTGGTCAAGTTAAACAGTGTCTCTGTTAATGTACATTATGAAACAAGGGATCAGGGAAAGGAAACTTTCATGTCTTGTGTTTTCCAAACTGCACTTGTAATTTGCCATGCTGGATATAGGCACATTGTCAAGCTGCATTATAGACAGATGGAACAAATTCAGGCTCTGCTTTGGTATTTTGTCAGCTTTTTGCTTTAAAGGGTCCTTTAAACATGCTGTTTGTCCATGTAATCTTTATATTAAAGCTGACAGTAGGATTATTTTAACGAAATAGAGGAAAGAGTTAGAAACAGATTGGAAGGTTCCTACTGAATAGTCAGAAAACGTGAGTTGGCTGGGCCTGGCCACAGATTACCTGAGGCAGGAGGAACAGACATCTTCATTTGACTTAGAAAGAGTCTCTGCTCCCTGGAGCTTACCTGGATGTTACCCCTGCTCAGGGAGCAGAAGATATATTGGGTTAGTTGCTATTTTATGTCCCAGAGCCATTTGCAGCTGCGCATTGGTCACTGTTGCACTGGCTTGTTGGCTTTTCAGGTAATTCCTTGCATGCACTGCTTCAAGCATAATAACTGCCATACTTTAAACATTGACAAATAGTAGTTGTTTGACTATGCACACGTTGAGCTTGATGGGTTTAATGTGCTTTTTGTGTCTTTCTAGTTGAAAACATCTGCTTCAAGCATAGGGGACTGGTTGTGGTGTAAGGCTGTGCACGGGGAGCTATGCTCCCTTCTGAGTGAGGATGGCTTGTGTTTGTGGATGAGTTTCGTGACATCAGTCTTGCAGGTGAAGGTGATGATGGTTTTAGCACTGCTGGGGCACAAGAGCTATGTAGGAAAAGAACCTCACAAACTTGGGGCAGCGTCTGGTGATTGGATTCCTTTTTCCTGATGTGGCTCTGTGGGCTCTGCTCATGCATCAAGTTGCAGAGGGGAGCCCTGGCTGAAAACTGCTTCCTTTTTCCTTTGGTTTGGCCTTTTCCTCTGAATTAGTTTGCATTTAATTGCTGAATTTCCCTCTAGTTGAGGCAGCAGCTACACCAGGCAGATGAGTCTCAAGAAGGATGAAGTGTTGGCTCCTGTTCAGCTGGGCCAGATACAATGTAAGGGACTTCTGGCACCCTCCTCTGTGTTACTAAGGCATAATCAATCTTGGAGTCTTTGAGGATATTTGTACAGTGTTAAAATCTTGGGCTTTGGACTAAAGCTTTGTTTAGAAGTAGTGTTGAAATGTTTGCCCAAATACAAAGGAATAAAAACTGTCAGAAGACAGATTGCACTAAGCTCGCCTTCGGATCGTGCCCAGGACTGTTCTGTGCAGTGCAGGTTAAAGGCTCAGCTTGTTTGGAAAAAAAAAAAATCAGCCTGTCTTTGAAAAAATTAATGCAAGTAGATCAATTACTGTGTGATTACTTGATGTTCTGGTTTCAGAGTGTGGCTTTTACAGTGTGTACAGCATTTTAAAGACAGAACTGTTAAACTACATGGTCAGCCAACAAAATAAATATATATTCAGCTTTTGGAAGAACTTAATTTTGCTTGCTAAACAGGCCTCTTTCCTTTTAGGAAATTATACTGATTGAGTTAGCTTTAATGGCCAAAGTCTTAGACTTTATTCATACCAAAGTTCCAAATGAAGCCCAAAACATTTTGATTTAAAATAAAGAAATCTCCAAGCAACACACAACAGCATAAACCACAGCTGATTTCAGTAGACCTGGCAAACTGGAGGTCAAGTAAAGATGCATAGTTTTTTGTGCTTTTGGCACCTTAAGTGATCTATAATTTTGATAGGGAGGTGTCTGAAGGTGATGCCTTTGGCATGTATTTAAGTGCTTTGGTATTGCAGAGGAGTTTTCAATAGGGATCATTGCTGCTTTCCAAAATACTCATTCTTTAGACTCAGGCAGTACAGGCTTTTTTCTGCTGTTCTGAATGTGACTTTGTTTTTCAAAGTAGAGCAAGATACTTTATCCTGGTTTTTCTAATAACAGTAAGGATTTAAAGTCTGTAGTTTTCCTCACTTTAAAAAATAATCTGAGCCACAGTTTTAAACAGTACTCAAGGGAAAAAGACTTGAATGGAAAAATAATGTACATAATCAGCAGAGTAATCCTTCCATCTGATCTGAAGCAGAAAACTAATTTGTTTTAGGAAAGCTATAAACCTTTTGGAACTGAAGCCCAGGCATGTACAAGTGAAAGTGTTCTGCTCTGTCAGTAAGTTAATGCATAAGAAAATGGAATACAGAGAGAGGTGTCTTGGGATGGATGCAGGTGCTTCACATCTGTGGCATAAAGCTAAAAGTCCTAGCAGAGGGCTCCCATCATGGTCAGGGGCTGGAACACGTGGCAACAGAGAGCTGGGTTGAAGGGAAGGTTAAGGGAGGTCATACTGCTGTCTTCAGCTACCTTGTGGCAGAAAATAGATAAAGTGCAGTCAGAGTCTTGCAGGCACGCTGATATTCTGAGAAGCAACAGGCATGAGTTGGAACATGGGAAGTTATCTTCAGATAGGATTTTTTAATTCACTTATTTTACCTTGAGGGGAGTGCTAACCTTTTGTTTTTCCTTTGGGGGTACTTGGAACTTGGTTGGATGAATCCCTTATGTAGGTCTTCATCTTACATAAAACCCCCTGCTTTAAAGGGTTGGACTAGAGGTTCCTCCAAACTAAATCATGACTTAGAAAATGAGAGGCAGCTTGGGAAAAACACGTAAGAAGGTCCTAGAGGGGAATTAGCAGAGTCTATCACTGAAATGATGCTATTGGCAACTTTTCTTCCCTCTTTCACAAATGGTGCTTTTTCTCTGGTGTATAGAATAACTTTGTTCCTAAACTTGAAGAGGAGTTTGCCCTTAAGGTTGTCTCCCTTTTGCTGATATGCAGAGCACATATGAGCAGGGGTGACTGCCACAGCACTCTGGGGTGCTCAGTCCCTCGGTCACTGCTGGGTCGCTGTGTTCCTCCCCTCTTCTCCTGTTGGAGAGGGTATTCTTTATTAAGATGAAAGAGATGAGATAAACTAAAATTAGTATCAGAGCTATTAAAGACAGTAAGACATTACTAATGAGTTCTAATTTAATCTCAGCACCCAGGCATGTATAGCACTGAAAACTTTTATTAGGTTTCTATAATTGTGTTAAAAGTGATACCCTCAGGCCAGTTCTGAAGCCAGTGAAATTGCCGAGCTGTGCATGGCAGCACTGACCTGGCAGTACTGTGAGGAGAGGGGAGTTTGCTCTCTGCCAGTCTTTCAGTGCTCACATCAGGCTTCTTAATTGTCGGGGGCTTAGTGCTGTTTCTATTTAGGAGTGGCTTTTGTATCATTTTGGCTCTGGCCCAGCGAAACCTGATCTTCAGGCCCCTGGAGGATTCCTCGGAGGAGATAGCTGGGCGGGGAATCCCAGGGGTGCAGTTCCAGCTGAGATATCTGTGTTCTCAAAGCTTTCTGGAGGAGAAGCAGGTTCCTGAGGTTCAGAGGGGAGCACCAGGCACAGCACTGATAGCCAGGGAGAGCTTCCTGGCTACGGCCAGCACACAGTCAGCATGGAGCACTTGGCATTTCAAACCTTTTTGATGCAGGTCTGAGCTGTGCAAAAGCCTTTCAAACAAAAAACTCAGAGGGCTGCTGAGTAAGGAGAAGTGCTGTGAGTATGAGCAGCCTGGCATTGCAGGTGCCGAGTAACATTTACAACCCCTCTGCTCAGACACCTGTTTGTGCCCTGAGTTGCTCAGCAGCCTGTACTATAATTTCACACATGCTTTGTGGTGCCAGCTCACAGAAGAGGTCCTTCCCCGACCTCCAGTTCCTTGTGCCAGAACAAACGTGTTGCGGGGTGAACTGGATCAGGGAACCCACCCAAGTTAAAATTAGCCTGGCCAAGCAGCTAATTTCAACCTGGGGCAGCTTCTCTGGCAGGCTGGAGCCAGAGGAGTGTGCCCAGCTGGTGACAAGTGCAGCCCTCCTGCTGCTGCTTTTGGCAGCCTGCTGGATCCTGCCAGGGCACAATGGTCTTGTCTTGGGCTTTCAGCAGGATTTGGGACTGCAGATCTGACTGGGGAGACTTGTTGTTTCCTATTTTTGAAACAAATCCACCTCCAAAATGGTATCCTGAGTTAGCTCAGTCTGTGACAACTTTGATGTTTGTTTGTAAACTGATACACAAATGTAGTTAATTCAAATATTTCACTTTGCTTTTGACCTTTTTGACATAAATTAGCCTCACTTTGAAGTGAGGATTGCTATAAACTGGAACCAACATTTTCAAGTTGAATTACTCGAATGACTTTCAGCTAGCTTGGCGTTTTTTATTTTTTTCCCTGACAATGGAGATTTACTGAACTCCTCTGTGTGGGTTTGGTCTCCGTCAGCTGCTGACCTGGAGCTGGCTCTGAGCAGAGCTTGGTCATTTGGGTATCTCTACTGATTTATTTTTTTTTTTTCAGTCTGCATCCTCTTGTTTTTAATCACTGTTAGTTCTGTGTGGGGCCCTGCCATGTGTTAACCTGCAAGGCCAGGTGTGAGGGTTAGTGCAGTGGGATTGTTCATTAGTGTTTCTGTCTCAGGGCTTGGTGTGGGTGCTCTGCAGTGGCCTGAGTGAGAACTGCTGTGGAGGAATTATGGCCTTTTTGAGAATTGGGACTGTTTCCATCTGTGTGGTGCTGTTTGGGAAGGGGACTGCTAATTAGTGTTAACAGTGGTTTAGAAGCAGAGAGGGTGCAGAGAGGTGTCAGTGTGGGGACAGCCCAGCTCCAGACCTGGCACAGGGAAGGCGCTCATGTCTCACCACTGATTTGGGTCCAGCCCAGCTGGGCTGTGCCACCCTGTGCTGCTGGGTGTGAAATGGCCCCTGAAGCCCTTGGAGAGCTGGGAGGGGGAAGCTTTGCCCTCTGTGAGGCACTGGCTTTCCTGGGAAAGGCTGTCTCCTTAAAGCCTGAGGGATGGGATGGAGGTGGACACCTGCAACCCCGTTCCCTCAGGACCACCATTTCTCCCTCAAGGTGGAGGGAAGGAAGCACCTGACACTGGCATGAGCCTTCCTGCTGGGGTGTTCCTGTTCCTCTGAGAAATTGCTGTGGAAAGACCTGCTTTTTAATATCATGTGACTGTTTTGACTGTTTTTTCTGTGTGCCTCTAGCTTTCTTAATAGTCCCTTGCTTTCTTTTGTCCCATTTTTAAAACATGTGTTTGTGAAGCACCAGGAGATACTCATCTGCAGTCTGTACCAGATCCTTTCTGGCACCTGTAAATCCCAGGGTGTAGAACAAATAGACCCTGAATGTCCATCACAGCTCTGTGTGATTTGGTTCCCTAATCAAGGGCACTAAACTTAATGAAACATGTACAAAGATGGAATTATTTTAAAAAAAGTAAACACATCCTACAAAAATCGAGTGTTTTAATCAACTTTCAACTTCCTCTGTAGTTGCAAGGTGGGAGTGATTTCAGTGCCTTTAAAATTTTTTGGGTTTTTTTTTTTTGGTGAGCTGCTTAGGAGTTCAAAGGTTTATTTTTTTTTTTTAAGTTGGTTCCCCTGGTGTAAGAGGTGAGTAGGTGACTCCTCAAGGCACTGTGTGGGTGAGTATTGGATCCTAATTTGAGGCACAGTTATCACTCACAAGTTCAAGTTTTGATACCTTTAGCACAAGGTCTACAGTGGAATTGTTGCCCCTTTGAAGGTGTATCTTCAGTAATTCTGTTTTTCTTGACTTTGACTATGCTCAGATGCTTTTTCTGCCCAGTGCTCTTAACAGTGTAAAATAACTTACCAGCTGATAATGTGATGTTACCCAAATGTAGATGAAATGGTTGTAAATCTGTGTTCTTGTGACAGCAGCTGAGTTTGACAATGTCATTCCTTGGGGGTTTGGCTTTGCTTCAAAATCTAAAACATGGTAGTTCTGACATTAGGAAACATTTTTATGGTGTAAGTTTAAAAGGTCTTCTGACTGTTGTGTTTTTCTTGTTTGCTTTAAGAGTCAGATTTACAGATCTGTCAACACAGGGCACCAACATGTTGCACCAAAAAAATGGAAGAAAGCTACCAGGCAGCTGTTCGGAGAGAGAGGACTCAAAGTATCCAGGCACTGAACTTTGAACTGAAGTACATGATTGTCGGTCACATCACAGCTTTTCAAGGTAGGAACTTTTGAGTGGTTTGTAACAGTATCCTCTGCAATACAAAGGGAAAACTCTTAGCTTTTATTTTTTGTTCCTCTGATATTGCTTGCTGTATTGTCACTTATGGTTTACTTGCTCGTTCTTTGTGCTTTTGGAGAAAGGCAATGGCACTTAGTCTTGACTGGTATTTCAAGCATCTGCCTAAATCTTATTAGGAATAGATTTAAACTTAGACCTTTGTTGTTCCTGGGCTTGGCATGGATTCTTTTAATGGCCTTTTCAAATGTCATTTCGGTGCCTGATGGCTGTACTTTTTTATCTTCTCTTGTGTTTTGCCAAATCATTTACAAGTGTCGAACATTAAATGAAGATGCATTTGCTTGTTGTTGCTGAAGAGTAAGTGCTTGAACCAATATGTCAAATGAGAGCACAGCTCTTGCTTTGTGTCAAAATGCTTACTCCTACCTTGCTCTAACAGGGTCCTGTCAGACTCTGGAGTTCCTTCCTGCAGGTGGTTCTTGTGCTGTTACAAGGAGGGAAATGCTTGGGTAGGATTGTGCGCTGTAGTGTTGAGCACTGGAGACTGTTCTGCAGAAGGGCATTTAGGCATAGGCTGTGACATATATAAACAGATGGGAGTTGAGTGATTAAATCAGTCACTGAGTGGTGAATCCAGTTTACTGACTTCTGTGGCCCCAGGTATGTTCTTAATTTTAACTTGCTGCTTTGCTGTGTTTAGTGCTGAGTGCCTTGATGGAATGGGTTTTGAAAACAAACCAGTAGTTATTGAAATACACAAAGTGCTCAGGCCTGTGTGATTAAGCCCGTTGTTACAACACAGGTTTTATTAAGTAGTGGCTTTTTTTTGTCTAGTTCTTCCACCTGAATGAAAACACTAGAAGATGTGATTGACAGTTAAGAAGAGGTAGCATATTATCTAAAACTGACAATAACTGCTGGTGGAAATCTGAAAGACACATGCAAGGGCAAGATAACGTTTTTCTTCTGCTTTTTTTTTTTTTTTTTTTCTGTTTTGTACTAATGAGTGAGAAATGGCATTTTGGTTTATTTTACAGTTAACTTTTGAAAATGTTTAATATTCCCCGTTCTGCTTTTTTTTGGTTTGGAGGGCACTTCAGAGGAGCACTGTAGTGAAAGAGTGGCTGTAGGCATTGTTAAATGCTGGTTATTCATTCAAGCAATCTTTCAGTATTATGATGGAATAAAGATAAGGTCAGAATAGATTAACCTACCAGCCCCTTTAGGTCAAGCCAGTGGCTTTATTGTCCATTGCTGATGAAGCCTTTTGATGGAATGAAAGAGGTAGTTAGACATTTCACACAGTTTAAATTTACAAGCATTCTCTGGAAGTGGGTAAATAGCTTGTTTGTTGTAACGTGCTATGGCTGGCCTTCTGTCTACATTAGGTGGGAACACTTGAAAAATTTAACTTTGCTCTCTTGCATTGGGAGCCGCTTTTGTCCTTTGGTTTTGTCCCAGGTGTCAGTGAAAAGCCTCTCTCTTTATCTTGTGCTGGATAAACATTCTGTTGCTAAGAGCGGTGCTGTGCGAGACATTTACCGAGAGGGAAGATCTTTGCATGGAATTAACTCTGTCCTTTTGGAGTGGGTTTTTTTTTTACTGTTTGAATGATAAAGTGCCAACAGCACACTTTACAGTCCGAGAAAACAGCATCCTGATTTTAGACGCTTTCAGAAGCCTTTCAGATTTCATGTTCCTTGCAGCAGAGAGGACTGACTCAGGCATGCTAAAAAATAGCACTTTATTCATTTGTATGTAGTGGTGTTTACTTCTACAATTTTCATGCACAATTTACTTTTATATACACAACTTTTAGTACTGTTAGTGTAGTCAAAGCAAAGCAGTAGAGTTTGCCTTGCGGCCTATTGCTGAGGAAAAGAAGTCTTAACTGATTTTTATGCACTTAAAGCAGACAATACAATTAATATTATACTGATGAAATAATTCTCAAGAGCACTGTGGTGGTATAAGAAATGGATTTTCAGCTGTCCAGCTCTGAGAACATGGTGATGGGAATTAAATTTCAGGGGGAAGAGATCAACTTTTTTGGAAGGGGGGGGATACCCAGAGAGAGTGTTTTTTGTTTTCTTTTTGAGCTCTTATCTTCTTCTATGCTTTGATAGAAGTTAAAAGGCAGTTCTGAAGACCTGCAAATGCCACAAGTATTAATAATGAAGACCTTTCTCGTGTGAGTAGGAGTTTTGATATGAGTTGGGTTAAATATTCTGCACTGCCTCAGTACTGTAGTTGGCTGTGCATATTTTGGACTTGAAGAAATGTTGTTTTGGTTTTTCTTCCTGCAGTTGAAAATGTTTTTAAGTAGCTTTGCCCACAGCTGAAATAAGACAATTTTCACAGGTGCTGGATTAAGTTGTGCAAAATAATTAGTCTAAGACTTGATTAAATACTCCACGGCTGTGGGCAGGCTTGTTGTATTTGGGCCACTGCCCAAACCATACATATGGACAACTTTAGCACTGTGGTTCAACCTCACTGTTTCTCCCTATTTAAACTTTTCAATATTAGCAAGCCAGTCTTGGCCTGAACACTTAATAAATCAGGCTTCTGCTGGATGTGTTTTGCTGGGATGCCTGTCTCCAGTGGTGTTGCTGATACTTCTGATTTGAGGAGGGACATTGGCATTGGCTGCAGGCTACCAAATGCTCCCCCCATTAGTCTCAGGACAAGGGAGGGAGAGAGGCAGGAATGAAATGAGCAGCTGGCTGCTTAGGAATCCATCACAATCAGCTCCTGGAAATCATACAGTGTCACAAAATCGCTGGTGTTTGGTGTGTTGAATGTAACCAGGGGGTGGGTGTCATGGAAAGCTGCTGGATTTACTTTCTCTTCATGTTTTGGTCTGTGGTGTAGCCTAAAAGCCATAGCCATGGTAAGTCACTGGACAGATGTGTGAGTCTCTGCTCCAAATGGAGTTGCAGGCAAGGTGGAGTACGTTCAGGAGATGTGTAAGTGTTCCAGACTGACAGGAGCAGTGTAACCGAGGAGACTCTGCCTGTTGTAATGATCCTGGCCTGTCACCCTCTGGCTCTACACCGGGGCCTTTGTTTGGATGCATTTTGGACCCGATCAGTCTGTCCCATCCAAAGATGTAGCTGCCTTTCTGTCTTTCTCCTGTGGCTGCAGCCTGAAATGCCCAGGAGGCCAATTTAAATGGATGATCAAATGGGATGCTTTCATTTTGTAAGTTGATTTCCCCTTCAATAACTCGAAGATTCTCCTTTAAACTTATTGCTTTTGTCCCAGTATTTTTTAAGGCTTGCATGTAATCGAATGTGTTGTTTTAGATGTATGTCTTTGTGGTGATGCTACATATGACTTGGCACAGTCATCCTTCTGCTAACCCCGCCCCGCAATTCCCTTATGCAGTCCTTGCACTCCTCGGGGCACTTCCAAGTAAGGCAACTAATTCATTGTTAGTGGATTAGAAGTGGTGTGGGTGTGCAGGCTGAAAGTTGTTGTCAGAAGAGGTATCAATGGTCTGACAGGAAAGCTTTGTTGTGGGCAGACAGCGGAGAGAACCTGGCCTCCCTTTTCTGTGTCCTTTATGGGGTGCTAACAGGTGCCCCTAAGGACCCACAGAGAGCTCCTCTCTGCTCCTGTCATCTTATGCGAGGCTAATTTGAGGTAATGAGAATCCAGACACTGGTAATTTATTTGTTCTGCCGATGGTCTCTGCAGAGGGATGGAACAAGATACTTTTAAACCTAATCACTTTACAGTCCCCGAATTAGCAGCTGTCAGAGATAACAGTGAAAAACTTTGAGCTCAAGAGCTTAAAAAAAGTACTGTTCTCTGCACTTGTTTTTACAGCGGGCAATAGGAATTGTTCACTCAGCCTCTCAAGAGAAAGCTTTCATGAGAGAAAACAAGTTGGTCATAAAGCACTAATTTTGTCTTGTTTCTCTGAAATAGCATTGACTTGACCTTGAATGAGAAGGTGGTGGGACCAGGTGTTCTCATGTTCTCACAACTCTAGGAGGGAAGATGAGCTTTGCAGCACTGTTCCTCTCACTCCTAACCCAAGGGCTTTGGCAAAGCTGTGCTTACCTTCTGCTTTCTATGGAATGGGGAGGTGATAGCTGGGAAAGCGCCTTGCTGCAGTCTCTAGCAGCTGGAGTTGCCCTGACACTGTGGTGCTTGCACATTGTTTTGGCCTGATCCAAGCAGGCAACTGGGAAGGACACGAATGATATGAAGTGGAGAGTGCAGTTATTTGTAGCAGGGATGGACCCCAGGATTCCTGATTGTCAGTAAAATGCCTGAAAGTTAATGCCCAGTTGATCCATAAAGTCCTTAAGCACAAAGTTTTTCATATAATGTCCTCCATGGGGAATGGGAATGACTGTGTTCACTATGGGTCCTGGGATGGATAACATTAGTGAGCCCAGTAGTCAACTGACCTGAACTTTCCCAGAAATGAGTAATATAGTACACTGGCACTCAGAGCTATACAGAGTCAAATACGTTCTCCATTTTCATTTGGCTCAGTTGCAGTGTTGCTGATACTTACTGTTACTGAATTTAGGAATATCAGCTTGGAATAGGGGTGGCTGGTTAATGGTGTTGAAGTGCTATGACATTTACAAAACAAAGACTTGGCTGGAGAAGCACACTCTGGTTTGAAGTAAATTACTATATGAAGTGTAGTCACAATGCTGGAGATGGATGCAGTCCAAAATCAATGAGCTATTTAAAAAGCAAAGCCAACCATTGCCACCAGAAACCTGCCAACCCTCAGCACCAGTGCTTCTGGTTTCTGTTATTTATTGCTGGATTACAGAAATGCAGAAGTGTTGTTTTTTAAATAGTTTTTTGTGGTCCCCTACTGCTTGGTCATTTATTCAGACAGATTGTTACCCACCCCCTTTCCACTTGTCTGACTCTGCTAAGCAGAGTTTTGTACTCTGCTGACCTTAGTGCTGGAAGTTGGCCGGGATGTAGAATTTGGTTTGGGCTCAATGCAGAAATGATTTCCTGCAGAGAGAGGCTCCATCAGAGTATTTCTGTGCCCCTCCTGTGCAGTGTTCACTCCTATTGCAGTGCACTGGTGAATCAGCACTTTACAGGATAGGCTTTGTCTATAGACAGTGAGCACTTTGGAGAGGACTTCGGCGTGGCTGTATTGGTGCTGGGGGTAGGTGAAGTGAGGCACAGGGGAGGGAGAATGTCTTTGCTAAGGCGGCACATCAGACCACAGCAAGAGCCAACAATACAACTTAGATTATCTTTGTGACCTCTTCTGTTCCCTACAAAAGTACTTGTGATTTCCAGAGACCTTTGAGGGGAAGGGCATTTTGTCTGGTTGTAGTCTCCTTGCTGCAAGAGTGAGAGAGGTTTGTTTTGGAGCCCAGTAGGGCACGGTTGGGTTGCTTTGCGCTGACTGTGGGCCAGGTCAGTGTTTCAGAGCAGTGCAGTGTGAGGAAAGAGTGTTCTGCATCAGCTCTTAGGGGATAAGATTCCTTCTTTGTATTTTGGTGCTTCCTGACAGTACATAAATGCAGTGTGCTTGGTTTGGAAGAAGGAATTCCCCTGGTTTGCTATCCATTGTAAAACTGTGGTGGGTAGAGGTAATGAAAGATGAACTTGTAGGGTAAGAGAGGCAGAGGAATAAGTGTCCTGGGTAACCAGGAAACTGAGGTGCTGCAGTGGTGAAGCATTACCCTTGTGGGAGAGGTGGTGCTCTGGTTCTGCCATTCAGGTTTTATCCTCTCTTGGTGGTGTTGTGTAAGTAGCTGCCAGGTACTTCCCTGTGCTGCAGACAGGGACTGTCACATCCAGGGAGGCTGCAGGGCCACCTGATGCAATCATAACCAGTAAGTAATCAAGGAAATCTATCAGAAATATGAACATGCTTCCCTCTTACCCTGCTGTTCCCCAGAGAGTGATAATTCCACAGTTTTCTGAGTTTAGGTTGAAATGTACCCATTATCCAGTCTGTTGTTGGTCCCGCTATCCATTAATTCCTCCTTCCGCAGGTTATCTTTTGGCTACCACAAAAATATTGGCAATGCTGACCACATGTTCACAATTAGGTGGCTTCCTTTAAACATATTGCCTTCTATTCTGTTGTCTCACTTGATTCTGAAGTTTTTTCATTTAAAAGTGTAGTTATTGTCTCTATTTATCTTTTATATGCCAGGTATGATTTCAGAGCCCAAGGCTTTGCTAAGACTTCAGTCTTTGTCTGCATGTAGGGTGAGGGAAGGGAATGTTAAATTCTTCCCTCTCATTGTCCTTTTCTCAGCAAAATAAAAAGTTTACAATGTGCTATTCCCTAATGCTCACACCTTTTATCTTCTGAATGTGCAAAAGTAAAAGAAAATCTTGCCGGTGTGTTGGGGACTGTGAGTAAATATTAACATTACATTGTGAATGGTGATTATTAAACTCACTGTGCAGCTTGTGTGTTCTGTCTCTAAACATTTCAAATGGTGTGAAGTTTTTTTGGGGTGTGTGTGGCTTCCCCCCCCCCCC
Organism: Pachyramphus minor; assembly: GCA_013397135.1. Taxonomy (NCBI): domain Eukaryota; kingdom Metazoa; phylum Chordata; class Aves; order Passeriformes; family Tyrannidae; genus Pachyramphus; species Pachyramphus minor. Next base: position 676,040 of record VYXB01009890.1, on the reverse strand, counting down.
CCAAAAGACTACCTGTGATGATTTGGAATAATACCTTTTCAGAAGTTGTGTTATGCTTTTGTCAAGATTCTAGATTTAGATTGATGTTTTCATGCTGTACACTACAAAAGAATTAATGTGTTTCTTACGAGGTGACTTGTTCCATTTTTCACAGAAATTGGAATCAGTGTGGTGATTTATTATCCATTAATAATTTAAGAAATTTGCTTTATTTCTATGTACATAGAAGCTGAAAATTAAATGTCGAAAAAAACCAAATAAACCTTCACCTTCAAATTTTTTCTGTAGTGCATATTAAACATAGAATGAGCTTGTGCAGAAGTTTCATTCCAGCCTCTCATGTCTCCTAAGACTGTGTGCCTCTAGATTTTTCCTATACTGTTTCATATCCCATAGTATGTTATGAAAAGCAAGTATCCAGTGTTCCTTTTTGACTGTTTTTCTCTGTTTGTTTGAGGTTACCTGAATCCTGCTGAAAAGATAATTTCCCTAATCAAACTACTGATCCTATTCTTTGTTTCCTTGATAGTGCTACCCTCCTGCATCTGAAGTATAACTTTCATCTTGTATTTTCCAGTGTAGCCTGTGCTGCTGGTCATCTGTGATCCATGATTTAAATGTCAGGTCCTGTCACAGGCCAGTACTGCAGCCTTTTTTCACTTAGTGTTAAAATTCAGATGGGTGTGGGTTTGATTTTTTTTTTTTTTTCCCATGCTGTCTTTCATGTTAGATACTTTTTGAGCTGTGAAGATGCTCCGTGCCTTCATTGTCTTCCTTTAAATGCCATTCTTAAAACTTATTCTTAAGGTCTTGATAAGCAAATGCTTATGAAAGGTCAACCCAGAATGTACTGAATCTCCTGCCTATGACACTGACCAGGTTTCCTCCCTGTGTGTGTGTGAATCCATCAGCTGTTGTCTGCCTTGCCTTTTATTGGCAGCCCTGAGGTGGGCACCAAGATTTATTTGGGATCTCTCCAGCACCTGTGATGCCAGAGCTCATTTGCATCCCTAAGTGCTGTAGTAATGTGAATAACTGTTGAACTTGATACCTTGTGTTTCTGATTGCATTAATGTATCCCCCAGCTGTGCCTTGTCCTTTGGGCAGCTTGTTAGGAAGAAGGAATTATTAGTCTTTAAAAGAACATAGGAAAAATCAGAGGGATCAATTCTGGAGGAAATTAGAAAATTCTGATGACCTTCTGCTTTCAAGATAGCAAAATCAAGTGGAAAAATTAATGAAAACTTAGGAAGAACTTGCAATGATCTTGCTATTGCAAAAATACCTAAGAATTCAAGGACAAATAAGACATGTAGAAAAAACTATATGAACTGTGACCCTGCACACCTACCCACTGTATGCTTAGAAATAATGTACTGATGAATAGGAATGGCACAGCTTCAAGGAAAATGCAAAGAACTGATGAGGGTTTCTAAGATTTCTTACTTATCTCTCTCTGAAAACTGATTGTTCTCTTGGCTGCTTGAAGGTGGAGTAACTTGAGCGAAAGCTTTGGAGTTACACCAGGTATGACTGGTATAAATTACACCAGCATGAGACCCACAGTGATTTATCTTGTGATGGCAGAGACAAATCTTATCTGAAGACTGCTGGTTCTGTAGAGGATGAAATGTTCATTTTCCTGTCATCACTCAAGGCAATAGATAGTTTTATCTGATTTTATAATCTCTCTGAACAGAGCAGTTTTGAGGCTATAAACATTATTTAAGGGTGTGCTTTCTGGTGTTTCTGAAGCCATTATCAAGGTCTGTTCCTCAAGCAGGCATCTTTTCTGTAGGTCTGCTTTTGATCTTATTTTTTGACTGATGGGTTTTATAGCAAGTTTTAGTGAGTTTTTATTTGAAGATCAATAAAACTGAAACACTAAAAGCAAAAAGCAGGCTTCCAGCCCACCCACTCTCCCCACCACACACTCAGTGACACACCTTCTGGGACTGCTATGCCACCAGAAGATGTGCTGGGTTTTCTGGTGCACAGGAGGTCCTGGTTAAGCAGGAGTCAGAATGGAGCTGTCCTGCCTTGGCACATGGCTAAAATTCTGTGTTGTAAGATTACAGGCCTGACACGATGGAAGCACAGTAAAGCAGTAATGTACTGATGTGCATTTCTTAAAAAATAGTAACAAAAAAGTCATGTTATCCAGTATACCTCAAAATTCTGAAGACCTTGGATACCCTTGGGGTGGATAAGGCTGCTAGATAAGGAGAGGATTGGGGATGCAGTTCCCTCTGTTAGTTTAAAACCAAGACTTTCCCTGTGTGAAGTGCTGGGAAGCGCAGGTCTGTGTTCAGGCCACAGAAGAGGCTGGAATCATCTTTTAATGCCCCCTTAAAGAAAAGAATAGATGTGATACTGCTGCATCACCATGATTTCCTTCCTGTCTGGACTGAAGATCACTCTGTGATATAAAAGCAGGCTGAGTTTCTGAAGACAACACCCCTCCTCCTGGTGGAGATGCTTTCTGTGTTGGCACTGTCCTGGATAGTGTCTCAGAGGACTTGAAGCTCTTGCAGAGTATTAAAACAATGTTCCTTCCTAGAAGGCAGCTGCACAGTTGCATCTACTGTCTGTTGACTCTGGTTGTAAGCCCTCCTTTTCCTTAGTGAATATCCCCATGTTTTTATTTTACTGCACAGGGAAGGCACCTTAAAGCCAGCACTGATCTTAGCACAGTAAACTGTCCTGTTTTATTTTCATACTTCATTCAGTGCTGTCCAGGCACATGCTGGTCAGGTGAGTGGGAAGGTGCTTGGCTGACTGTTCCCTCTCTGTGGTGCCTCGTGTCTCACCTTCACAACATGCTGTGGACTCATGGCCACGTTTCAGTCTCCGGAGAGCATTCCCAGTTATCCAGTTTTCTGTGTAAGCCTGAGCCCCTGCAGGGGTACAGGATGCTGCACTCAGTGTCTGCAGCAGGCAGGGCAGCTCGGGGTCCTCAGCTTAGGAGGAGGTGCACGCACAGTAGAGTGTCTCAGGAATAATCTGAACATGGTTCACACAGTTGTTCTGTCAGATAAGTTTGTTGATGCCTCAGGACAACTCTTCACCCTCATCTTCCTTCCATTCGTGGTGGCTCACTGACCCCACAGGTCATGTTCAGCCCTGGATTCATGTGCTTTAAAGTCAGACACATGCTGAGGTTCTTTACTGGCTTGGGACCAAAGAGCTCAATGCTCCACAGATCAACCAGTTTGATGGTGGGAGTTTCAACAGCCTGAGGGCTCTTGGGTGAAGTAACTCAAAATCTATTTACACGCTAACCTTTGAATTTCTCTGATTCACATGCGTGATAATTTGTTTGAATAAAAAATTGGATATAAAAATGGAATTAAACCTTTATGATGACCTTTAGAGTAATTTGGACACGTTCTCATCTTGGCTTGCTGTTTAAAACCGATGCAGTTACTGATCCATGGTGTGGGTAATGAAACTTCATCTGAAACTGTTTTAATATTTGTGTTGAGCTGTAAATGGGAAAATGCTTTTTCTTGTTAGTATTTGGGTGCTATTTCTGTTTTGGTTTTGGGTTGGTTTTTGTATATTTTCAGTGTAACTTACAAGCATAAAGAACTGTGGATTTGTTCATTCTTCTAGTTTCAATTTTGGATTCCATTTAGATTTCATCTTGGGATTTATCTCTAGCTGTGCTCCCTCCAAGGAGGAGGAATATCTTGACATTTTAGTTATTAAAGTGTTTTACTCTTCCCTTTTTTTTTTAGATTATGCATATATAATTAAATATTATGCATATGTAATTAAATATGCATATTGTGGGAAACAAAGTTCCAAATGTTTTTCATCCCATTTTGTTTTGAGAACCATTTGATGATGTTGGGTTTAACTGTATTAATTAACGCATGGATCTACATCTGGTGTTTTAGAAGTGGCAATTGTAGAGAAGTGAACATGAACATTTACAGTAGAAAACTGTGTGAGAGTTTCAGCAATGTGTTTTTTAACCAGGTTTGATTCAGTTTGGCCTGTCTTAATGTTGCCTTTTTTTTAACCTTGTAACACAGAACAAGTCTCAGAATTTAAGTTAAAAGTACTGAGTTAGGACAGTGTGCAGTGAACATGAAATTATAGATCAAATTCAAATGTATGGCAGGGTCACCACCAAACCACTCCTGGAAGAATTAACATGTGATGTGGACACCACTGCTTGTAAGTTGAGGGCCAGAATTCCTCAAAACTCGGTGTATATGTCTTTGGCTGGGGCCAGGGAGGATTTAAAAAAAAAAAAAAGAAAAAGCACTCATCCTATTTTTTTAATGGAAAATGAAATCTTTTTCAACCAGCATTCCTTTCCAAAAGAACCCATTCAGTATATCTGAGGGCCTCTGGGAGTTCCCTGCTGTCCCCGTGTGGGGATTGGAGTGTTTCTATTTGCAATTCATCAACTTGATTCAAATCAGAGCCAGATGGAATCTTAACTCAGTGAATGTTCTTGAACATCTCTGAATAAAGGGATCTGTTTTACCCCAGAACAGAACCCGTGTGCTCTGCAGTTACATCTCCAGTCGAAGGACTGCTGTTGATAATGTTAGAATTAATAAAGCTCAGAATCAATAAAGTCAGATTAATAAAGCTCAAAATCCCACCTAGGCCAGCACTAACAGCACTTTGGGGTTCCTTGCACTTTGGAATCAAAATGCTGGTGTTGGGGTATCAAAAGACATGTGCTCAGTGCCTTGTTACTAAGAAAACCCAGCCCAAAACATCTATAGTGATGCACATGTGGGAGTTTAAATGCACATGTCATCATCTCAAACTGACCTTGGATAGTTTCTCATTTTAGGCAGCAGAATTTCCTGATGAAAAATAATATTTATTACATATTTTTCCAGTCACACTACTTATTAAGTCCATATTGAGAGTGTTTGCCTGCAGAATAAAATGATTTTGCTATACAGTATAACAATGAACTATTCTACAAAAAATGTTAAAGAAAAAAAAAAGGCAGCTACTTTTAATAGAAAAAGCCAGATGCTGACTTCATGTATTCTGGGGAAAGAAACTCCATGTAAATTCAATGCTTCTCGTTGATTCCCCCTAGTGATATTATATCCAGTGTTTTGATCCAGTGCAGTTTTTAATGCACTAACATCTCTTGGCTCGAGAGGCTCCTTACTCTTTCCAGGCCAATAAATCTCTGACTCTGCAGCACTAGGTTGGTTTTAGTGCTTTTGGCAGTGTGGTAACTCATGTTGCCTATTGATGATTTCTTTGGGTTTTTTAGCACAGTCTGAGGTACTCTGTTCATTCAGTACATCTTCTCATAAAAGAAAACCGTGTTTTCTTTTGTTGTCATAAACTTTGAATTATATTTTTAATTAAAGTAATTTTAATTGTTTAGGTGAAAAAGAGAAAGTAAGTCAAGCAATAAGATAATTATTACAGTACTGTTAATTTCCAGGGCTCTAAATACAGATATGGCAGGTGTGTGTTACAGCCTTGATTTAAATCTGTCAGCAGAGACTTTGTATTGTGGCTGTGGGCTTTGATTCTCCAAACACACGTTGCTCTTGAAGGCAAAGTTAGGAGCACACAAGTAAGACCCCAAGAATAAGATTTAGCACCATGTCTGTTCCTTTTCTTGTCTACTCAAGCCCCAGATTACAGTTAAAACTTGTTCTTCTCTAGACTGGATGAAGTTCCTGGTTGGCAGTGGGCAGTGTCAGGTTTCACACTTCTTTTCTATAGGGTGTCTGGAACTAAAGGTGACCAGGTCACCAAAGGAATGTTCGGAAAGAAAACCACTCAGAAATGCTCAGTGGAATGTTTTTAGAACTTTACCTCTCCCAGATTTTCCATGTGCCATGTCAGTAGTGTGCATCTTTAGTGTGGGTCTCCCAGGTCAAATTCCAGGGTGGTGAAAAGTTGAGCTTTAGAGCAGCAGAGAAGTTTCTGGCTGCCTGTTTTCAGTTATGTGTGCAGAGGCTGGGGAGGGCCTGGAGTGCAGCTGGAATCACAGAGAGCACCCCACATTTCCTGCATTTGCAAGTGGCTGTTCACAGCAACGTTGTGGGATAGTGACTTTTGGGAGAAGAGAAGGATTGCTTGACACTTTGAGTCTGCAGGGGGGAAAAAAGGAGAAAATGCCAAATCTCCCAAGTGAAGCTTTAGATAAAATAGATGAAATTATGTTTCTGAAGGTGAACAGTTAGTGCTAGGTGAGATCTTTCAAAAGAGGAAAAAGTTGCTCAGCAGAAAGGGGCTTGGACCTGGGAATTCGAGGGCATTTTAGTATATAGAAGATGGGAAGGATTTTTCTATGGCAGATGTAGAGGACTGTGAAGCAAAAAAAGAAAAGCTGGAAAGATTCAATATGTGTGTTAATGATGTCCCTGAAGAGGAAGTCAGCAGTAATCCTGTTCTGCTCATTCAGAAACTTCTTATTCAAGAGTTGGAGCTTCCTGTCAAGGAGATTTTGGAGGGAAGGTACTGACTTCTGAAGTAGGGGTTTTTGATAAGAGTCTAAAGGATTTAGGCTCTTCACCTTTGATAGAAGCAGCTTAATTAGTACTCTCATAGCCTGATGAATACTCCACCTTGATTTCAAGTGAGATAATTCAAGTTCATCCTTAAAAGATCAGTTCTGTGCCTATGGAGGAGACAGAATATTGACAGGAGCTAATGTTTGTGATTGGCAATGCTGTGCAGCCCAGAGGTAAAACACAGACTAATCCATCAAGCCCAAGATGTCCTGAACAGTCAGCCCTGGTTCCTTGAACCAGGATTTTCTAATGAATATTTGCCACTAGAAAATTTTTTACTTGACTTTGATTTGCCAACTGGTATTATTATACAGTCTGGACTGCAGTAATATTTTTGTGGATTTTGCTTTTTTGCTTTCCTTTTAGGAGGGCTCAGTGCTTCCTACACAGGAAAAGGAAATCAAGTGCTCCTGCTGATCTCATGACCCTAAAACGAGGGGTAATCCATATTGGAAAATGGGGATTTTTAAAATTCTCGTGTATAATAAAAGTTATCTTGTGGCAGTAAATGCCACAAGCTTCCAGTAAGGCCAAATGTGTGTGGTGATTCAAGGATTACATGTATTCTGTGTATCTTGCAGAGCATGATTTATAATGGACAGTACTTCTCTTAAATAGAGTTCATTTTTCAGCAGAATTCTTCTTGTTTCTCTAAAACTCATATGCATGCAGTGGTTCTAAATGGACCAGCACTCCTCTGCACTGTGACCATTTTCCCTGTTCCCAGGGAGAACTCCCTCAGCAGCCTTTTTTTGGTAAGCTTTGAATGTTTTAGAAGAGCGAGCTGGACTTCTGGCCTTACATAATTATACATATATTTGAGGAAATTCATGAAGACACTGATGGAAATAACTGCCTCTTCATAGCAAAGCAGGATTTATATAATGAGCAAAAGCATCTTGATACTAGAGATGGTTGGCTGTTATATATTGCACATTTGGGAAGCTGCTGTTAAGAATCACGTCTTGTGACCATGTCCCATATAGTGCTGATGAAGTGCAGAGATTTGACAGGGAAGATCTGTCCTGTATGGTAATTCTGGTAGCCTTATAGGATAAATAGGTTTTTTATATAAATAAATATATATCTAAAGGAAAATATAAAACTGGCTGTAGATGGATACAGAGGGTGACCCCATTACTAATGAATTTCATGTATTTTCTGCCTGGTTCTTTCATACAGAGCCCTGCTCTTCCTGCCTTGGAAAATGTGCTTTCATATTAATCAGAAATTTCAACCCTGGGGGATAAAGCCTAAGACAGGAGATTGACTTAGTAATTATGCAGTTGGAACTCTTTATTGCTCCACAGAGCTGGATTTTGAGAGAGTGTTCATGCAGGCGTCAGAAAAAGATGAAAGTTCACATTTTCACTTGTCAGTAGAGTTGACTTGCAAGTAATTTGTGCTTCACAAGACATGTCCTGGTCAAGACAACTGACAGTGTTCTACAATGCCAGACAAGGAAGGGAGTTTTGGTACGAGAGCAGTTCTGAGTATATTGAGTGTCAGATACAGAGTCCTGCTTTATTGTGTGAGGGAGTTATAAGTATTATGAATAAGCAGTGTTTTCTTTCAGCTTTTTGTAAAAGGTGGTGACTTTGTAAATACTTAGTGTTCTGTGTGTGCAGTTATTCCAAATCCATATTCCAGTGGGTAATGAAAGGAAAAGGATCTTCTTTTACCTTATGGAAGAGATGGTTTGACTGCTTTGGATGCTAGGGATGTGTCTTAGTGACCAGAAGTCTGCTCCTTTGTGTGTTCTGCCCTGGATGGCTGGAACTTGGAGTTCTCTCTGCAGAGGTTGCATAACACTCCTGTAGTTGAATTAAAGGCAAAACATTCATGAAGTAGTTTAAGTCTTGGAAAAAGAAGAGATTTTTCCTGTGGCATTGTAACCCCTTTATTGGTTATTTGTCCCCCTGCTAGGCTTTCCAAACCCCAGTTTTGTATTTGTGGAATTGTGAAGAGTGTTCTTTGTTCTTAATTTAGTCTTGCTCTGACACCAACTATAGTCCAGTCATAGGAGGATATGTAATAACATTCTCTGAAGACCCAAAAAGTTTACAGTGGAAACAGAGCATCTCTTCCATTGTGAAAATGAGGAAATCCCTTGACATAGAAACATGGGGAGCGAGTCTTTTTGTAGTCATTAGGAGTCAAGAGGATGGATAATCAAATTGTGTTTATTTCCTAAACATGGTACTCTGAAATATTAACCATGCTCTAGTGTTCAAACAAATGTGAACAAGTTGAGCATTACTAAGCTCAGTGAATTCAGTGATGTGAATGGTACTCTTGAGCATTTGTGGGATTTTGGCCTTTTGATAGCCATCAGAATCTTTAACATCACTGGGGAAGCCTGACCTTGTCACTTCTCTTCAGAAAGTTTGAAATGGGAATATCTAATGTGTTCCCATACTTAACATTTACTATTAAAGTGTTCATTTAATATTGTTGATACCTGTGACCAAAGAGCAGACCTTTTTTGTTTGAATAGAATATATTTGGCAGAAAGGTAGCTTTTGTGTTAAGTAGGGGTTTGTTCCATAGGTGAGCAATATATGAAATATGCACAGGTTTTGATAAATCTGTCAAAGTAATCTTGTTTCTTTGCAATGCTAAGAGAAACAAATGCATAAAAGCAAACTCCTAAATGTTTATTACAAAATATTTCCCGTGTTGGTAAAGTAGCTTTAATTTATTGGGTAGAATGCATGTCTCTGAGAATTTTCAATGGCACTGACATACTGATTTAGGGTTTGAAAAGAGAACATGAGGTGGGTACTTAGCATTGCCTTTTTAGGAGACAGGAGCACGGCCCTGCTGCCACCCTGGGAGCAATAGCACAGAGCAGGTACAGTGAGTATCTGTGTGTGCTTTAGTGAAATCATGCCAGGGGTGGTTTTGTGAGTGCTGGAGGTGTGTAATTAGTGAAGAGTTCCAAGCTGTTTTTACAGGGTTTATTGGATCTTTCATATGCAGGAAGTAGAGATGGTGAAGTGCTGTATTTTCTCCTGCTGCAGGAACTTGGACCCTGCTGTTGCCCACTCTTGCTGTGTGTGGTTATGTCTGCACTGTGTGTAGATCTGTTGATCTCTGCTGAGCTCCTTGTAAAGAATGGGAACAGATTTTTCAGAATCAGGGCTGTATTTGCCAAGGTAATGGAAAGACTGAAATAGCACGAGGGTTAAAGAAATTACAGTGAGATATGGATGCCATGGCCAACAGCCAGTCCTGTTATAATGAGTCACACCAACTTCTTTGAAATAATCTGCAGTTGGCTGATGGCTTAACCCCTCTTCTTTTGCAAGATAAATTACTTGCTTGTAGGAAGCATAGATGTCTCTTGATGCAGTTATTAGAGGAAGCATTGACACAGCATCACACTGCATGGTACTTACACAAATTCACATTTATTCCAGCTTGGTGGTATTAATACCCTGTGTTGTAAATTTAAGAGCCATGGATCTGTTTGGTTTTTCAGAACAGGTTGCAATAAACCATGGGCTAGTTTAGTTGAAGGTAAGGTTGAGTGTGAATGATTTGGTTTCAGTCAGTATTTGTTGAAAATGAGACTGAAATGCATTTTTTAAATGAACACATACCTGTGTTTAATATTGTTGAGGTGATGCAAGTGAAAATCTCCACAGCTCAGGAATCTTGCATGTGGCAGAGTTTGTTATAACTCTTGAAAAGAAACAAATAACCAACCAACCAAGCACATGACATCAATAGGGTGTCCTGGCTTAACCTGTGCTCTGTGTGTGCCCAGACAGGGTTAGCACCTGGTGCTGGGGAGGGGGGAAGGACATGTAGGAAAAGAATCATTGCATTAATATGAACAAACACCTGTGTGGTTTGAACCACATGTTCTTGGTCTTTTTTTTTCTTCTTTATGGACTAGAATACATTGCTCCCTGGTACTCTGTTCAGAAACAGCACATGAAGGAACCCTGAAACAGGTATCACAGGCCTGCACACAGCAGGTGTGTCATAAATGAAATATGCCACACTTGTATTTTCTAAGGCAAGCTTAAATCCTAAAATGAATATACTTGTGCTGGGAAAGAACCCAGGCTTTTGGGGCTGTAATGATACCCCTTCCCCTGCCACGTACCTCTCAAAGGATTGCATTGTTGTGGGAAATGTTGCAAGAATTCCCAACAAGAAATCATACTACATTGGAAATGGATTTATTAGCCCAGGATGCATTTTCCTGATGGAAGTAGGGTGTAAATACAGATATGAAACCAAGGTCAGAAAAGGGAAAAAAAAATTAAAAGTGGGGACAGCTGTACATCTGAATCAGTGTAGAGAGAGGAGTTTAAGATTCACAGGAATCTTAAACTGGAAGCTGTCTGCAGTCACCAGTTTGTCCTGTGTTCCTCATCCCTGCTGGTTGTTGTCACACAGTCCTCTCTTGTCTGTAGTGGTGGCAGCAGGGCCCAACCTCCACACTCCCCTTAAAATAACTGACTTAAAATTTTAAAGGAATCATTTCATGGGAAGACATTGAGGAACAGATGGTCAATGAGACTAAAGAATTGCTTCAGGCAGGAAGTTATGGTGGGTACTTTAAAGAAAAAGCTGTAGGAAAAAGAAATCAAGATGCCTTAGTCAAAATCACCTTTGCTAAATACTGCAGGGTTTGGTGACAAGTAGGAATTATGATTAAAGTAGATAATACTGAAGTGAATTCCAACTTCCGTAATACAAAGACACTTCTAGAGGCGCCATATCTGTAGAAAGGTTTGGATTTAATCTCTGGTATAGTCTTTGAATAATTGTGGTTTATGTAGGGTAATTCACTCAGGTAAGGTATCTAAACAATCCAATGTGGTGTAAATTTTTACGTGAATGGTGTGCAGAAGTTTTGTAGAAAAAAAATGTATTCCCCAAATGTTTAGTGGAAATGGCACAGGCTAAAAGCAATGACACAAAATTTCCAGGTCCTGAAAGACCAACATAATTCAGCACATACTTAATCTAAAGAGTATTTCCACTGGTTTCCAGGAGATCATCTGCATTCTCAAAACTAAGGACAAATTTAAAGAATTTGACCCAAGCTGAAGCAAAAATTAAGAGAAACAATTGGTTACTCTGCAGATTTGGTTTCTTTTTCCTTTAAATTATGCTCTGCAAGTTTTATGTGCATCTTGTTTAAGGGAGACTTAAATACTTACAGTAGCTCAATAGGGGATGGTTGTGTACATATGGGTTTGATAAATGGGTATGAATTAACAAACATTCTTTCCTAAGTATCTGTTCTTCATAATATTTTTCTGTGAGAATTAGGCCGTATTATGACTGAAGTTCAAACATTCAAGGGATTCCCAGAAAAACAAACATTGCTTCCTCTTCCAAATCTTCTCATCACAGTATTGTTTTCCAACACTCTGTTGTGTTCCAGCACAGCAGATGTTTAACAAAAGGACTGAAAGCATTATTCTTCAGTAGTGATACTTTGGAAACAACAAAGTCCATTTACAAGGTGTTCTCTTAAACCATTTAATTAAGTACAAATCAACAAAAAAGAGAATGTGTCTAGTACCCAGGACTTTCTTGGTAAGATTCAGCCTTTCAGAAAGACTTCTGTAGAGGTATTACATACTATTAATAGTATGTAAGAGAACCTCAGATGACAGGAGACCTGAGAGCAGTGCACACTTGATTTCAGGCTGTGTGGTTCCTCTCTGGTTGAACCTGTAGCACCCTCAGAGGGAGCATTGCTTGCCTCATATCCCCCTGTCTGTTGGGTCTTGTCACTGTGGTGCCTCCTCCCTCATCTTGCACAGATGTTTGTGCAGGTCTCACTAAACTGGCAGAACAAGTGGCTCTCTTTGAGCTGCACCAGGAGCACGATAGGGTTTGTTGTGCAGTTTGGCTGTGGCCTTGGGCTCCTCAAAGGGAAGCAGAGCAGTACCCTGAAGCCCTGCAGGGTGCTGAGAGTCCCTTACCAGTTTACTCAGCTCCAGGCACGTGGAATTATCATCAACACGAGCATCCCCTGAGAAGGCTGAGATGCCGTGGCTGGAGTATCTGTACACACACTGCACCGTGCTGTGTGCTCAGTTCTGTGCCCAAAGCCTTAATCTGCTGAGGTGGAACAGTTTCAACCTATTTCTCTAATTATTTTCTAACATTTAGTTGAGTTCTAGATTTGACCTACACAAGGTTGTTTGTTTTTTTTTTAAGAAGGTTTGCGCTCATAAAATCTTCATGTCTCTAATAAAAGGCAAGCCAGGGGCCTCGTGAACATTATTGCCATGACCACAAGGCAGATTCTCATGCAAAGCTCCCATGCAGCAGCCCTCACTTAGTTTGGAGCCAGCATTCATTCTGAAACACTCAACAGGATTGCAAAAGGCAGGACACACCAAGAAAAAGCTGGTAGGATTTGCAGCCTGTGGTCTTTAGGAATTTCCTAAATCAGTACAGTGGTTATGAAAATTTATCTTAGATGTCAAAACTTATCTTCAAAATGAATTTTCATTTCAATTGTGACGGTTTAATCCAAAAATATGTTCTTCGACATTTTCCTCAGTGTTTAGAGAATACACATTTTTTTTCCCCAGATAATACTGAAGTGATTGTTTTTAAAAGCACAAGATTGAATGCAGATACCTTTATCCCAGTTACTGTGGATTCTTATGAAACATACACACTTTTAAGTGTGGAGGTGAGCAAAATACGTGCTTTTTAACACTTTTAGGGTCAGGACCTCAATTCTGAATGTTGTCATCTTTGATTATTCTGGGTGGTAAAAGGGTAAGTTTGTAACACAGATAGGAGAGCTTATTGGAAACACATGTACTTCAGGTTGTGAGAATATCCACTGAGGATGTAATGGAGAGAAGAAAGGTCAGTGACACTGTTGCCTGCAGTTCAGACACCTCTCAGCTTGTACTGACCTGATAAGTCTGGCAGCACAGTGACAAAATAAATGCAGCTGTATTGCTTCCAGACATGACCTGTCTCATGCAGAGTTAACTTGGGTGTCATTCTCCTCCTGGCACAAGGGAGCTGCAACCCTGAAAAGCCACCAGAGGATGATTGAAGACTGATTCCCCCCTGTCCTCTGTAGAAGCTTAAAATCTTTATAGAGGTACCTCATCATCAGCAACAGGATGAAATATAAGTTAGTTCTTTGTAACAGTTGACCTTGATTTGCCAGCCCATCAGTTTTCTAATTAGTTTTTTGCAAAACTTCAAAATAATTTCAAGCAATAATTTAAAATTATGTAAGTGTCAATTGATTGAATTCAGCGGTTTAAGTCACTTGATGTTGAGTATTCCATTCAGGTGAGGGTGTGCAGCCACTTGAACTGCAGCATTTGGTTTGCAGAGTGCCTTGATTCACCTGGAGTGGGTTACATTTTCCTTTCAATCAGCCTGCAAAGCCTGGGATGCTGCTCAGGGGCAGGATGGAATGGGAACCTGCACTCCTGTGGTGGGGGAAGTGTGGAACTGTAGCTTCCAACACGTACCATCAGCTGCAATCATCAGTACCAACAGTTATGTAGGACCATCATTGTTTCTTTCATCAAGAATATTTTTGAGTCATGACTTGCATATACCTTTTGTGGGGCAGATGCCTGAATTCTTTCAGTTTAATATCTGTGCTGACAAGAATTTAGTTCATTTTAGATCTTTGCTTTTTGTAGTGGATGCCTGCCAAAGCTATGTCATGTATGTATGGATTAAATTTAGTGCTGTCTTCCTTATTTTACCCCCTAGTAAGCAAATGTGCTCTGGTTTTGGCAATACTTTCTGTGCTGTGTTTTTATCCTTTTCTCTTCCTTTCTCCTTCTGTATCTCTGTGAATCTCCTTTGTTGTTTTCCCTCTTATTTCTGTGCTTGTGACAACTCCAACTCAGCCTATCTGAGCCTCCAGTCCTGTGTGTTGCAGACAGATGGTTCTGTTAATGGTGCTGATACTCCAGCACTGTCACAGGCTTCAGCACTGCTGCTGCAGACCATGGAAAGGAGCAGAAAATCCATGTCTTTGAGCCTCTGTGTCAGCGTGTGTGGATGTGGTAGTTGAGTGCTCTTCACAGCATGTACAGGGTTGTTCTTTACTGCCATGAAGGTTGGGAGTGGTTAGATACTGGAAAATTAGGATTACAGAACACAAGCCATTTTCATAGGAAGCATATTCTTCTAAAAGAAGCACAGATTTCAGTGAACTGTCCAAGATCATTGTGGAATTAGGGTCTTCAGTCAGTGCATAGCTGATTTCTGTTTAAGATATTATTTGGTGTGAAGTCCTTGCCCACAACCTGCTTGACATACCCTGTGAACTTGGTCCGTGCTTTGAGCCTCCCTTCAAACACCTGTCAGCAGAGTTGCGTGTCCCGGTAACATTCTTGCCTACAAAGTGAATTTCATTCTGCTGGTTTTCAGGTCAGATGAATATTCCATATTAACAGTGGCACTGAATGGTCCTGCAGAGTCTGTGCTTCATGTCACATTGTCAGATATGATAATGTGAGTGTTCAGTGAGGAGCCTGAGAGGAGCAGTGGCACAATGGGGAAAGATCACGTACTTGCTCATAGGGATGAGATCACTGCATGACATGGGTTTATAGCCCACAAAGACATTCTTTCAAACAGACCATCTGCTGTATTTCCTAAGTTGTGGATTTTGGCAGCTTCCTGACATTTAAGGGAGTGTGGGACATGGGGACGTGACAATGACAGCAATAAACCCAAGACCCAGTGCATAGTGAGGGAAACAGTGTTGAATTCAGTAATGGTTTTTCCTGATCCAGAGTTGAGGTGTGCAGATGAGCAGTGTGAGTCATGTCCAGAGTTGCCTGAGTTGGAGGAGGAGGTGATAGGCAAGGGGACTGGTAAATGGTCCCCACAAAATATCCAGTTGTTCCGTACCCACCCGATGGACCACCCCCTCATCAGTGCTGCCAGCAGATCTACTACCACTGAGCCACCTTTCTATGAATCATAATCTCATCATCTTTGCCCAGGCTGTGGCTGAATTAATTGTGCATTATCGATGTAATTAGCTTAATGAGGCGTATGGTTTTGTTTATATTGTAGTTCAGACACAGTATAAATGAAAATATTTTTCAACTGGGCGTGCATCCAATACATGTTACTTCACTTTCTCATCTTTCAAAATCTCCCCTTTGTCCATCTAAGAACTACCATTTTTCTGTCTTCAAAACTTTTATTTACAACCCGCCTCAAGTGTTTGCTAAATTGTGGTCTTAATTACTACAAATGTTGATCTTCATTGCAAACCCTTAGGAACTCCAAGTTGCATTTTTAACCCTTTTTCAAGCTATCAACGTGCAGCTCTCTAGACCCTTGTGACTGAAACATTTTTATTAAGTAACTTATAAAAAGAGTTGTAGAACCCTTTAGGTAACTTGTTAAAGGTTTGCTGTGCTTGTCAGTGGTGATGGGAGAGAGTGATACGATGCTGAGAAATGCTTGAGGAGGAAATTAAAAGTTTATTGTTACGTGGATCTGTTAGAAATGGGTCATGCAGAGGTCTAAGATCTCTTTGGAATGACTCTGTGAAGCACTCTGACTAAGGTGATTTTTTTTAAAATAATGAATGCTTCTTTCAGTTTTTCACCCCATTAAGGAGTATGAGATCTAGAGTAGAAACAGATAAACTGTATTAACACAATACTGAGATTGCCCAGATAAAATCTGGTAAACTCAAGAAGTACAAACAGTAATGAGTTCCCAAAACATTAATTTGTCAGTATTTCATCTGAACTTTGTTTTATCATCTTTACCACAGGAACGTGTGGTGCTCTACCTCAGATCTTTACATTCCTGTTGCTTACCTGGAGCTGGATGGATCTCCATAGCCCTAATCTCATTGCTATTTGAATATGCTTCTCTGGCATAATCCAACTGTTTAGATATTTATTTTTTCATATTGGGGTGGGATTGATCCTTCAGGACTCGGTTTTGGGAAGGCTGCCAGATGCACTGTCACAAAACAGATCATTAATCTTGAGAAAGGAACTGGCAAAAGAAGTGAACTCTACAGTAGTGTTTTTGTTCAGGTGCAACTGGCCTTATAAAGCTGCCAGTCCCAAAGTGTGGGGTTCAGTGCCAGAGAGGGGTTCCCACCAGCTGGGGTGGCTGTAGGGCAGATGTCACTGCAGTGGGGTCCCTGCTGTGAGCTGGATAAGAGGCTGCCTCACACAGGGTTGGGCAGTTTGGGACTGAGCCATGTGCTAAAGAGGCTGGAGTCCTGGAGTTCAGCTGGATTCTGGATTACAGCTTTGGGAGTTTAGGATAGTTGACCCTTGTTTAATGATGCTACCAGACAGCCAAGCAGTTGTCCTAATTGTGTCTGGCTCCCATTAATTTACTGAGGACAAGACTTTGTGACAAGTAAAGTCTATATGGGATTAATTACTAAATGTGAAGTTTTTAAAAAAGGGCCTAAGAGAATTAAGTGCCTGGTTCCATTAGTTAACTTTTAAATAATCCCAGCAGAAAAGCCTGGACAACTCTCTTTTCTTAAATTCTCTTGCAGACTTTGAATTCAGCTGCAGAATAGCATCTGTTCACAGGGTTTGCAGCTCCTTTCTCTTGGCACTCACTTTACACACCACCAGGTCTTCAAGTTTGTGGTAGTCAAAACATCTAGTTTGATATCAGGAAATAAAACACCTTTGCTGTTTTATGCATTTGTACGACTGAAAGCAAGAGAAAAATGTGCCAGTGAATGAATAAATGGTGACAAGCCTCTTCCAAACAGGGAGAACAGAATGCTAGGCTCAGGGTGAAATGTGCGGTGAATCTCACTGCCACACTGATAATGCAGTGTAAGAAAAGGAAAAAAATCTAATTCCTAGGCTGAAAACAGCAAAGTTAAAGAAGGATTGGTTTTGATGTGCTTCATTAAGTGAGAGGAAGAAAGCAAGATACAAGTATAAATATTGAATTAAAATGAAAATTTATCACATGTGTTACTAAGTTCTTGCATCCCCCCATCCAGTGTTGCCAGCTAACTTTGGTTTCCAGGTCGCAGAAGCCTTTTCAGTCAGGACATAGTTTGTGTCAGCTGAGTGACTTTCAGTCACTAATGCTCCCTGTGTTCCTGGTGGTTGTCCCATAGTGGACACCAAGGGAGCAGATAGGCCAGTGCAGGGACCATGGCATTCCTATCAGCCTCATCTGTGTGAACTATTGCCATTTCCACATTTCTACTTCCAGCTTAATTGTCTAAGGACATCAGTTCCTTTTGCTTCTCACCAGACTTGTCACGTGTAACTTTAGTGAGTTTGCGACACAACTTCAGACAAAACAGTGTGGACCTGGTTGAGGGAATTCACTTCAGGAGTCACCTGCAGTGCCTGTGGATTGTTTTAGTGATGGGTTGTTCCTCCCAGTACTCATAAGCAGGTCAGCTACAGATGGGAAGGAGGTCCTTTTCCTTCTTCATGTGTTTTTTGGGGTTAAAGACCTCCTGGAATTGGAGAACCCATATGGCCTGAGGAGTAGCCCAGCAAATACCAGGAGGTAATATGAGGATGTCCAGTGTACAGTTTTAAAAATCTATAGCTGGGATAGATGATTAATTGTAGTTGATCCCCATTGCTCAGAGATGTTTTGGTGCAAAATTAAAGCCAGCAGACATTGCCAAGTCTCTTCCACCAGAACCATTATTATTTTCCATAGTGACATTTTACCACTCTTCCATGGAGGACCAAAGAGGAAATGAGTGTTCTGTGCCAAAGAATTATCTCCTGTGAAACACTGTGTTTACTCACTAGATGGCTTTTTTGGTTTCATAATAAAATTCTAAAACCTTTCAAAACCTTAAAGTAAAACAGATTGTAAAGGGGAAAAGAAAGGGTGGAACACTTGAAATAAATATGGTGGTGTAAGAACATTATATACATGCAATTGGATTAGTCCAGCTAATTCAGTAGTGATTAGAAAAGATTATACATTTGTTTGGACCCATTCATGGATTAACCTGGCCAGTTGAGGCTGATCACATTAGACATCATTCTTCTAATTGGGCCTTTGGTTACATAACAGATGGCCAATATTCACCTTAATTAGAACATGACCTTTTAGTTACCATTTTAAAGTATGGCATCTGGATTTCCTCTAACAGATAACCATAAAAATTATAGATTATATACATTTCTTAGATATTAGTGGGATCTATATGTACTTCCATGAGAATTGAAGTTCTTTGGTGGGAGATGCTGTAGTGTTATTTTCCTTCTTTCTTTTTCTTTTGAGGGTGCTGAGAAGGCACCCTCACACCCTGATTTTCTCTAGTTCTCTGGTGTGAAAAACACACCAGTTAATGAAATATTAACACTTTAGTTTAAAGTGTTTGTAAATCTCAGTACTTAAGGACATTTTTTTTTGGTGTTTTGGTTAATAAGACTGCAGGTTTTTTGACTGGTTAACCAGTCAAAATATTTAGTTTCTCTCAAACCCAGAGTACCTTTAAAAATATAAATATTTCTGTATGATTTTAACAAATGAAGCAGACTAAAAAGTATGTTTTATCTTTGACAAATGAATATGGTGGTGTTATTGCCTTCTTGTAGCTTTGCAAAGATAATTTCTCTAGTGGGGCCAGGAGTTGGACTCAATGATCTTGGTAGTTCTCTTCTGACTCAGCATATTTTATGATTCTGTGATTTTCATTATAGCCCAAAAACAAGGAAAAAAAATTAAAAAAATCCTGCATTTGTGTCCCTATTCAATAGCAAGTAACTCCTCGTAGTACCAATAAGCATTGTGTGCATCCAGGGCCCAGTTTTTATTTTCATGACAGTGAATTGACATCCTGGGGCCAATTCTTTAAGTCATAACTTTTTTAGTCAATTGTTATTCACAAGAGCTTGACTAATTTCAGTTGGGAATGAATGACTGGCTGTGCATTAAGTAAAAACTGGCTGAGCACCACTGGGATTAAACTACTGGGATTAGTAGAAGCTTGTAAAAGGCAGTTGTGTCTCATTAACTTGGTAATTTTTAAGCTTTTCTCACTCCTGACAATTCTCTAGTGCAGGTGTGGGTTTCTGAATAGTGAACTTGAAGGCATCTGATAATAGACTTTTTCTTATTTAAGCTTTTGGACTCCTGAAGCTGGTTCATTGATTCTCCTCTCTTGCCCTCAATCCAGTTTCCTGTGGCTCTGAAGAAACTGCTGCTGTGGACAGATATGTGTGGGGAATTCTGGTTTGTGCTGTTCTAAGAGGCAGAAATCACACCACATTCTTGGAGCGTGTTTTCTGTGCAGGAGAGATTTCATTTCCTCTCATGTCTCAGATTTTCTACAAGAGAGCAGCGGGCAGGATGGGGGACAACAGTTTAATACAGTGTTTGTTGTTGGTGTAATCTGACAGCTGCATCCTTAGGGCCATCCAGAGATCATGGCCCATTTCTGGCCAAAATTTGTTAGTCTGGGGGCTTTGCTGGCTGTCTCCTGCCTTGTGTGGAGTTTGCATGGGCCTTACCCCTTCTCCAGGGGAACTTTGCCATGGATGTAGTCCCTGTGTTGGTGCCTCTTCTACACAAAATTAGCCAGTTGTGTTTAGGCTGATATAAGCCAGGCTGATTTCACTCCAGCAGGTGTATATTTCTGACATTCAGGGGAGGTAGTGTGGAATTACAACTTCAGGTTCCTTGATTTGTGGTCTGAATGGCCAGTGCTTTAAACCTGTCAGGTGGCACAAAGGAAGCCAACTGTTTTCACCAGGGAATTTCAACTTACACATATAAATATATATATTTTTCTGGCATCTGTCGGACTGGCTTGGTGACTTTGAACCCATCACTTGACTGTTTCTTAATTCGTGCAGAGAGATTCTTATCGAGGATGTCTTGGATTATTCTTATTTGCAGGTTTAATTTGTCAAGTGTGGTGGTTAGAGGTGGGTGAAGGAAAAGCAAACATCCCATAACCAGTGTGCACTGTCCTGCCTGAGGCCTTGTGGTTGGTCTGTAGGAAAGGAGAGGCTTGGAGCTTTGAGCAGGTGATGTGTGAGTTCCCCAGTGATAAAGGACTGGATCCACTTACTGAACACAGGCAGATGTTCTTCACTGGTATGATGGGACAGCAGGCAGTGCCACCCCTGTGTTTGGAAAGCATTTGTGCTGTTTGGGGCTTTGTGTAGAAGAAAGTAATTTCCAGAAATGGGAAAGTGTAAGGAAAGTGATAAATTGTGTTAAGGTTTTTTTGTCAAAATATTTTTTCAATGGACAGTGGCATTTGAATCAACATATGAGTGTGTTGTTTTCTGCTGAAGACGTTTATAAATGTGTTTGCAAAGCCACCATAACTTCTGCCGAAAGCTTATGAACTGCTTTGAGCTTTAATTGTCATTGAGGAGGCAAAACGTGGTAGTGAGAAATTAAAATAAGCAAACAAAAGCCAACACCAACACTCAGATTTCTGAGGGGAAAAAATTAACAGGGTTTTTAAAACGGGCTCAAGTTTCACTTGGGAGTGGGGGCAGAGGAGCTGAAGCTTTTGTTGCTCCTACTTCATCAGCTGAGGTGAAGTACCACATCTGTGTAGTGACTTTTGATTTCAATTCTTCATTTTCTGCTTTCCTTCCTACTTGCATCTCAAGTGCTGAAGAGGAAATTAAATCTTGAGATTGAAGTAATAACTGAACAACACTGCTTTTGTACAGGAGAGACTATATGACCATAGGGAAAAGAACCTTAATTGAAGCGATGCTGTTTCTAGATTTCTCTGTGATACCTATGATGAATCTTTCATTTTTCACATTTTGTTTTACTCTCTGTTATTCTTTCGTGGCAGCAGGTTAATTGCTAGCCTGTCAGTAGAAAAACATCTCACCTGTCAGGAAGCTGGTGGTAGGGGAATAAGGCTGCATTAAAAATAAAGGAAAGCTCAGAGTACTGTTTCATATCTATACAGTAGCTGATTCCAGTGAAATTATACAAGTTTTGAAAGCATTTAAGGAGAAACTAACCTCAGAATTGATATCTGAAGTGCATGCTGGATGAGTGCAAATCATGGAGGTGCTCACAGACATGTTTAGTTGTGTGTATGTGGGTAGTCCCTTTGGGACCAGTAAGGCTAGCTGTAAATAAATTAAAATTGCTCAGTTTCTTCAGCAATTCTTAATGCCCTTATTTCTTAATTGTTTGGTTAAGATTGCTTTTTTATGTTGCAGTTTTGGACTGTATAATACAGGTGTCTAGGGTAAGCAAACATTTTGAACTTAACAGTTGTTCATAAACTTTGTGCATAAGACACTCAACATTGAGTGTAAGGGATTTTGCTACATAGACCTGAGCTAAGAGATGAAAAAGGTGTGTTTTACCCCAGTTTTAAAGAAATGCAAACCCCGTTGGCCTCAAGATATAACTATGTGTAAAAGAAATAGAGAAAGATGATGCCAGTGTGTAGGTAAATCAGTGCTAGAACTGTGTGTGGCTGTGCTGTGGGAACAGTTGTGCAGGCAAAGGCTTTGCATCCTGCCAGCAGAGACACAGACACCTCATAAACTGCTCACAGCGTTCGCTGTGGCCAGATAAGAATTTGACACCCCCTCAAACAACATCTTCCCTTATGTGGCGTTGGAATCGCATTTCCAGTCAATCAAGTGCAGATGTGGCCGTACTACTGGGAATTTTTGGGAATGCCCCACAAGCAATATCTGCTGCTTTGGGTGTATTTGATTGGGTCTGGGTAACATAAAGAATCTGTGACCTTGTTCCTATGTAAGATTATGCTCTTTGAAGGGACAAAGTTATAATTGGTTGATTATAGATGATAGGTTATTCTGTGCTCATGTTTGCTCCTCTTTGAGTGTTCTCTGTATAATCATATTTTGCTACCATTTCATATTCTCGAAGAAAATTTTTAACACTGACCACAAAAAATGATTGGTGTGTCAGTGTTTTTATCATCAGAGGATGAATTTAGTTCTGTGTCTTTGGTTGAAGCTTTCAAGGAATGCCTCAAAAAAGAAATAGTTAGAAATTTTAAAGGCATTTTTTAGTCCCAAAGCCGGTTTTTATTCCTTAATCAATTCCTGAAAATGATGATGATGTTTGAACTCTGGGGCTGAACTCCAAGCTAATGCTTCTCTTTTCCCGTGTGTGGAAACAAATGTCCTATTGCTGGAGTCCTGAATATTTTGAGAAATGTCATTTATTACAGATGTCTGGGCCAGTTGCAGAGCAATGGCTGTAGAAATGTCCAATGCTTCTTGGTAGTTTCAGCCCTTGTGCTGAGCAGAGCAGCACGAGGTGCAGTGTTCCCTGCAGTGCTGGATCAGTGCACACAGCACCTCTGTACAGCAGGAGACGTGTGGAGGGTCTGAGCTGCACTTGTGCTGCTCAGCAACTGAAGAAAAGGCTCCCAGAACTGTCAGTGTGGGGGGAAAAAATCTGGACAAATCTGAAATTACATTTGGACTTCTGAGGAGGAGGAGGAGGAAATGTCTAGAGGAAGGTGGAGGATTGATAGTCCGGCGTCTGATCTCAGTGATCTTTGGATCGGACACTTCAATTTAAAACTTGGTTGTTTTATTGGGGGGTGTGTGTGTTTCTTTCTAATATAGAAATATGTATTCAGCAGCTGGTCTGTCCATATTAAAAGGAGAATGAGAATGTTACCCACTGACCTGACAGGAAAGTTTTAAACTGATATTCCAGGAATGCCTCTCTGCAGAGTGGTTTCTGACAGAAGGGAGACAAGCTCATGGTGGGAAGCAGCTAGAAAGGCATAGAGAAAGAAAAGCAGAATGTTACTGTGCTCTCTTGGACACCCTGCAGGTGTCCACCAGGCTTAATGTCCTTGATTTTCCTGAAAACAGTTAAAACTGGTCAATAGTTACGGCTGTGAAAGTACTGTGTAGTCTGTATGCTGGGAAGGGTGTTAAATGTGTAGACTGATGGCCAGGTATAGCCACAGCAGTAATTAGTATTGTAGAGTAAGATTTTTTTTAAAGGTATAAATTCCATGTAGTATTAATAAGCTAAAAATCAGTTAAAACCTTTATCTGCAGAAGCTGTTTAGCAGGCAGCTGTATTGATTTATTGTGTACACCAAATGTGGAATTTTTTTTCCCCCCAGAGGTAGCTGTAGAATGGACAGAATTCCATGAGTTTACATCTTTGTCTTTGCTGTAACTGTGCTGCCCTTCCCTCTTACATTGTAATACGTATGTGGGACTGACACAGGGCGTGCCCCTTAAAGATTTTAAGCCAGAAGTAATTGTCTCTGTTCAATAGATTGCAGGAGATCTATTAAATACTACTCATTAATGGTAAAAAAATTATAGTGTTGTTATAAATTAAGTTTTAATATTTCCTTGCATCTTGAAGACCTTTATTTCAATGTCTTTTTATAATATAGTTATTTTATGTGCTGGTCAGTGTATTCCAAAGTCCTTTCTAAAGCCAGTGTGCATTTAAAAGACAGTCTGGTAAATTATATTTTAAAGTTTCATATAAAGTGTTTAATCCCCATGCAGTGGATTCCAACCTATATGTAGCTGTACAGCTGAGTTGGGTAAGCAGTATGAATTCAACACTTTTTATTGCATTTGTAACTTCTGTGTTGTTCAGTAGCTAAACACAAAGGAATGTGAAATAACAAATTTAGGGCTGAATGTTTCAAGAAAAAGTGAGAAGGGAATGGTGGTAAGATATTTTTGTTCTGCTAGGAAAAGACTTAAGGAGGTCATGGGGCTGCAGGAAGAATCATCTGGAGATAGGGATTAGCAGGGTTAAAAAAGCTGTTCCAAAATTTGACTGCAACAGAGATGAAAGACACTGTGGCATAAAGAGATAGGGAGTCAGAGTGGGAAAGAGCATGATGAATGGTCTGGAAAAGTGGAGGGGATTAATTCATTGAGGCTGAAGGAGCAAATCCATGGAGGATACTGAAGATGTGAGAGGGATGATCTATTGCCATTTACTTTTGTCATTAATCTGTGGATGAAGTGATTGATTGAGGGAGACCCCTAAAACCACACAGTGCAGCATTTCTCTGGGGGACAAATTTCAGTACTTTCAGATGGAGAAGGACTTCACTCTCTGAGCTGCCCAATGGGATGGTTTTTGTAGTGAGGAAATCAGTCTGTAAATAATTTTAACTTTGGTTTGTCAGGTTAGTTGAAATGGGAAGCAAGTCCAAGATGCTTCCAGTGCTCTGGGCTGAGATATATGCCAGCCTCTCAGGAAGTGGGAAGTTTTTTCACTTACATGCAAACTTCGAGGCAAATCTTGCCCAGAAGTGTTAATAACCAGGGTTTCCAGAGATACTATGGTTTTCTGAGCCTAGAGCTCTTAGAGAGTTTTGCTGTTGGAACTTTTGCACAAATAAATGTAGCTAAAATGACCCACTACTTATCCCTGTGATAAGGACAGACTTGATAGGTGCCACTGCTGTATTTGATTGAGGTCCTGATGTTACTTGCTACCCTAATTGCTTCAGTTAGCTAAGACTGGATCTGGTTTATGTAGATTTGAATTTCAGTGTGCAAGTTGTCTCATACAGTACAGATTTACAGTTAAAGTTCAACATGGATTATATGGAGGTGGGAGAACATAATGACCAGAATTCTTGGGGTCCCCTCTTGATTACTAGAACAATGTAAACACTGTTTAAATATATGGCTGTGATTAAGTATAGAAATTAAAGTCTTAGTTTAGGCATAGTAGCTACTTAAACCCACCACAGCCTGTCACTGCAAATAGAAATAGCAGCATTTGAGAAAAGGAGCAGAAAGGCAAATGAATCCATATGCTTAAACACAAAGTTCAGGAGGTTATTTGAGCAAAAGAAATAGCTGTCAGAAACT
Organism: Pachyramphus minor; assembly: GCA_013397135.1. Taxonomy (NCBI): domain Eukaryota; kingdom Metazoa; phylum Chordata; class Aves; order Passeriformes; family Tyrannidae; genus Pachyramphus; species Pachyramphus minor. Next base: position 650,710 of record VYXB01009890.1, on the reverse strand, counting down.
GGAAATCCAACACTAGGGAATCCTGGAGACAGGGGCATGGTCTAGAGTGGGCACTGTGAAAAGGAAACCGAAGGGCCAGAAATGGAATTTGAAGAGCAAAGAGTCAAAGGCATAAAAACAAACAACAAGAAATTCTTGTGGTATGTTAAAGACAGGAAAGACTGTGAGAGATTGGGGAGGTCCCCTGGGCATGTTATTCTATACCCTGGGGCTGTCAACTGCAGGTCTTCATCCAACTCATGGTAACTATTCCATGCTATCAGACCTGGGACTGGATCCGTCTCTAATTCTTCCTGTATGGCAGTTCCTTCATGTCCCAAAAGTCCATGCCATCCCATCCCAGTTAACCACAAGATTCAGAAATTATTTCTGAATGTTCCCTGGATATTTCTGTGATATTTAAGGAGCTTTCAGCAAACTCAAATGTCAGATTTTGAGGACCAGTGGGTATACACTTTTGCATTCCTCCAGGGCCCAGTGTAATATCAGGCCTAGGAAGATGTAGATGGATGTTTGTCTTGGCCATCATGACAGACTGCTTGGCTTTTGTGTGGTGTGATCATGATTGGGAAATGAATTCTCAGACTGAGCATTATATTTATAATGTTCCTGAACCTGCTTTAAGAACCAGCATTGCCTAAAGTATGTTAAACAAATTAAAATTTGATAATGCTTGTAAACACTGATTTAATCTGCTCAGAACCAGTTCAAGGGCTTCCTTTGCCATGCTGAGCCCTTTGCTTCCTTCAATATGTTGAAATCCCCCAAGCTGCACATCTCCTATACCTTTCTTTGAACAGATTGAAAGCCAGTCCTCAAGGTCATGTCCTCTAAATTTGGAAACCCCTTCACCTGATGCCACTTTTATTTTAATGGTTTGTGTCTCTTGCTCAGTGTGTGTTTGCTAAATTACCGTTTGGTGTGTTGTCTCTGGCTAATTACAGTGCAGGCTTTTCAGCATCAGTGAGTTTCCATTTCAGGGATGCTTTGAAAGTCTCTTGAATTGGGAAACTCTTGGGAGCTCTTACAGAGCTTCCCTACATTAGGATGGGGGGAGGGGGGGGAAGCATTAGGGCATGAGATTTCTACAGGATGGGACAATTTTTGGTCAAGGCACAATATTGGCTCCAAGCTGTGCCAGGCAAGGTTTAGACTGGCATTAGGAACCATTTCTTTACCAGGAGGGTGGTCAGACCCTGGCACAGGCTTTCTCGAGGGGGTGACTGATGCCCCAAGCCTGTCAGTGTTTGTGGCATTTGGACAATGCCCTTACCAAGATGCTTTAATCTGATCAGCCCTGAATCGATCAGACAGTCAGATAAGATGTGGTTATTGCAGCTCCCTTCCAGCTGAAAGAGTCTCTTGTATTCACAGGGACACAATCTAGGTTCATAACATTTCCCAGAACAGATTAATCAAGTCAACATTTTTTTTTTTTTTGCAATCTTAGGAGGAGTTTCATTATACAAGATCGATCTGAAAGACAAGAGAAACTCTTCCACAATTTGACCTTTGTGGAACAAGAAGGCAGGAGATTTGTCAAAAGGAACTGAAACGGCCTTACAGAATTCAAATGATTTTGTGAAGTTTAAGGCCCTGTTTCACAAATCCACTTTCTTGGCAGAACACTTAAGTGAGCACTGAAGTTCTGCGGGGATTTTGTGGATCAAGAACAGTATTGCAGAACTAAGATAAACCTCATGTATGGCAAAATGCTTTTGTGAGCTGGGTCTGAAATGCAGAAATATGCTTTTTCTTCAGGGCTCAGAATTTCTTCTGTGTTATCTGTTGCCCTCTCATTTGCAATCTCCCAGTCATCTTCCTGCCTTGGTTGGGTGGTTGTTCTGTTCCTCTCTCAGTTTCTTTCAGTGCTTCTCAAGGGCTTGATCCCATTACTGGGTTATACAGATAAAGTTTCATGCCAAAGGGTCTTTCTTAAAAGAAGCAGTCAGTTCTAGGGCTTCAGAGAGTACAACTTACACAGTGGGAGGTGCCTATTAGAATAAATTTGAAGAGACAGAAAAAAAGTGGAGAATTTACTTGCTTATGAAAATGAATATTGAACTTTTTTCCTGAAAAAAACCCAACAAAATTGCTGTCAGAATATTTCAGAGTGATTCTCCCCTCACCCTCCCCTTTTTAAAACTTCATGTTTACTTTGTTATTCTGACTGGGCTAGAAATGGAATACCTAAATGGGTAGTGTACAAAAATTGATTTATTTTTATTGATTTCATGTGACCTTGAAATGAAGATAAGCATTTTAAGAGATAAATTCTTCACAAACTTGGTCTTTTAGTTAAGTGTCTGTTTACTCCCTCTATTATGTTAAGTATTCTTCATATAATATGACTTACACAAATTTAAGACAGCACTCAGTGATTAAAGTCAGCTGAGTTTGTAGGATAGAGGAGCAAGTGACCATGGTGTGGAGCTCTCTGTACTTGCTGTTGAGAATTAAACTTTCTGTCTTCCGAGACAATAAAAGCAACTGATTGGCTTTGGTGTGTTAAAAAAATGTGCTGTTGAAAAGCCAGGACTGTCATGGGACTCCCTCTTGCCTAAGAAAGACTCCTGGCTTGGCTGGGGCTTGTTAAAGCTCATATCATTTATGTAGGTCATAGTTTTGGTGCTTTAGTTCTGAACACTTGTTTGATGAACTTCCTCTAAAGCTCCCTGGAAAGGGGAGCCCTGAATTGGAATTCAGGAGAGCAATGCATTATATGGCTGCAGTCAGTCTCAGTCTGCTCATTTGTGTTGGAATTCTGCTGGAGCAGAATGGCTCATTTACTTTCATTATAGTTTGATTTATCTGCAGCTTTTATTTTTCATTAAGTTTCTGAGTAAAAGATTGCACAACTTTTATCAGAACTAAAAAAGCTGCATGCATGTGAGAGGTTTTAACAATTGCATGTTAAAACCTCAGTGTGACAGATGCGATGGATGCTCTGACCCTCAATTCCAAGTACAATATTTCTACACTTGAGTTCCCATCACTAATGACCCACGTAATTTAACAACAACAACAACAAAAAGTAAATATATGTTGTAATTCATGAAATACCCCTAACTAATAGAGAAAGCAATACAATGCTACCACGACACGAGAAAGTAGGAGAAGAAAGCTAATGCATTCCCACAAAAATCTGCTCCTAAGGGGTCCTGAGGGAGCTGGCATATGTAGTGGCTAAGCCAGTATCCATGATACTGGAGAAGTCGGGGCAGTCTGGTTGAAGTTCCCCCTGACTGGAAAAGGAGAAACACAACCCCCATTTTTAAAAAGGAAAAAAACCAAAGAGCCAAGGGACTACAGGCCAGTCAGTCTCACCTCCAAGTCAGGGGGTGAATAGCAAGGCCATACAACGTCATGAATTTAAGCAAATTCTGGGGTCTTGTGAAAGCTTCATCTCAGAAGGTGTCTGATTATGTGTGAGAATGTCAAATCAAAATGTCAAAGTCACGGTGACTTTATTTTGATCAAAGACTGTGCAACTTCCTGCACATAAGAAATTTCATTGCTTTGGCCTGTGGTCTTCATTGGTGCACCAGAGACTCGTCCTGCAAAATCTCTATAATCAACACGATTGGAAAAAACTTACCTTGGATATTTTCTAAGGAAGGAATTTCATGAGAAAAATAGGTGTTTTGATTTATTAGTGCTAGCGGGTTTCATGTGCTTTCCCTTAGGAATAACTGGAGCTATTTCTCCACAAACATCTGGTTAGCTATCAAATCACCACCATGTGTTCTGCCAGTGCTGACCCATGTGTTGAACACATGCCAGTCACTTTATTTGAAGGAATTTGGGGGATAAATCGAGGAGAAGCTCTTCACCATAAAAACATATGTGTTCTATTTTTACAGGATTATTTAAAGTATTGATCCCCCTTTAATTTTTTCCATTGAGTGAGGCTTTGTAAGCATGTGAAATTTTATAAAACAACACCCAGAATATTTTCCTAAATTTCCAGTGATTTCAATTCTATCTCCATTGAAGTCAGTCATGAAAGTCTTTTCCACTATTTTTCTTCAGTAGGCTCAGTGGAATCCTTTGTTCTGACTGGAACAAAAGTCCATGAACAAGGTCAGACTCTTCAAGCAAACACGTCCTTTCAATTACCTTACGCTGTTAGGATATCAAATATGTCTGCAAAATAATCTACAAGACGACACAACCAAAAATAGATGCTGCAGGAAAGGTTTGTGTTTTTCAAGCATTGCTTGCCTGTGTCTTTTCTCCAAGGCCAGTTCCTCTGCGTTTAATCTTAGATGGCTCTGTGCTTGTCTGTGCACTGCTGAAGAGCCCTGTTGACCACACATGGACCACAGTGGCCTGCAGCTGGTCTGTGGGGCAATGCCAAGGAGTGTTTCCAGCGCAGATTTGGGTGAGGATACTGCATCTGTCGCTAGTTTTTGGGGATAGGAGTTTTCCAAAGGTCTGAAACACGCAAAAGCCACCAAATTAAATTATTTGCAGAAGATGACTTGTATGAAAGGCAGTCTCTGCACTAATCTTAGCTGTGGTACTGTCGCATTTCCTTTGTTTTGTTAAGGCTTCCCTGTGTGTGGGAAGAAGGCTGGGTGAAGTTGGTACTGGGAAATGAAGCTGATGTTGCTCAATCCAAAATCAGAAGAAACAGCTGGTAGGTTTTGTGACCTGTACTTTTGCCTGAATGGGAAGCCCACAGTGGTTGTGTGCAGCTGCCACGTGGTGTCTGAGTGCCCTGGTGAGTCCTGGTCCTTTTCCCTGGTGCAGCTGAGGGATGCAGTGTGTGCCCACACACGCTCGCTGTGGGCATAGGAGCACAGTGCTCGAGCCACCTGACACCCCTGGGTTAGAGTCTTCACTGTGGAACACACAGGATTGCATTACTGCTGGTCTCTACAAAAGATCATTCTCTTTGTTTTGAAGTTGTTGATACATAGAGATTTAATCTAGATTTTTAAAACCCTTTCTTTCTTTAGTCTCGTTTGTGACCTGAGCTCTTTAATGGAACTTGGATATAATTTCTTGTATTTCTCTGTTAGTACCTAAACAAAAGAAGAAAAAAAACCCCTTGAAAAACAAATCATCTCCCCCCTGTATTTCATCTTTGTTAAACTAATCCTTTCTCTTGTAGCTATTTTTCTCTTAGATTTTTAGAAACAGGTCATAATAGACCACCTAACTATTTCAGCTGGAAATCATGAAATAGTTCATGACCTTATGAAACAAACATATTAGTTTTCCTACTGCCAGTTGAACTCCTTAATCAGAGGGTCGAGAAAATTCTCTCTAGAGACTCCTGTCTGGTTGCTTTTCTGTTAATGAAAAGATTCCCAGAAGAATGAAAAGACTTTTACGTTTTCCTGCGTTCTCCTGATTAACTCAGAAACTTTTGGTTCTTATTTCTTAACTGGTGCAAGTCTTGTGCTATTTTGTGCTTTCCTTTCGCAATAGTATTTAATACATCAGAGATACAAATAAATACCTCAAAAAGGTTTCTTCTATGGCTCTCAAATCACTGGCAACTTTGAAGGGTGTTTCTGCTGGGAAACATGAACATGCAGTGCAGCAACCAGAGACAGGTTTTAGAGAGTATTCTGGATTCTGAAGAAAGGTTCTGTATTTGATACCTCTCCGTAGGAACATCCCAGTGTTCAGTGCCTCGGGGATCATCGGTGCCACTGTGCAATTCGAGCAACAGGGAGAAGTCTGTAGTGCTTTTGGCAGGCCTGGCTGCCCTGCTCTCTGAGCCCAATTGTGCCAATTGTGCAGCATGTCTGAGCTCCAAGAGACCACCAGCGTTAAATGCCCCCTCTTTCTCTAGTGATGGCATCTGTTCCTCTCTGGTATTAGTACCTGGCACTGTGTGTACTTGGCACAGCTTTTACTTTCTCTGTGGCTTTCATTTGCAGCAAAGCTGCAGAAGCAATTTGTGACCTTTCTTTGCCAATTTTTTTTTTTTTGAATAGTGCCTCTCCTCAAGCAGTGTAAACCAGCCATCTCCTCACATGGTCACATTTCACTTATACATTGGCTGTGTCCTCACCTATAATCCCATTTTGGATTTTCTGGCAGTAGTCCACTTGCTTGCTCTTGAATATTTGTGTGTGCATGTCCTATACGTGTTGTCATTTGAATGTTTCCTCACCTTCACCTGGGCACAGGATCCAGTTAAGAGGCTTTTCTGCTCCATGTAGGCCCAGAGCTTTCGGAGTGCCACGATAAATGACACGTGGCCTCAGGTGCTCGAGCCAGCCCGTATGGCTGTGAATGGGCAGGGATTCTTCCATAAGTCTGGTTTAGTTCTGGAAACTACCCTACATACATTAAATAGCTCATTCCAAAAGTCCTTGTGATTAAAGTAGTTTGGCAGATCCAAAGAGGAACGATACCCAGTCTGTGGGAAGAGATTACCTGAAAGCTTTAATCCTAGAGATTGCAATAAAGGCATTACTTTCACTTATCCAAGAGCCCCATGCTGGCATTTGTAGTGCAGTGATTCACAGTGCTGCAAAATAGTTTGCACATGTGGAAGAAAAATTGCCATGGAACCCCAGAAAGGAGGAGGTAATTGATTTGCATTGTTTCCCAGTGACAGTAGCATTTTTGGGAACCAGGGCTTGATGTGTATCACCACCAGGAGCAGTTTTCCCCTCCAGCTCGCCCCAGAAGCAGCCATGCCCTAATGGTACCTTGAGCTCCATCTTTCACTGGATGCTTTGATAACAACCACGTGGGCTTTGAGAAACGTACACTTACTGTTCAATAACCAAACTGTCATGTATTGAGAATTGCAACAAAAAGTGCAAAACTTTGGCACTGGAGGTTCTGCTCATTCAGAGGAACTGCAGCCATAGGTACCAAGTATCTATTCCAAAGAGATTAAACTAAGGGCAGGCCATGTTTTAGAACCAGGACACATCCTGTCTAGTGCCATGCAAGCCTTAGATTTTTAGGCCAACACACTTTTTGGGTCTCAGTGTGTCTTTATAAAAATACTCAGGTATGTCAAAACACCCCTACACCCTGCCCTCAGCAAGACCTTTACTTGAAAAGAAACCAGGGGTTTACCTCATCACCCAGGGTTGATTTTTAGGACAACATTGTTCAAGCTGTTGTTTATTTTTACTGGAAGGCATGTTTATTTTCTAAGGAAAAATGGTGTCTTTTCCCTTGAACATCTTTGCTGCAGTATGTAGGGTTTTAGCCTGAAAAAATAAAACCAGATGCCTTTTTTTTTAATATGGCAAAACCTTTGTTCATTAGAATAGTTAGATCACACCTAATTTAAGCAGTGTGGACTGTCCCTGTGGGGTCTTGAACAGAATGTTGATGGTTACAGGGTTGTCATTTCAAAGCTGTTTTGCAAGTGCTTTGTGCTGTAATCCATCCTGGGAACTGTGTGTGCTACTTGTTGCAGTTTGGAGTCATCCCTGTCCATGTTAATGACTGATCAAATAATTATGATAACATGGTTTCTGCTCCTACTCTAAGGGCTGTTAAACCGCTGAAGAACTTCAGTGGTGAGCCTGATTACCTGCAGACACACAACTGCTGTGGCTTTTTCTTTTGTATTTCTGTAGATTGTAAGAACTGTTTTTATAAATAATTTGTCCTTGGAAAGCAAAGGAAAGGGTATAACAATGTTATTGAAGCACAGCTGTAGTTCTTTCATCAGTTATCTTGGCCCAACTCCTGTTAAAACTGTTAATTGATATTATTTAAGTAATGGCTGACAGGTTTGAACTTGGCAGATATGAATTATATGAATCATCCTTTGGAGTTCTGATGGAAGGGGAATGAGACTGATAACCACAGTTTTTATAACAGATCCAGCCACAGTCCTCAGGGCTTTTACTGCTGTTCTGGACCATCTCACCCCAGTGATGGGAGGTGTCCATACTTCTACTGCACAAATATTCAAAGAACTCTTTGCTTTGTTTATCTATCAGTGGAAGCCTGGTGGTGTCATGAAAGGTAAATACCACATCTGGTCTCCAGCTTTCTGTTGGCCAACTGATTTAGTTTTCCTTGAGACTGCTCGCTTTAGAAAAGAGTAAGTAATTGTACCCTGTAATTACAGTGTGTAAAATAATGTGCAACTGTAATGAAATGGAGTATACAGAAATAATAAACAGCTAAATTTAATTACCAGCTCATTCATTGTGCTCACAAAAAAGTTTGAAGGTGAAATATATAGTGAACAGGTCAAAGTCAAGCCAGCAAACTGTAACTGATTGTGTGAAGCATAACAACTTAATTGTTTTCTATGAACTCTTCAGTGTAGTGTTTTGTTTAAAAAGGGCTGTTGTGGTTTGGGACAGCAGAGTGCAGAGTTGTATGTTTTTAATCAGCTTGTTGTAACTTTGTTAAGTGTTGCTGGTTTGTAAATGATAAAGCCAAGGCTGCTAAGTCTGAAAAATGTGTGCACTGTGGTTACTACTTCCAGCAACTGGATATATTCCCCAGCACTGTCTACAGAAACCATTATTTGGGATTTCATGGCAAACTGACCAGAGCAGAACAAAAGATTATTTATTGCTGGCCCATTCTGTGGTTATTTAGGTATTTTAAGGTATTTCTCAGGCTTGTGCATCTACTGCCTTTTTCCCTTTGCCTCACCAGCAGCTGAAGCAGGTGAAGATAAGCAACCTGTTTTAAACTTGATTTTATTTCTCTTATTGATGCTTCCAGAATCAAACACCAAAATAACCCAAATTTAATGGTTTCAGTGTTCATTAGTCTCACCAAAATGAGCTGCTTATTTCTTCCCCTTCTCCCTGTATGAGATTGTATAGTAAAGAAGCTTTGTAAGCCTAAAAAAAGAAAGTAGAATAACAATAAGAAGACATTGTGCTGTGTGATTGAGCAAAGGGTGTGGGTTTGCTGGCTGGGGCTGCAGTCTGAGGGGGTGGTTGTTTCCTGTAGAATTGCACAGCTATGCCAAGGCTCACAGAGTAGGTTTGTACGTGTAAAACAATAAGCAAGACTAAATTTCATACCAAGATAGCAGTTTTCAGGTGGTATTTAATGGTGTTGGTTCCTGTTGCTGCTGTTGGAAGTCAGTCTTCTTTGGAAATGGGTTTTCCCAAATGTCTTGGCTTTGCCCACATTCCCAAATTACCACAGTGGGTCTGCTGCTGTGCCATTCCCATTGCTTCTGCTGTCCAGTGTTACCTGTGGCAAACCACTGTCCCAGCACAGGAGGACAGGCCAGGTGTTCTTATTCTTCTGAAGTCTCACTTCTACAATTTTTTTAAACCCCTGCAACTTTGCTTAAGTTTTCTAAAATTAAAAACAGTCCTGAATTGCACTTGGACTTGAGCAGAGGGTTAAAGGATGAAGGTATTAGCCTGTAAATAACCCTACTCATTGATTTCTGGATCATCAGTGATGTCCATAGTTTTTGGGTATGGACAGAGGAGGCACAGGCTTCTTTTCAACTTGAGCAGAAGTTTCTATCAACATGTAAGTACATATAATATCCAAGGTACATGCTGGGATATTTATCAGATGTTGTCAATGTAGACAAACTCTTGAGGAGATTAAGTAAAGACCTTGCCCCACTGCACAATAATGGAAGGATGCTTTTTTTCCTGTGTGATCTATATTCTGAAGGACTGATGAGCTGTAAAGACATCATACCCTCTCCTTGCTGTCAGGGTGAGCAAATTCAAACTGCCTTTTCCCAAAACTGACTTTGCTTTCTTGCTTCTGAATCTGTTTTGCACCCTGCCTTGATAAGAGCAGCTACAAGAAGTGAGTACAAAGCAAGCCATGCTTCTGCTTGACCAGATTCTGGGCACTATCAGGTTTTTCTCTGGCTCAAAATAGTTTTGGGGCAAGCTTGCAACGTTTCCTGCAAGTGCTGGCGGTGTGTCAGCTATGATGTGTGGATATTATACTCCCATCAGACTGCTGATAGTTTTATTAACATGTTATTTTTCATCAGCTACATCAGGAGTGGCTGTGCTCATGTGTAGGAAGACTGCCATTCATAAAACAGTAAAGGACAGGGAAAAGTAGGGTGTTAAGAAAGAGCTTTGGCCCCACTTTCAGCAGAAGGGTAAATAAGGAGGATAAGAAGGAAATTTCCAAGCATTGGAAGCTTTGCTACTAGTGAATTGACACAAAGGAAGCTTTTGTTCAACCAACTGTATCTTTCATTCATCCAGTAACTCCATAATAAATGCAAGATGTTGAAGGGAAAAGAGCCAAATATTAGTGTGGTCCTAAGAGACCAAACAAATAATGGAGCTACTTAAATTTCTCATTCTTCTTTTGTGATTACACTCAAACCTGAAATATACACAGATGTTATTTCTGTATAGATTCTGTATAGATAGTTTTGTGAGTGTTGTTAAAACTTTTCAGTAATGTTTATAATATAATGATTTTAAAAAAAAATCTTTAGGAATTTATGGATTTTTTTTTTAAATTCAAGCCCAGCAGGCAGTCAATTATTGCAGAGGGTAAGGAAACATTAATGTGGTGAGGTGCTGTGTTATCAGGGTGGTCTTACCTGGTCAGCTCTGTGGGCAAGGTGCCAGCTTTGAGCTGCCCCCAGCAGCGCGATGACAGTGACAGTAACTTCCCTTTCACCCAGGCCTGGTGTGGTTTGCACTGAGTTTTAGGACTTTTGTCTTTGGAGAGGGTGGGGTGGGGAGGTCCAAACATGAGGTCTGCTCTATCTGAGCCTCAGCTGCTGTGGGGCAGAAATGTTCCTCTGTGCACAGAGGTGTCTGGTGTTTAGATTCACTTGGTTTTGGAAAAATGGTTTCCATGCTAATATTCCTGTGTTGGACTTGTGGAAAGAAAAGAATGTGGGTTTGAACAGATTCATAACCCAACAAGTTGGAAGTTGCTTAACCTTGCCTAATGCTCTCCATCTGAACCCTACAGCTGCTTACACAACATGGATCTGAAAAGTTTGTGAAGGGCTTGTATGAGGCAGGGAAGCAAATGAGCTTTCTCCATGCATGGCTATCATATGTCAGTCCAGATTTTCTTGGAAAACTTCTATCCGAGGGTGTTCCCTGAGACCACATCTGCTGCCTGCCATGCACTGTGAGAGAACTAGGTTTTATGAGATGAAGGCAGTCCTGAATGCAGGCTCTGGCACTGCCACGTGTGTGCCAGCTTGCTGTGCACTTCAGTGGATCTTCTGTTCAGGTCTTTCCTTCAGGTTATGTGGCTGTTTGACCATGAGCCTGGCAAAATAAACAGCTCCTTGGACTCAGAAAGATTTTTGTGGCAGAAACAGTGGCAGATTGATGTGTGGCAGTTGAGCATCTTTGATTCTCATTCTAAGGATAAGGCTTCAGGAGAAGAGGTTGGACAAGAACTTGGAGAGCCCTTGCGTCTGATTGGACTGAAATAGAGGTGACAGCAGTTTAAAAGCACAGGCAGCTATTCCTGCTGAAGGGAGGGAGCTGAAGTCAGTGAATGTAGTGTTTATGTGATGTGAGGAATGAGTCAAAGCTGTAGTGCCTGGACCACTGCTTAAAATCTACTTGCTCTTCCACAAATAGACCTCTGGGTGGTGAAAAAATAGAGGAGATATTTGGAAAGTGCTGGTACCCCAGTGTTGGGCAGATTGATACCTAACCTCCTTCATCGCTTTCTCCCTGTAGCACTATTCTTTAGCAGAAACACTAAAATTCTGCAGCTTTTTGTGACATGCAGTGGGTTTAAATCAGGATTAAATCCCACTGAAGTCAGCGGTGTTACCCTGGTACAAAAGCTGGTGTGAGACAAGTCAGGAATCCTTTGTGATTTTTGTTGCAGGAGGCATATGAAGGTGTAGCTGCTGGCTGCTGAAGGAGAAGGAAAATATCCACTCATCTTGTATGTCAGGATGGATGTATTTCTGTCAGAAGGGAGGTAGTGCTCCAAACCAAGTTGTGCCACGCTCAGGAGGAATAAACAGGAATGCTGCACATGCAAAGCAATGTTTTTCCATCTGTGTGTGGCAGACTGAGCATAATGCAGTTCTTGGTGTATGTATGAGGCAGGACCCAGGCTGGAGGCCCAGCATGAGAACTGGTTGGCTGCTTGGCCTGGCAGGCTCTGGAGCAGCAAACCCAGCGTGGCATCTCGTCAGATCTGGGCTCATCTCCAGAAACTCATTCCGTAACGCCAGCGGTGCGATGGGAGGTTTCCAGAGGTGAGCTGTGTTTGGTCAGCTGTGTTTTGAGTTGTCCAGACACATCATCGGTGGCATGGAGTGTTTGGTGAGCTCATGATAAATGGTTTGAACAAAATTCTCCCCGTGGAAAGTGGTGTTGCCTGATTTCCATTGAAAAGTTACCAGTGTGTGAGTTCAAAATCTAAGTCTGGCTGTTGTTTTTCCCTGTAGTCTTAAATCAGAAAGGAGCTTCTGAGGAACATGAAAACAAACCTTATTCTCCATACTCCTATTTCTTTTAATACTAGTGGAAGGCAGAAAAATACATAATGTCTTCATCAAATGCTGGGTTATTTTGGTTAAGGCTTATTTCTATTCAGAATCAATATATTTACAATTTATCCAGTGCTGCTGGGGAGCTTGTGTTGAAGCCAAGGGCAGTGAAAGATGACCAAATTATTCTCTCAATGTATCTTTAGGCTTAGAAATCAGCTTTTTGTGAGTTCCTAACTGTCTGAAGTTTGCTGTATTTGACTGCACAGATGAGCAGCTGATCTTGAGGACAGTGGTAAATCTTCCTCGAGATTTAGAAACTTCCCCCAAAGTGCCATAGGAGGTGCACTAAAAGCACATAATTAATCACTCTAGCAGCTGCCTGCTCTGTACAGCCAGAATGCAAACTGTCCATTGTTGCCAACTCATTTGACTACGTGATGCCCCATTATTTCTAATTTAAAGGTCTAAGAACAGTAATTGGATTGTCTCAAACATCTCTTAATGCCTTAACAATGAAAAAAGACCTACATATTTCCTTCTGAAACATCACTGACTGCAGTCATGGCTCACATTTTGTGTCTCAGCAGTGGTGATAAGGAGGCAAACGATATCTTATGGGTGTTTGCAGCACATCTACAGCCACCAGCAACATTTTTGTGCTGTATTTTGTGTTAGGGCTCTTTTTGCAGGAGGAACGAAGCTACGTACCATCACAATTTCCCTGTTATACAATGAAAAATTACATTCCTACTTGTCTCAGAATAACACAGAATTTCATTTAATTGAATACAGAATTGTCATAGTCAAGAGGCTTGAAAAGGAAAAGCTATATGATTTCTAGTCTACAACCAGTATCCCAGGAATCTGCTGAGATCTGTTTTCTTGGGATGTATGTTGTCATTGGTTGTTTTATTCTCATCTTTCACTGGGGCTGTTATTTCTCAGGAAATTAAGGGTACTTGCACATTCATAAATGAATTTGGTTTAGTTTTCAGGTAAGCAGAATCATGTCTTCAGTTCTGCCTTTGTTGATGTGGAAGGTGAAGGAACAGCTTGGGACTGTTGGCATTGTAGACAGTCCCTGCTCCTATAATTTAATGATAAACTGTAAAGGATTGTGCGTAGGGAGGAAACTTAAAACACTGTTTTCATGTTTTAAGTGTTTCTGTTGAGTTTTTAGTATGATAAAAATTATGTTTCGTTTCCCTCTAGAAATAAAAATACACGTAGAAGTGATGTGACAAAGAAAAAAAACTTCCAATAGTGTGCAGTAGCACAGAACAAACTGCACTATAGTTTGTGTCAAGATTTCCATCATAAATCTAATTTTCAGAATTGTTATTAGCTATAAAAGTGCTTCAGACTGAAACTTGGTGAGGTGTTTCTCTGCCCAAGAATGAACTGTCACCTTTTTCAACTGAAGTGAATCTGGATTGTTAATTTCTAGGATTTTATAAGCGCTTCCAGAGTATTAGTTGCTGTAATACCAGTGGGAATGCTGAAGTGATTTTTCTGGCAGAAGGATGCAGTGTGTGTGTGTGCAAAATACTGATGATTTAATATACAATGAGATATGGTGTAATATCTGTTTAGTTAAAGCACACTTTGTGGTAAAAGGGGTTGTAATGTTTATCATAACAAGCAAGTGAGTTGCCCAGGGAGATGTCACAGAGGAAGGCACCGAGCAGGCTTTGCTGCAGAACTTTGCCAGCATGTGCTAATCTTGACTTACATTATTGTATCTGCTCCTTTGTTGGGCTGATCTGTGAGTGACTTGGGTTTGTGCTGTGGTGCAGTGAATCACATGGTGATGTTCATATGAATTGTAGAGAAGGATTAGACCAAAAACCCATTATCTGGCCAGTCCTCAGGAGGTATAAAGTGACAGGTCTCCTGCCTTGACTGGAACTACTTGCCACCCAGAGGAGTGCAAGAATGATTTATGTCAGAGGCTTTTTGTTGGAGAGCTTCCAAAGAAAGCAGTGGGAATGGTGTGGATTGCTGTCTTCTGTGTCATTAAAAACAATCTGGGGAACTGATCCCTTCCTTGCCCCGTCCATGAATTCCAGCACCCCAGTCAGTGGTTTGAGTGTATAATATTTGCCAGCTGCATTTTGAAATGTGTTAACTGTGGAACTTCTTAAACATTATTTTTTCTTCACTTTTGAAAATGGCGTGGTTAAAGGAGATAAGATTTTCCTGACTTTATTATTTCTTTTTTGGTTTTGGGTCACAGCAGACTTGATGTCAAGTCTTGCCCAACCACTGGCCGGTCTCCAGACCTGTCCAGTGTTTACAGGGAGAGAATTTATTCTCACAACGTTTTTCCTTCATCCTGGAGTTGTACTTTGCAAGAAGTGACTCTCAAACCACCTACTCACAGAACTGTGAAACAAAAGCTCCAGCTTCTTTTTGTATTCATTTATGTCACAGTCTCTCATTGAGCCAGAGGGATGTTTTGGAAATGTACCCAGTTGAATGCCCAAATGCAGTGTTAGTTCCAAAAGCCACCTTACACAGCCTGTTCTCGCAGGAGTCTGTGTGAGTCCTTCCTTGACTATCAAGTTTGGGTCAGGGTCTAGCTAGAGGGAAGAGTCATCTTTTTAAAAGAAAAAACTTGTGTGTTATGTGTTGCCTTTATTATGCACAGATATTATTTAGGTGTCTTTCTAATCACATTCCTGGTGAAAACTGTATTATTGTAATCATATTGCAGATTTCATGTAACTGTTGATGTTCCTGTTGAGGACAGTGTTAGTCCTGTGGCTGAGATGGTGCCTGCTGTTAACCTCTAATTCTTTCTCTCCCCTGCCCCTATTTTAGAGGCCTTTGAGTCTTTGCTTCGCTTTGCTGAAAACCGCACAAGTTCCCTGTTTGAGACAGCTTACAGACCCATGGCAAAAGAAGCAGCAGAGCCTGTTAAGGAGCTTTTTACAGACATCTCTCTCTACATTCTGGGCGCAGAGACTACAGTGGAAAGTGCAGTATTGCGGTTCTTTGACAGTCTCTTTCCTCTGGTGTATAGTCGGCTAATAAACCCAGGAATTACAGATCTGTCAGAGGACTATACAGAGTGTCTGCGGCTCACAAGGCAAGACATAAATCCTTTTGGACACTATTCTAAAAACATGGTTACAGAGCTGTCAAAATCTCTTTGGGCCAGTAGGATGCTCAGCCAGGCCCTGAGCCTGGGCATTGAAGTGATAAATACTACTGAACACGCGGCTCTGACGAAGGAGTGCAGCAGAGCCCTGGTGAAGATGCAGTACTGCCCACACTGCCAGGGCCTGACGCTCATCAGACCCTGCGTCGGCTACTGCCTGAATGTAATGAGGGGCTGCCTGGCCAGTGTGTCAGAGCTGGATGCACAGTGGAGGGAGTACATCTCCACGCTGGAATATCTGACTAATGAAATGGCTGCCTCCCATGATCTGGAAATTGCACTGTCGGGAATGTGGAACTCCATCAATGAAGCCATCCTGCACGCACAGCTCAATGGGCCACAGCTCTCTGCCACAGTAAGTGCTCTCTCATTGTTTGCTGCTCCCATTTATCAGTTTGCTTAGCTGGTGGATAAACATTTAAATGAGTTGGTGTTGTCTTTGCCTCAGTTTTTAGTCATCAGCTAGATCTTTGTTTGGTAGTACATGAGAACATTACAGACAGTTATCATGGGGTTCAGTAGGGTCTGCTTTGAAATGAGAAGGTTGAGGGGGGAGTTTGTTGCTTGAGAAGAAACACTGTAGAGCAGAGAGCTCTGCCTTGTCTGCACAATTTTCTAAACAAAAATTTGGGGTTTGTTATACTTGATAACAACTAAGTGTCTTCCTGGCATGTAACTGTGGCATGTGAGGAGATTCTACAGGAATTGCTATAAGGGTCTAGAAAACCATATTCCTAAATAAAAGCAAGGAAATTAACTTTCACAGTTTTACAGTCTCTTTACTTCTGTGTTGACTGAGACATCAGGAAGGTAGTACAGGTCTATAATAAGCACACCCATCCTACAGAAGCTGGGAAAAGAGCATGAAAAAATTCAAACTTATTTGACAGCCTTTATGTAAGTAAAGGATAAAAATACACTTAAAGCAGATCCAGTTTTGTGAGAGGTGTAGATTAAAGAAGAAAGAACTAGGATGATAGAACTGACACATAAATAGTTGCAGCATATGACTGGCAGGTGTTCCCTCAAGGTGTTGAAGATTAGACCAGAAATTACTGAAATGACTAATGATGCAGCTGACTACAATTGGTATGAAGTTCAACATGACTGCCAATGGAAAAAAAATGTAGCAGTGTGACCATAAACAGGGCAAAGACTAATCTTAAAAATGCAGATACATCTGCCTGTCTTGAAAACAAATGAATTCTTGCAGAGAACAAATAAGAAGAAAATGCACAAATAAAAAAACTTCATTACTGTGCAGAACTCTGGTTATCATATTCACAAAAGAGAAAAAACAGTCTAGAGTGTCTACAGAAAGAGGCTGTGGCAGAGGGTATTCTAAACCAAGGAAGTATTTTTATAGGGGGAAAATGCTTGTGTGCTTGCAACCTTCCAAGATCCCCAATACCCAACCACTTCTCGTAATCTGATAAAATTTCACTTGATATTGCTCTGTTCATGTTGCCTCAGTTGTCATTTCCTTTTCATGAATGGCACTTGTGTCTACTAGTTTATCTGACATCCAAGGATAAACATGAAACATTTCTAAGGAAAGTTTTTTCCAGGTTCTTGAATAGTGCACAGCAGGCATTGGAGCCTGCTTGCATCACAGGTCTTCATCATGATAATGTGGAGTAGTGTCACCATGTATCTGTTAGGGCAGTGTGAAACTTAGAATATGTAGTGAACAATGTTCATGCTTCTGCTCTTACTTTGACTCCTAAGTTGTTTTTATGTGAGTCTAGAGAGGAACTAAAAATCGGAGTACATTATTACTGTATATTGATTTTATCTGACTATAGATGGATAGCTCATGTCATTGCACAGCTTCATTGCTGATTACACTGGAGTAATTAGGAATCAAGTTAAGCTTTCTGACTACTAACAGCAAAAGTGGTCTGACATATTTATTGTGATATCTGCAGCACGTTAAAAAATGCTAAAACATAACCCTGCATTGCATTTGTCAGCCTCATAGTTCACATGCACTTGTTTAGCTTACTGAGGGGTAAAATTCATAATCCAGATGAATATTGGATGATGATGGATGAACCCAATGAGTGTATTGCTTTCAGGTGACTTGGAATTATGATTCTTTCTGAGGCATCTTTCAGGCTAAGGACTCTCTTTAATGATGATTCAAATAATTTTATTTGGGATTTTTTCCATTGCCTAGCAGTGCCTTTAAACATTTTCCTTCTTCCATTCGGAATGATTTCAGAATGTGCTGTTGTGTTTGAAACTCCGTTAATTCTTTTTTCCCCAAAATGATCTTTCATCTTGTCTCACTAGTGAAATCTCCATGAGCAAAAAAATAAAAAGCTGTGTGTGGGTTTTAAGGACTGCTCAGCAGGATGGCAAGGAATGTTTTCTGTTTTAAGATAAAAACTATGTGCCAGTGTGTGTTACCCTCAGCCCTTTCAATTTTCAGCAGGGTAAGATTATATTTGGAAGACAGAGCATGTTTCACTATTTGAACAAGCATTAATCTGATACTGATTTAAAATGTTCCTGATTAGTTACAGAGGATAACCATTATTTAGAAAATTGAGCCTAATTAAGCTGTATTTCCTTCTCTGAAGAAACAGAAAAGTATTCAGTCCTCAGCTTCAGGATTTCCGGCTGGAGATGGCTTCTCAAAATCCAGGCTTGGATTCGCAATGAACTGGGACCATTTGATTTGTATTTCCTATTTGTTTTACTTATCTTTTCCAGAGGGGGAAAAAATAATCCTGTAACTTCTCTTTTGGCTTCAAAAATGTGTGGAGATCTTTCTCTGTTCATGCAGTGTGCTCTTCAGCTTCTGCAAAAGTGGAGATGTTTAACTTACATACAGTTTCCATTACAAATGCTGTAATTGGTTTCATTCAATTATAAATAATCTATGGAAAACTCATCCAGGAAAGCAGAGCACTCCTAGTAATTTTCATTTATCCTGAGGCAGCCTAATTAATGTACCTGCCCTTTTAGGAAACATTTTACATTTTTAATAGACAGTATGGCTAAAAATTAGGGTTCTTTTTTTTGTCTTCATTCCTGCCTGGATGATAATGAATAATGGGAAGTTAGATTATGTTTTCTTTAAAATGGGGAAGAGGTGAAATAAACCAATAAAGCACTTAGGGTACTTTGCTCAATTGAGATGCAGTCAATTGATATTAAATTTAAAAATAAAAATCCTATTTGTATGAAGAGTGCATAACTTCAGGAGACTGGCCCCTGCTGATCTCGTCCATTACAGCCAGGAGAATTGCCCGTTTTGCTGGGACAGCATGTGTGAAAGGTCACCGGTAAGATATTGGTAATCTCTCCTCAGGCTCCTGTGGAATGTGCTGTGCCATTTGTTCAGTGATGCTGGCTGGGCTCCAGCTTACTTAGCCTAATGTGGGCCAGCCCTGCTCTGAGCATCAGCAATCACCATCATCCCTGCTTTCTGCTTCAGCTGCTCAGTGTAATTGTCTTATTGATAGGAGCCCTGACTGCCTTGTGGTACCAGCTACACACACCAAGTTTTGTTTACCCTTCCTTATCATTTTGAGACTTTTTTTTCTTTGTCTTTTCTTTTTGAGCCTTCGGTGGTCTCGTTTTTCAGTCTGAAATGTGTTCAGTCTACCATATTGCAGTATAAACTCCATTCATCCTTCCTGGTTATTTTTTAAAATTTTATTTTCTATTCAGAGTGAAAGTAAAACACTCCACTAAAAAATGTAAGGAAGAGGAGAGGCAGTTGTGCAGTGGATGTGGCCACTGGCACTTGCAGGGGTATCACCAGGCAGAGTAACAAATACTGTCTGTGCCCACACTCCCAGGTCCCAGCGAGGTGCTCTGGTTGCTTGTGTAGGGCTAGTGAGGGCTTGGCTTTCAGCCCATCTTCAGAGGGACAGGGGTCGTGCATGGGGACAGATGTGGGAAGCAGAGGTAGGCAAGATTTCTGTTGGGTCAAAATCTGACCAGTCTCACTAACTATAGGTCTGCATCTGCACTGATACATGGCACATATCCCAGTACTTTACGTTTCAGGTTTCAGTGGAACAGAATATACATCAGAGGAGTGTTCTGAGGTTTGATAGCAAAAGGATGATTCTTTCACTTCCTAGATTATCTAAGCATCTGAGATGCATTTTGTCACACAGGTGGTCTCTGACCCTGCACCCTCTCTGGCAGTGGGGGTTTGTTCCTTGTCCCACAGTGTGCTTGGTGCTGTGCAGGTGGCTGACAGGGATTGTGTGCTGTGCTTGGGTTGTGCTTCAGCTGCCAGCTGTGGGAGATGCCAGCCCTGGCATCGGGTACTGTTCTCCATGTCTTAATCCCAAGGGCAGCGAGGCCATTGGCAAATACCTCTTTAGAATGGAAAAATTCTCTACAGCTTGTGGTGCTGTGTGTTGGGGTTCCATTGGTCAAGGGCAAAGCAGAGACAAGATTTTCAAAGAAACAACATTTTATGGTCTAAATTTCACATCAGCTGGATAGAACTTGAACACTTAATCACTCTTTCTTTTAAGCACACTCCCCAGGTATTGCCCAAATTCTGCTCCTCATATGGCTTCTTGTGGACCTTGCCTGCCCACATGGTGGAAAATGCAAAGGGATGTGTGTCAGAAGAAATATTTAGAATATGGGAAGGCATGTATTTCTCTCTGTTTTTGCTGCAAGAAGTTCATAAGCATAAAGTACTTAGTTTGTTACTAATGTTATAGTGGCTGAAAAAGCATTAAATGAAGAGAATGTAAAAAGCCACAGACCTGGTATTTTTAGAATGGCCAACTCTTAGACAAGAGGGAAGTCCAACATATTGTGTTTCATGATTATAGGTGTAATAAAAGCAAAAGCTAATAAAAGGCTTAATAGGGATTATAAAACCAAGATATGATCAGAGATTAAGCATGAGGAGAAAGCAGAAAGATCTGCCTTGAGGCAGTTAATTTCTTGGAGACAAGCTTACAAGTTAATGTGATAAGAGTGATGTAAAAAAGTGATACAAGAATAAACTTTGGGAAGAGGAGCAGATAGAGGCAGGAGAAATACAAGAAGGGAAGGGTGTTTAAGATGCTCAGATTTATAGGAGCATCAGGAAATAGGGATTGTGAGAGAAAAAATGATTAAAATCAGTGACAATCTTTCCGCTAGTTGTGAAGACGTGGAGGAGAAGGTTGGATAATATTGAGAAGAGATCCACTAAATACCATTTGTATTCTAAACGGGACTGGTTCAAGGCTGTAATGAAGGAGACTCTCTGATGCCTGTTTTTGGCAGATCATTTGAGTGTTGTTTCTTAAACATTTGTGTGGTTCAGAAGAAATGCAAGCAAAGCTTGGGAAGGTGAAAGCCTGTTGCAGGGACTGTTGTTGTCCTTGCTGGCAAAGAAAACACAGACAAAGGAGTGGGGCTTTCCCTGCCTGTCCAACCACTTCTGCTGTGATTCTTTGCAATGAGGGATGTGTTTTGGGGAGGTAAATACATAGAATTAACATCAAATTAGAACTTAGAGCAATTAAAAAAATTAACAGAAAATACTTACAGATAGGTGGTTGTTCTTGGTGGCTGGTCCATCAATCTCCTCCTATCAGTGGTTTAAAAAATTTTGTTCCTGTTGTAAAGCAGGTGGCAGTCAGACAGCAAATGCCCATCAATCCCCACTGTCTTCCAAATTTTGTTCCCTGAAGCCATTTTTAAATGCATTTCTCTCATTGTTTCTTATGTCATTGTTAATGTTTTGATTCAGAAATTGCTCTTGCTGACCCTTGCAAGGTGCTTTTAACATTGTGAACAGATGGTCTCTGCTAGAAATCTGCTTATAATACCTTTGGATTGATCAAGCAAACTACACAGATATTTGTTAGGTTCAGTTTAAGGATGGAAGGGGGCATCTGCCTGTCAAAGAACATACTTGGTGTGTCCTGGAATGCCCGTGTTACTGTGGTGGGCTGGAGCCAGAACTTACAGGGGAGGGGCCTTTGGGGAAAACAAATATGAAATTCTTGCTGTAAATTTTCTGCTAAAATTCAGCAGTGGATGGAAGGCTTACAGAAAATAGGTAGTCTTAAATTTTTAGTAATGGAGAAGAAAAAAAATAATTGTGAAAAAATAAAAAACTGAGGATCTGTTAAAATGGCCACCTTTAGGAAAATAAAAGCTGAGAGAAAAGAATGCCACATTTGCAGCAGCAGGAGATTGATGTGCAGTAACCCTACAAATTTGAAGAGGAAATGGCAGTAGTATGAACAAAATAACTTTGTGCTGAGTGACTTCACAGCAACAAAGAGTTTCTGCCAGTCGGTAATGAACTGCTTGATTAATGACATTGAATGGTATCATAAAACACTCCTGGAGACTTTGGAGAACATTCAGGGCTGAACTCAGGTGCTTTTGTCCTGCAAGTTTTCCAATTCAGATGATCGATACCAGCTGTCAATAAGTATAAAAACTGTACTTAGCAGAGCTTGAAGCAGTATATTCAATTCCTTGTGGTTAGATTGCTGAAAATAACTGTAAAAATGGACAGGGAAAGTTATGTTTGTGAAATATTTACACTGGAAGTGCTGTTTTAAATGACACCTTGCTTTTTCTAAGCACTTAGCAGGGAACCTCCTCTGAAAACAGAAACTGGAGGAAACCTCAGCTGTGGTGAGGTTTCTGTATAAGATGTCAGAGCAGCCCTGTTGAAGCTGGTCTGATGTAGCAGCAGATGTGATCCTGAGTGACACAGTCACTCCCGTTGAAGGCATGTCCTTGGACATTTTGTTATCAGGAACCGAATTTACATGAATGTACATCAAGTTCAAATCCCGTGTGACTCCAGGGACAGAAGGAGACCTTTCAGGGAATTGCACTGAGGGCACACCTTGTAACCTACCGACCCATTTCTGTGTGAAAGGTAGAAGAATGGCTTTCACAGTGGTGTAAAACATGTAAAAATAGGGCTACATTAAAATTCTGGTTTATTTCTCTTGGGCTTTGTACTCGTTAAGATGCTGCTCTCGTGGTCAGTCAGGAGTGAATTTTTAAAAAGGAGAAGTGGAGCTATATATCTGGAATCAACTGAATTTCATGGAGTATGAGCATCTAATTCTTGTAGTCAGCTTTGCAAGTCTTACCACGTGCTATTTGCTTGACTTAAAAGCATTTTGACACTTGAGTACTGTAGAAGTATTTCTGGAAATAATCATCTAAATTGTTTAATGTATCTGCCTCATTTCCATCTGTTACAGAAGTCCTCTGGAGAATTAGAGCTCATGTAGTCTTGAATAGCTCTTCAAGGGGATCCAAGGAGCTTTCTGGCCCTTGTTGGTTAATGACAGTTCTCCTCTATGCAGGTGTTTGATACCTCAGAGTAGCCTGATTTCCTGATATTAAGGATCATCTCATCTACAGCTTGAAATTTAGTATTTATGTCAATATGAAGTAGGTTAAATTGAAATACATATTTCCAAAAGTCTAAATTATTATCAGTTGGAGCAGGAATTACAATTGAGTTGGTCTGAGATATATACTGCATATTATCTAGCTGTCCTGTTGGTTGACTAAACATATATCTAAGAAGTTGATTTTACATAAATTGTGTGGCCTTAAGTTTGATTTAGCTGAAGTGATGATTTATTTGGATGTCTCCTCATACCCAAAGGCCATCACAAGTCCCAGCTTGCCTGCTGACTTGCTGATACTGCTTAACCACACTGTTAACAAGTCATTAATCTGTAGTGAGATAAAAAGCTCTTTTCTTCCTGGCAAAGCAGTGTTCAAGTTCTACTTTTCACTCCCTGGGTCTTGTATTTTGTGTAAACATGTCACCTAAAGGGTTTATGTTAAACATGGTAAACATGGATATCAATGGAATTGATGGATATAGCTTTTTACCTGCTTTTGATCTGAGACCGGTTTGGATTGTGATTAACCATTTGTGGTTAATTACTGTGATTAAGGTTTTGGGAATGACAAGTGACTTGGGGCTGCTGTCTTTTGACAGAGGCTTCTCTATCTGTGAGATACAATCAAGATATAGTTGTTTGGCCTAATCTTACTGCCTAAGCATTTGTGTATGTTTATGTGGTCCCAGAAATGCTGGTAAGTGTTTTCAGGAGGTTCAGCAAGTTGGTTCAAAGCAGATGATATTCCACATGATTAAGGTGTTTGTTTTGTGTTGCCCAGGCCTATTCTAATGTATGGTGTAGGACCAGCAAGTTACCCAAATGTAGAGAGTAAGGATAATAAACCCCAGAAATAGTAACCTGTTTTCAGAGAAAGAGCCCCTAAACAGTATTATAAAAAATGAATTTTTTAAAAAAATTAATCTCTTTGCATTATGGCTACTGTCAGCATTTAGGGAAAATAACTCAGGTGCCATAGATTTCTGAAAGGTACGTTTTGGTACTTCATTGCTGTACTTCATTCTTAATGTTGAAAACAACAATACCCCATGGATGTTAATCCTAAAAACATGCTTAGAAGGGCATGGTTGATGAAGCAGGTGTCCTTGGCCAGGGCAGGGATGTTAAGCCTGTCTCCCTGTGATGGTCAGTGCTGTCAAGATTAACACAAGTGTTCACAAACACATGTGCACATGTTGATGTAGGCAGCCCCGTGCTTTTCTTCATGCCTTTGAATGAAACTGCATCTGTTTTAGGGTGTGGATAATCAGCTCGGTTCTAAAAGTTTAGTTCATGTAGCAGGTATTTTTATTTAGTAAGAATGAGCTTATTATTTCTGCTATTGATTTGAGTTTAGTTTTTCTCAGAGGGCTGTTATCAGCAGGATATAGGCCACTTTTTCTCAAAACAGCTGCTTTGCTTCATTTTGTTTGCCAAATGAGGCTCTGGAATCTTTCAGCACCTTATGGTTCCTAGAGGATTAGGTCGTGGGAGCTCTAACACCAAGTGCAATTAAAGTAATAATGAAAAGTAAACCCCAAAGTCGTAAAGTGTGTAAAATATGGTGAGAATGATGCTCATTTTCACCCCAAAGTTGAAAATGCTGAAGTATCTCCTCAGTTGTAACGTCTGTGTCCTGTTTGACTTTAGCTCAGTGCTGTGTAAGTAGGAGGATGTGCCCATGGCAGGATATGAACTACAGAATACAAGACCTGTCAAAGCCATAATCATAAACCTGCCAAGGGAACACAGCTGTAATTTCCCAAATCCAGGGCTGTCTCTGAGCACTCTCTGTCTTTCTTGGAATATGAGTCTGGTGTCAGCGCTTCACCATTATCAGAGTTGAAAGATGAAGGACGTAAATATGGTAAGAGTCCAGGATTTGGCTTGAAGCACAGCACTGAGCAAAGCAATGAATGGTTGGGATAATATTTATGGAAATGATGATACTCAGGATCACAGATGATGTGCTCAGTGTTTCAGCAAGTTGTGTATGCTTTATTCGTTGTTTCTTCTGCTTTTTTATTCTATGCACTTATTGTAAGTCTCCCCAGATTGTGGAAGTTGTCTGCTGAAATTGAGTGTTATTTTCTATTACAAAATCAATTTAAGCTACAAAAGAGAAATTAGATGTGCAGGTTTTTTTATGAACCTGACTTTCTGTATTGTGGTTTGTTAAATATGATGGATTTCGTAGCTGCAGTGCTTTAGAATTTTGGCACTTGTGTTTGTTGTGGTTAATTTTTGGTCTTATAAATTAACAAGGCATCAAACAATGAAGTTGGAGTGTTGCTGGGTTAGGTCCAATCCCTGGTAAAAAATGCAGCTCCAGCATATTGGCAGCTCTGCTGCTTGTTATTCATTGTAAGGCATCTGGCTATGGGAGTGTTAGATGTTTGACAGCATTGAATAGATTCCAGTCAGCCATACAAACTACCTCCAGTGAAGTGGAAAGGACCATAAAATTGTTTTAGCAACAGCTAATTCTCCTGAGTCTTTTAAGGCTTTTTTCCCCTTATTTTTCCTTTAACCATTTCCTTGCCAATAGAGGATTTGCCAATTTAAACAATAAATGTTCTCAGATTGATTTTATTTTTTAAGATTAGTTAAGAGAGCTTTTCACTGATTTTGCACCTAGCATAGTTCAGATTGTGGGGAAAAAATAACAAAAAACAACTATCCAAAATATATATATTGAACAACAGTACCTTTCTTTGAATATGAAAACAGAACTATAAAGAAACTTACAGCACTGTTTTGGGGTTTTTTTCTATAAAGAAATTCCAGTTTTGTTTTTATCAACAAGGCATTTGGGTGCTAATCTCTTGATTTGTAGGTATTTTGTTTGATGTCCCTGTTCACCTTTTAGGTGCTGCAGTGCCTCACAAGCTTAGTGCTGCAGGGTTCTTTTACAAACAGCTCGGGGACTTGTCTTTCAATCTCCAGCTAAAGATGTGTGTTAAATGCTATCTTTCCTTTGAATTCCTTTGATTTTTTTTTTCCCCTAAGTAGCTTAGTCGGTGCATTCAGTGTATGAAAGAACATAAATGTGGCCATTACCTGTCAAATATTTTATAAGAGCTGGCTGCCTCATAATGTGCTAGAGTTCAGTCACGAACTATAGGCATGTCCGAGAGACACAATAACAGTAGCTTTGGAGTAAGCTTTTGGAATACCAGAGGAAGATGAAAAATGAGGAGCTCCTCAGCTGTTACAGCTTCATTGAAGGGACTTACAGGCTTCACTTGGGTGAAATGTTAAGTTTTTCCTTTTGTCTTAGTGCAGGTCTTCAACCTGCTGATGGGCAGTGAAAAGCTGATTGCCTTTCTTGTCATCTGCTGCCCCAGAAGAGGCTGCATCTTGTGAAGACCTCTGTCTTATACAGTGGGAAAAATTACATGTTTCATCCAACTGAGTACTGACTCCCCTTTCCTCTCCTTGTTCCCAGTAATTATTCGGTTAGGTTAATGTTACCTGGAAGAAAGGCAAGAAATTGTCATTACTGGCATTTGTAGCTGGGAAGCTGAAACTACAGGGAGGACTGCTCCCAGCTCAGACCACCTGCCCTGTGAGGCCTAACCCACTGACCGGGGGTCGAGCCAAGGTCGTTGCCAGGAGATTTAAACTGCTCCAGGGAGCACAAGATGATTTTATTGTGATTCTCTAGGCTTTTGTAAATTGTAATGAAGCTTTACTTATTTTTTTTCTATTTCATCTATGCAAAATCTTCACTGACTTTTTCCTCTAGCATTCCCATGTCTGTATGAACCAGAGAAGTCAATGCAGTCTGTAAGGAGAAATGGAACTATAAATCCTAGTTATTGAACTTCTTGTGCCTGCATTTATAGGGGAAGACCTGCCTTTTCCTTTAAAGACTTGAAGCCTAGAGAGAGAGCTGTGGGCCTTTTAAGGCTGCACACCTTGTGTGCAGAGCCAAAGGCTTCCTGCAGCCACAGGACCCAGCAGACCAAATAAACATCAGCCCTGACTAGCAGATCTCCTTTCTCTTAAGGGGATTCTGCTCAGAGCAAAATTTGGCATTTATATAGAAAGAAAAAATACGCAAATTTTGTTGTCTGTGATCTCAAGCAATGTCTCAGCTGCCTCAAGTGTTGACTTATGTCACTAACTGGAGATGCCATAAAATACCTGATTTTTCAAGTTGAGACAGGGCCTGGGCATTTTGACAGTTGTGTTACATCTGAGCAGTCACTGGGACAACTTCCAAAGCTTATTTTTTACAATGGTAAGAGCCTCTGTCCTCCATACCTGAAGTGTGTATTGGTGCCTCTAGTATCTGTTTCTTTGGAAACCTGCTCCATTCTGTACTGTCCCCTGTGGTTGTTTTCTGGGAGATCCAACTGTTTTAATCCTCTCTAATAAAACTGTGTTGCTTTTATTGCAAACCCATAGCTCATGTGCTTGTGAGACATGGCAACATGTGAATCCTCATTTTCCCAGAGGTGGGCCTTGTTGCTGCAGAGTTCCCTAGAAGGCATTTACTACTGGAAATATTAATAAGGAGTGGAGGATAGGGGGAAAAGAAGAAAACATAGTAATTTCTAAACTGTATGTATCAAGCGTTCAAGTCTATGCTGTGTTCTCTACACTCAGGGTGGAATCAGGAGTGCAGTTTGGAAGATGAGCACAGGGCCCTTGTGTGTTGGAAACACAGGAGGCAATAGGAAATGGGATGTATGTGAATAGGATTGAGGAGCAGACGTCTATCTGGATAGTAAAAGAAGATTGGGGTATTTCTGTCCATCTCTGTGTGCCCTTATAGAAGGATAACTGTTTGCTCACATGGTGCCACAGTAGAAGTATTCAAAGGTGTGCAAATATTTGTTTAAAAACTCCATTGGCTCTTTTCAAGGAGACGCCTATGCTTTGTCTCTTGTTTTCTTTCTTTGTCAATACTTCATGTTAAAAATTTCACTTAGTCAGTTTTACATGCTTTACCACCCTTTTTTCCCTAATCAAGTGTGATACTGCTGCCTTCTGTGGAGGCAAAAGGAAATAATCCTCTTGTACTCTCTATGAGCGCTGGCTGTCACACCTGTATGTGGCGCTAGAGCAGGGACTTGAAGAGCTTGATGGATTTTTAGCTTCTCACTTTTACCTACCAAAAGTTGTAACTCCTCTGCCAACAGCAGAATGGACAACAAACATTTCTGATCAGGCCACAGAGAACAGGTCTTGGGGATGTCTGGAAGGGTCTGGAACTGCTGTGTTTGTCACAGGGCAGCCCCCTGCCCTCAGAGAGACCATCCTCACACCCCAGCTCTCCTCACAGAGACACCCCCCGGCTCCCCCCTCCTCTCACAGGGACCCTCCTCACACCCTGCCCTCAGAGAGACAACCCATCATCCTCTTCCAGAGACCCCCCCAGAGCCCCTTGTCCCCTCT
>VYXB01009890.1:285841-622338 GCA_013397135.1 Pachyramphus minor | reverse complement strand
CCCCCCCGCCATTGCCAGTACTCCCAACACCTGACATGGGCAGGAATGTGAAGAAAAAGAGCTCAAACTGAAGAAGTTAAATGAGGTAAACTCTCAGGAATAGCAAATTGTGTCTGGGCAAAGTCCAGATTTCTGGCAGGAATTCATGATTTACATTTCTGAATTGATAGGCATTGGCAGAATGGGAAAGGGGCACATCCAAAGAGAGTCTGATTTGTGAAGAAATAAAAGAGAGAATGAAAAGGGCTACCTCAGTAGAAAGAGTTGTAGGAGAATATGGAGGCAAAGCAAGGGAAAAGGTATCTAAGAAATTGAGACAAAAAGATATAGAAGAGAGCTAGGAAAACAATTACAAGGGGGGAAAAAATAACTTACTTGATGATTCAAAGAACTGGAATGTGTTTAAGAGGGAATAAACGATGACGGTTTTTACTGACTTTAGGCAGGTATTAACATATGGCCTGGACTGGCTGGTCTTAGAAGCCACAGAGCTGTGCAAGCTGGTTTCCTTTGGGTTATTCTGAGAAAACAGATTTAATACAACAGGGGTGTGTCATGAGCCAGATCCAGCAGCAGCATGACCGTGTTTACAGGTCTCCTCAACCAGGCTTAGCAACTTGAATAATGTCATACAAACAGAGTTGTGCAAATTTATCAAAGCAGAGCAATACTCTGTTTTTCCCTTGGCGTGGTTGTAGTTCAGCCAGTGGTTTCCCTTAGTGCTGCACAGCTGCAGTGCTGGGTTTTCACAGTAAGGCTGAAGACATTCCACTGGATGGGTTTGCCATGAACCCTGTGGGGAATAGGTTTTACATGAGCTACCTCTCGGGGCATGTGGACTCATCTGGAGAAGTCTCTCTTTTTAGTGGCTGTATTCCAGTTATTGGCCTCCTTCTTTGGTCAGTTTGGGGTGTTGGTGGGGTTTTATCAACATCAGTATTGTCTCTCCTCCCCTTAGACAGCCCTCTTTGGTTAATCCTATTATTTCAAGCTAGTTTTAGCCATATTTTGCCTATGTTAGAAGAGGCTTGGATGGATTAATCTGGCTGTGAGTTGTCCAGAGCAGTTAGTCTAACCCTCTGAGGTGTGCACTTCCCTGTTGCTGAGCATGTGAATGACAGCAACACCCTGTCACACTCCCACAGCAGCACATCTGCAGGGCTTTNGGTGTCATGAGCCAGATCCAGCAGCAGCATGACCGTGTTTACAGGTCTCCTCAACCAGGCTTAGCAACTTGAATAATGTCATGCAAACACAGTTGTGCAAATTTATCAAAGCAGAGCAATACTCTGTTTTTCCCTTGGCGTGGTTGCAGTTCAGCCAGTGGTTTCCCTTAGTGCTGCACAGTTGCAGTGCTGGGTTTTCACAGTAAGGCTGAAGACATTCCACTGGATGGGTTTGCCATGAACCCTGTTCAGCTCTCTTGCCCCACTTGCTTCTGCCCTGCTTCTTCTCCCTTTAATTGGTTCTGTGTGGCATTGAGTGTACAGAGTTTAATGAAGTTACACAGAATTTTCAGCTTAGATACAGTTGTAACTTCCTTTATATTTGGCTGGGGAGCTCACCTGGCAATCTCAAATCTCAGAGATTATGTTCCCCTAGAACTCATTATCAGCAAAGACACTATGTTGGATCATTGTTCCCCTTCCCCATTTGGGTGTTAGATAATGCTGCTGTGTGTACTGGAGCCAGGACTGAGCCAGCTCATGTTGTCGAGAGGTAAAAGCCCTCCACCTGGTTTTGCCCTCCTGATGGCTGTGCAGAAGAGCTATTTAAGGAACCACAAACAGTCCCTTATAAGATCTGTACCCCACGAGATCTTCGTCTGAGTCTCATAAGCCCCAGCCTCTCAGTAATATGCTAATAGCATGACCAGGATTTTGCTCCAGGAGGAGACCCTTCACACTTCCCTCCTGCCAGGAGACAGTGGATACATTTCCTTTTGGATCAGTTCTAGGGTACTCAAACTTTGGCATTATTATAGACATAGTCTGGGTCAGTTTGGATTCCCCAGCATGGAAAACTTCTACATCCACATGCAGATGTAAAAATTGCAGCTGAATGTTTTGCTTGTGCCATTTTACCTGACAGTCTGGGTGACACCAAAAGCCTCCAAAAGAAAGGTGAACAATGGAAATACCAAATACTCTGCAAATCAGGCACAAAATATATCAGAAACCCTGATGGTGTGGAATTCCTAAGGGACTAGGGGCAGCTATATTTGTCGGCCAGAGTCACAAGGCTCTCCACTTGGTTTCTTATTTTTTTTCTCTCATTTATTAAGAATAGCTAAATTTCAGTAGAGAGAATTAAGGCTAGGCAGGGTAGAAAACAAGTTTTACAGTGACAGCGGATACAGAATTGTGTAGAAAGATAGCCTTGAGAGGATAAATGTCTAGTGAGGCATGAGGGAATACTGCCCAAATCTTTTAAGAACACAGTCACTCCTCCCATGAGATGCCTGGGAGGGGACAATAAAAAATTGAGATCTGAAAAACCAGCCAACTAACAACAGCAAAGAAGGGTTTTATTTTGCTTTTGTGTGTTTTTTTGTAGTGTCTGGTTTACTTTCTGCACTAATATTAGTGCAGTTTAAATATTAGTTTGTCATTGCAAGGTCTGGGTGGATCCCATTTCCCTTGGGCACATCATCTGCTTGTAAAATGTTTTATAAAGGTTAGGGAAAGAACCAGAAAGTTGTATCTCACTGGTTTTCTGCCAAACACCTCACGACCACTTTTGCTTCATAGCATCTGAATTTTCTTGAGTCAAGCCATAAGACAATAAATTTCCAGTATTGCTTAATCCTCCCCTCTTTTGTAAATCATGAAGAAAATTGCTCCAAGAAAGTACACTTGATATAACAGCAAAAGTTCTTAACATTTGCTGGGATTTCATAGTGTTCAAAAGCTGTGCAGCCTTGCAGGGTGTGGGATAGAGGCCAGTTTCTCTCTTCCACATCTGCCCTCGTGGGTTTCCTGTCCCCTCTTCAGCCTGTGCTGTCCCACCCAGTCATTGCTACTAATTGGAAAAGGTGGGACAATGTTGTAGAGAGGGTTTTCCCAAAAGTGCCTGCACCTAAACTTTCTTGCCTTTTTTTTTTGAAGCTGATGGTGTTTAAGTATGAAAGTGTAGGGTTATTTTAGGGTCATTTCTCAGCAACACATTGGTTATGATTAGAAAAATAATCTCTCTTTTTGAGTGATTTAAAAGTGGTTTTGCTTAAGCATTTGCTTCTGAAGTATTTTTCCAAGTACTCCCTTGTTTCCCTCTTTCTTTCACCTTAGAGTTTTGGATTTTTAAAATATACAGAGTAAAAATATACTGAAAATATAAACTATCCAATGCTGTGGTTACTTGTACTTGGCATGATTTTCATTTGCTTTTTCATCTCCATATTGTCTGTTCTTTCACAGATTGAATGGGAGAGCCCTTCTTTCACTTTGCTGCTTTGCCTGTCCCTTGCAGAGTTAGGGACTAATAAAGTGAGCACACTTTATAGCTGCTTTTTCAATATAAAGTGCCTGCAATGTATATGGTAATCAGGCCACTGTACTTTAGGTTAAGCCCTCACCCCTCACTGAGCTCAATCCTGAAAAATAAACAAAACTCAGGGAAAAGAGGTTTACTTGGCAGAGAGATTGAGCTAAAATTATGGATATAAAAACATAGGGCTTAGTTCTGCAAGAAACTGAGCATTCTGGCCCCAGTCCCATAAAGCACTTGAGCACAAGCTTCATTTTCAGGCGAGCAGCAGATTGACTGACAGCTGGGAAGGCTGAACTCTTAATCCTTGACCCTGTATGTGGAGCAGGACTCGGGTTGCTCGTGCAGTTGTGCCATAGCCAGGGTTGCTCCTCCAATGCCCAGGTGGGATGGCAGGTCCCAGGTGATGGCTCTGGGGTCTGTGGGAATGGCAGACCCCTGTGGGCACCTGGGCAGGTGACAACTTGTGCTGCCAAAGCCTGGCACCTTGAAGGGGGTGGCAGACCTGGAGAGCTCCAGAATCTCCCTTGCCAGGGGCAGGAAGGAAAATGTGTGGAAATGGTCCCTTACATCAGACGAGAAGTTTCCTCCACCCAGGATGTTCCCAGCTGCCCTGTGAGGCTTCTGTGCTCAGTCTGTCCCCTTTCCTGAGCTCAGCCCTTGTGTGGAATCACTTGCACACGAGGAACAGACACGTCCTGTCAAAGGGGCTCCTTTACCAGGGGAGAGGGAGCGAGTAGAGGGCTGGTCTGTCAATCAGCTGTCAGGCATCCTGGCATTTCCATGATGAATTAGGCCCTGTAGATGCTTTGTGGCTTGGCTAACAAAGAGATTTTTCTTTTCCTTACCAGATTCCCTAATGCTACTCCTACAGTACATGATTTTACCATGATAATTTTTTAATACTTGGAAA
Organism: Pachyramphus minor; assembly: GCA_013397135.1. Lineage (NCBI taxonomy): Eukaryota > Metazoa > Chordata > Aves > Passeriformes > Tyrannidae > Pachyramphus > Pachyramphus minor. The sequence goes on along the minus strand of VYXB01009890.1, from coordinate 617,939 downwards.
ATGTGATACCCAGCATGTACATGTTTAATATTATCATGCCTTTTTTTTTTTTGGTTTAAGTTCGTGGTGAAGATGCATTCTTGATACATCACCAGTGTCTGCTTAATAAGATTTTCTGATTCTATATGCTTTCTGAGTTGTGTGCTTTTCCTTCAGAGACTGTGGGTTATGTTTTTGCATTGCAGGGTGCTTTTTGTGTGTGGTATAAGTTATAGATACTTATTCCTTTAGAAATATTTCTTTTCCATAAAGGTAAAGGAGTTCTGTGGTCATCAGTCTTTGGTCTCCTTAGTGTGTTTATAAGTATCTCTAATGCTGATTGTTATTATGTTTTTTTTTCTTTCTGAAACTGATTTACTCCCTGAATCTTGCTACTCCGTTGGTATTGGCAAGTAATGGAAATCAGTCTTCTTGTGTGTAATTTTTGGTCCCTGCTATAAGTTAGTGTTGCAGAGATGACATTCCTTTTATTTTTGCACTGATCAGCATTCACAAAGTGGAGGTGACAAAGTTAAGGCCACGCGTTTCTGTCTTCTGCAAAAAGCACCAATTGGCTTTGTGTAAAACAATGAAACTTTCTTATTTTGAACCGCCTTGGAAGTGAATTATCTAAACGACACTAAGGCGTGAAAAGTATATTTTTTTGAGGTGGCTACTGATGGCAGAAAGTTGCAAAGAAAATAAGGGGAACAAAAGGTTAGTTCTGATTCGATAGACACGGCTGGCATTGCAAGCAGATTTACCTCCCACACCGCATAGCAATGAGGAGGGAGCTTGGTGAGAAAGTTCAAACTGCAGAAGATTATCCTTTCACAAATAAATTCTTTTAACAGGCCCCTGTTGCAAATGGTAAGATTATAGCTCTCTGAAAAAGTGCTTGTGCCACTTACAGTTTTTGGAAGCTCTGAAAACTTTTTGAGTAAAAGTAGCAAACTTTTCATCCTTTAAATAAGATATACTTTTTCTGTCCAAAACTGTCCTGTTAATTGTGAGTTCCTTAGGGACCTAATACTCTTTAGAGGACAAAAATACTGAGATTCACATAGTAAAATATTCCCTTTTATTGCTGTGCTTTTTTGGGTGACTGAAAGTTTCTTCAGCTTCCAAGTCATAGTATCTAGCACATTTCTGTGTTTCAATTCATTTGCTTATTTTGAGTGTGCAGTTTGCATTCTTTTGACATGAAGCATTTAGTTACAGTGCCATCCCCATTCAAAATTGTGGACTGGGAATATCCAAATACAGCTTGTCACAGTAACTTGTTTGATAGTCTGGTGTAAATAGAGAAGCTCTAAATACACTGAACACAGGCAAGATCATATTCACAGAGTCTACTACAAAGTTGACATGTAAAGTATTTGGTTAATTGAAATTATTTTTTAATTCTGTTTCAAACATCTTCTAAGGAAAGCAGTAGGTCTTTAGTGTGACAGTGATGCCCGAAGTGTCTGTATTGAATTGAAATACTAAAATTGGAAATGGAGGTAATGTTCTTTATAACTATCAAACTTAAATTAGGTCCCAGATCTGCTCCAAATAATGAATCAAGAGTGAAGTCTGGTGAACTCCAACAGTATGGGCTTTGGTGAACGTATTTTCTGGGATATTTTGGTGATGTGGCATCAAACATATGTGTAAGTGATTAGTTTGATGTTTATGTGACTTCTGTAAATTTGCTTTTTGCAAAATAGATGTTCTGTCCATTTGCTTGAGGTGATTAAACTTTTTTGAATAAGATACTTTAAGAGAAAACAAACCCATTTTATAATCTAAAGATCAGAATTTTCATGTTCTGCAATTTTTCATCCTTTTTGTCAAGGAAAACAGAAAATTATTACTAAGAAAACATGCTGAAATGGCTGCTATTGTGCTCTTCCACAATTTCTTACTGGAAATTGGCTTGCTCTCTGCTTTAATCCAATTTGCAGTCTCTCAGCTCCAAGGTCAGATTTTTGACAACCTTGGCATTATTTAGTAAATATATTTATTTATTTAGTAAATATTTTCTGATACTGAAATGAAAAATGTCCATAATAAACTGTTGAAAAACGTGGAAAAATTACGGAAAAGGTAGGATTTGCCGTGGCATTTCAGCTGAGCTGTAAAATCTACGTGTGAAAGCAAAGGGTGGAGGGGGAGCTTGGTAAAATGTGTGTGCCTTCCCTGGGAGTGAGCTCTGATATTTGCTCCATCAAGGTTGTGCTGTCTGTGGTAAAAGCACTTCTGGAAAACTGAATCTTCTTGTGACTTGCAAGGAGGGAATGTTTTGACCTCTGTCAAAGGGCAACCACTGAAGACCCTGGGTGCTGTTCCCCAAATACTACTTAGCAAGCCCCTGTTCCTTCTAAAATCATGACTGTTTGCTGTTCCCTCCTTTCTGTGTTTCCTTATGGAAGAACAACAGGGCAGGAACACAGGATGCAAGGGTTTGAAATATGATCAGAGGGATGGAGCACTCACCTGTGAGGAAAGGCTGAGAGAATTGGGATTGTTCACCTGGAGAAGAGAAGGCTTCGGGGTGACCTCATTGTGGCCTTCCAGTACCTGAAGGGAGCCTCCAAGAAAGGTGGAGAGAGACTATTACAAGGGCTTGGAGTGACAGGACAAGGGGGAATGGCTTCAAACTGACAGAGGGCAGGTTTAGATTGGATATTAGGGAAAAATTCTTTACTGTGGGGGAGGTGAGGCCCTGGCACAGGTTGCCCCAAAAAGCTGTGAATGCTCCATTCCTGGAAGTGTTCAAGGCCAGACTGGATAGCAGAAGGTGTCCCTGTACATGGTGGGGGGTTGGAACCAGATGGTCTTTAAGGTCCCTTCCCAAACCATCCTGTGATTCCGTGGCATTTGCAGTGTGCAGAGGGCACTTCCAGCTGCCTTGTGCAGTTGGGCAGTTTGAGGCCAGTGGGTCCCTTCAGCTGGTGAGAGTGTCTGAAGGGAAGAACGAGGAGTGAAATGGATGCTTAATGGGTCAGAAAAGAGTAAATCCGGAATTCTGGAGTTGTATCAATCCCAGCTCATCCTCTTGTGGCCAAGTTAGGTGAAGACACTGGGATTTTGAGGAGGCAAACAGCCATCAGAGCTTGGTGATTATGAGCAAATAAAACTCCATTTCTTCTATCATTCTCTGTGTGCCATGGCTGTCATGGCAAGCATAACTTGGTTACATGAAACCCTTGAGAATTATGCCTTGCAGAAAACAATGAAAGCTTATCTTTGTGCTGGGAGGCATTATCAGTAGTGTAGCATGTGAACTGTGTTGGGCTTTGTTTTTCCTCTGGCATGCATAAAACTATTCCATTAAAATCTTTTTTGCTGTCTCCATTTAATTGCATTTCAGATTTATGGGTAGATTAAAAAAATATCTTCTGGTGTTTAGGTATAGTAACATTGCCTTATTTTGGCAAGGGTTGAGATTGTAGACTAAAGAAAACATCTGTTTTAACCTCCTTGTAGCATCTGCACGACTCAGAAAACTCTGAAGAGTTTTCTGAGTCGTGCAGATGCTACAAGGAGGTTAAAAAAAGTGAGAAACAATCTCATAGGAATGACTTCTTTTTTATGACCTAGGTTGTTTTTTAAGATCTCCAGGTTTTAAAGCTAAGAGAATATGGGACAGACACACTGAAATTATTTGCTTACATATTTGCTGTCATCCTACCAAGTACAAAAGGAAACTATGGATATATGTGGTTTACGGGCTTCGATATCTACAAAAACATGGCAAGTATGAAAGCTTTTCCAGTTCACAGTGCTGCAGAATGTTGGGCTGCTGTGTTTTGTATCCCTCTTAAATTTCCGCAGATTCTTGCAGGATTGGGGATAGGAGGTCAGATTTCCAAATAAATGCTATTTCCAAGTTTATTTGATTATGGCATTTCCACTGTGACATGCATATCTTTTGTTTGGTAATTCAATCACAAGTGGAAGTGAATTCTGTATCTCCTAAGTTTGCCCTCTGGCTTGCTGTGCTGGAACAGTCCTTTTCATATGTATCAGTAAACCAAGTAATTTCTGCTCCTGTGTCATTCTCCTGTGTTCTTCCCCTGGAACAAGTATTTTTTCACGTATGAAAATTCTACTTAAAAATCCATCTTGTTTTGTTCTTCAGATTAACTCTTAGGAAACTTAATTAGCAGTCTGCCATTTTTCCATGTGATTGGGCTTTGAGGGTTGCCAGCAGAGCAGTGGGGTGAACTTCATGAACCTCAGTGATGCCTGTGTATCTCTCAGGCTCCGTTGCCTGTAGAATTGCAGCTACCACAGTGAATAAATTTATTTGGTGGTATAATCCCTCACTGATGGAAATAGCAGCGGTTCTGAGTTGTTAGACAAACATCTATAAAATTAGATTGGCTTAACTGAATGCCAGCAGTAGCTACTGTACTTTGCTTCATTCTGGAGTTGAATATACAGAATGCCAGTGAAGTTTTAAAATCTAAAAGAATATAGCCAAAAGCGGTACATGTTCAGATGAAGAATTTGGTCATGCATGTTTTCCAGCAGCTGTTTTTATTTTAGGTTTAATTTAAAATACATTCAGCTTAATTCCATGTTCAGAATCATCAAAGCCTACCAAAAATCCTCGGATTTTGTTTCACAGAGATCATTATCAAGTTCTGAGCAATTGTATGTTTATTACTTTCATATTTTACATTTCTGGGGTTTCTTATTCTACCCAAGGGCATGGTCTAACTCAAAGAATAACAGGAATCAGCATGCTTTTCATTTACCCTTTTTCATTATTACAGGCATTCTATATTAAGACCTGTTTTAGAAACAAGCCAGTTTTACTTTTTAACCTCCCATGTGTTTTATTAGTTTGCTGAGGTTTTAATTTTTTTATTTTTAAATGGTTATAAAAAGCAGGGGACTTGGGTCCCTATTCCCATTCATGCTATTGCCTTTTTAGAAAGTTTTGTCATGCTAAAGTTGTACATATGAACCTTTTCAGCAGCTGATCAGAGCAGCAGAAAGGCCACAGTATAAATGGGAGGAGCCCTTTGTGTCTGTTTTTTCCTGGGAGATTGTTGTACCCCTGGGACTGCTGTCCTTGGCACGTGCTTTACCCACCCCAGCAGGCACTGAAGTCCCACTGTGTTTCTCATTCAGTGTTCTGTGCCATAGGGTAGCTCAGAGTAGAAGTGGCCATCTAGACAACTTTATGTAAAGGGCAGTAAAAAATACATGCTACATAGCACTGCCCTCCCATCCCAAATGATATTTTTACATGAAGGAATCTCAACCCAAGACGTTTGGAATTTGGATTTCAGAGTCACTTAAACATGTAGAATTCAGGAAAAGGTTTTTTCTCCATCATTGTTCAATCCTCTTTCTCCATCTCATTATAGTGATGAGTTTTGCCTTGTCAGTCTCTACCTATCAGAAAAAAGTGGGACTAACAGTTTTTAACAACAATTTTGGCTTGGGTAAACAAATAGCAGTCTCCTGATATCACAGTTTACTTCCTTCTGTTTGCTGATGTTTGATGAACCATGGCTGAAGGACCAGTCAGCTGGTTGCCATAGTCTAGTTTTTGTTACATTTATTCTGTGTGCATAGTAAATAATAAAAATGGTCATGTTTATGGGACAGTCCAGATGCTTTCAGTATATTTTCATAAACAGTTCCAATTAGCTCAAACCCAGGCCAAACTGGGCCCGAAGTATACAAGATTTTACAATTAAGATACTTGCCTATATGTCATCATGTTGCCTTGTAAGAGTCTAAAATTGGAAATGAAGTTGTAGCTTGGTGTGGTCATGAATTGATCCCAGGTACAGATATATATTCCCTGCCTTTAATTTCTTTTCTGCAACCAGATGATGATTTTATTCTCACTGGTCTACCATGCTCTTGCTTCAAGAACTTGCTCTGAATCAAGACCTTCAGTTCTATCCCAGTAGTTGCTGAAAACTGAGCATTTTGANATGATTTTATTCTCACTGGTCTACTGAAAACTGAGCATTTGGTGGATTTATTGGCTAAATTTGGGAAGATGTACCCCAGAATCTGCAAAATCAAAACCTTGCTGGATTCTTTTAAGTAAATATGATAAATTTTAAAGAGGTCAGAGGAATAAAGCTGAGTGAGCTCTGGGCACTGAGATAGGAGAATGAAATAGCTGCCCCCTCTCTCCTGTTTCGCATTGAGCATCTGCAAATGACCATTTAGAGGGATGAAGATGCTGTGAAGAAAAGGGCAAAGTTGGGGCTTCCCAAAACTGTCAGTTCACAGGCAAGTTACCCAAGAAATGAAATTGCTGTTAGAGCTGTGTGAGTGAGTGCTGCTGTGGGAGGCTGTGATGAGGATCTGCTGGGGAATGAACACAGAACCTCTTGGCAAGGGCAGGATGGAGGAAGGGGCTGACTGGGAGTGCCAGCTCACCAGCTCCAGCTGCAGAGCAGGGAGTAGGGATGGGGGTCCAGGGCAAGCAACCTAAACACTAAATTATGTTTTCCTTCTCCTTTGTTTACATTGTTGTGGGCTGGCTTTTTGAGGGCAGTGTCTCCTGGCACATCCACTGAAAAGACAAGTGGCCTAATTTACCTTCGGTTTGAGCCAGCAGTGCTGCTTCTTGTGGCTGCAGAAAAAGGGAACTTAAATTCTTCTCTAATGCACTGATGGAAGTAAAGAATTAGATTTTATTAATGAAAAACTCAGATACATGTTCTGAAAAGGAGATGAGCACAGACCATATAGTTCAAATCAACTGCTTCGAGTTCCTATTTTGGGCAAGTACAGCAGTTAGTGAATGAAACAAGTTTGCATATTCTCAGTGCAGTTTAATTACAGGCTTAAACAATGAGTTGGGCTGCATTGATGAGTGCCAACTCCTGTTGCTATGCTGGGCTGCTGGGTGGTCTTGGACATGAACTGGATGCATCATGCCCGGATTGTTTGCACATTTGGGTCTGCAGAAGCAGCCTTGGATCCACTCAGATGTTTGTGAGACCAGGCTGTGGAGACTTGTAGCCCAGTTCTTCAAATCCACAAGTTATAGGTAGGCAAGTAAGTGCACTTAAACATGAGGCACTTTGCCAGAGATTTTGAACCCAGAATGTGATTTAATTGTCTGAGAAGTAAATTGGTTGTCAGGAGTTGCTCAGTTCCAAACCTTGCTTATGTGTTTTTTCTCACATTTGTTAATCTCTCTGCCTTCGCCTCCTTTGAGAAATAGGGATACAAATACAGAGAGTTAATTATTGCCAGCTATGAGGTGAGGGCTGGGAGATGGGAAAGGTGCAGTGTTGATAAATGCCACTCAGGACTGTAGCTGGAAGTGAGCAGAGTACTTCTTAGAACCATAGTTAGTGCTCCCATCAAGCACATGATTGTTCTATGAATCTTTCTTGGGACTGTGTTTCCTTTATTTATCAATTGGCCCTTGACTCTTAGGTTGAGAACAGGACACACATACTGGTAAATAAATTGTGCTTAATGTCTTGCCAGACAGATCTCTGTCCTGGTGGAATTTGAAGGTACAATCCTAAAGGTCTGATCTGCACTTTGCAGTTAAACTTGCAGATGTACTGTCTTCTCTAGTTTGGACTGCAGAAATGCTCAAGCTGTAAAATTACATGACTGGTTTGATTGACCCAAGTAGATTCACGTGAATCAAACACTGCAGTAAATGCTCAAAGCATCCTTCCTTTCACCCCAGGTAGATGGTCACAGTCTGCCTGTGACATGTTTGGAAACCAAAAGCCTGGTGACTGAGGCCCAGTAGAAGTGATGATTCAGGTCCCAGGAGAGGCTGTGGGTTTTCACTCCCTCAGGGTCCCTGTCCTCTTTGGGTGGTGAATCTACCTGAGGCTCTAAGGTAAAGGGGCAGGAAAAAGTGGCTGTTTTGGTACCCACTATAAGCAAAACATCTCCACTGCATTAGGAGTGATTTCCTTAGGACACAGGAAAGAAGTCGGAGACTTTGCTTATAAATGTAATGCACTTGTGGCAGTGGGGAAAATGTCTTCTAAGTAGTTTAAACAAAGGTGGCTGCTGCTGCCCTGTGCTACATAGTATTGCTACAGATCTTGGACAGTTACTCAAGTCTTCAGTGGCATCTAAATTTGCTTATTTGTGTTCAGAAAAAAGGCACAAGAGAACGTGTTTATTTTGACAGCAACTGTCAGCATATCTTAATTGTAATGATGTATCTCATGAAAAAAGAGTGTGTTTACCAGCCTTTTCTAATTATTGCATTTGTTAAATGCAAAATGGAAGGTTATTCTGACTTCTTTGGAGGTCTTGACGTTGTTGTTGATGTGTTTATTTTATGATTGCAAAAACTTACAGCATTATCTCAGCTAATAGGACAATGGGAAAGTACAATGGCCATCTGACTTCCTACATAATTTTTTAATGTCACTTTCATGATGTAATTTGGACAAGAAAGTTCTGACATTTTGCCCATCCAACTAAATGCTTGCAGCAATGATGAACAGAAAAAAAACAACTTAAAAGGATTTGAAAGTTATGCTGAAACTTGGTTTTCCTGCTCTTGATTATGATTTTTGGCAAGTGTTTTCAGGGTTCATTTATCAGTGCTCTCATAAATATATAGATAGGCAGGAGTTCATGTATCTTAAAATCTGGCTTACATTTACAGCAGAGATGCTCTCTTCCCTTATATATATAAATATATGTATGTTTAATAATATATATGTTATAAAACACACATAATCTTCCCCCTGAACATACTCAGATGTCAGTTTAAAGTAACAGTAGCAGTCTTTCTCAGAGATTTAGAGTAGACCCTTTTACTTGGAGAATGTTTCCTCTGTTTATTCTCCTGAAACTTGGTCCTTAGGATGTCTCTACCTGCAGAGAAAGGGGAGATTTTGACTTGGAGTTGTCAAACCTGTGAGCCTGAGGACCTTTTTCTTCTTTTTGGACGCTCTCCTAGTCCCCTCACCATTTTGGGGCTTGGACAGGACAGGTTATCTAAACCCTTCTTTCTTAATGGCTCTTTCATAAGGCCCCAAATTCTCATTACTCATTATTTGCATTTGTGATATGGGACAAGGCCTTGTAGAATTTGTAGCTCTGCACAGTTTGACCACTCTGTGTGCCCAGTGCTGGTGCCTGAAAGGATGTCTCTTCTGCCACACACAGAAGACAAAGAGATAAAAAACAATGTGGATTTCCTCAGGCCCAGAACTTCCTAACAAAGCACTTACTTTCGCTTTTCAAGAACCAATTTCAGGACTGTTTGCAGAATCCTACACTTTTTGCTAAACACTCATCTTTCTCAGTATATCTAATAGCCTGGAAGGGTCAACTTCTCTAACTGGCAGTTTTCAAAAGATTTGTAGGAAATTAACTTAAATTAAACTGTCCAGTAGATTCAAGGTGAGAGAGAAGAGAATGCTCCCCTCCCAACATATTCCTGTAGGAAAAGGAAATAGTAATCCCAGAGTTTGTTTATGTATTGCTGAACTCTGCTACCAGCAAAATGCTGGTAATAAGAAACACATTCCATAAGAGAGAGAATATTTAAACTGGAACAAAATTGGAGGTTATTTGCTCTCTTCTAGTGATCTTTTTTGCTCTGTCTTCATTGCCTCTTTACTGAGGGCACGATTTTGTCCAGTAAGATACAGAGAGTGGCAATGAGGAATGAGCCCTGGTTTGCATTTATCTAAGGTGCTCTTATGAATCTTTTGAGAGTTGAAAATGAGCATTTTGCAGCAATATTCTAAACTTTTGTTGATGGCTTCCTGAACATAAAATGTTGGTTTCTTGTGCTGTCAGTAATCAAGTGTCAAGGGCATGTCCGACCCAAAGGAAGTGAGATCTCATGGTGAACATACAAGTCTGAAAACTCACACCTGATTTCCCTGTAACTCAGTGGTTTTGCTTCCCTCACTTCAGGCTTGGCAGCTGGAACCAGCAACTGCAGTTGTTGTTGAAAATGCAGGTGTGGCAGGTGTGTAGCTGGTACAGCTGAGCTGGAATTGGGGCTCAGGGGGGGTCATTTGTCAGAGCTGTTCACCCAGACACTGGGTTTCACAGAGCTGAACTGGGTTCAGATCAGGGGAGCAGAAGTCTGCAGGAAAACTTGTCAGCATTTTGATAATAACTCAAAGCCCAATCACTAGAAAAATCTTGTATTTTAAAATACTAAGCTTCCCGTTACAAAATCAAAGAAAATTACTGTTTTGAACTAGTGAAAAGGTCTCCTGCTTTGGAGAGCTTAAGCTTTGCATGGTATCCAGAAGGGCATGACATTTTTCCTGTGTTTGATTATATTTGGTATATTAAATATGACCCCAATGTTTAAGGTTACTCAAGCTGTAATAGTTCAGAAAGATTTGAGGTGAGAATTTTTCAGTTTATTTTGTTAAGCCTCTGTAATAATTGTAAATAGTCATTCTTTCAAATAACAAATAGTAAGAGGTCAGATAATCCATATATATATGACTCTATATTTCATTAGCAGTGAAAGTTCACAGCAGAAGAAATGTAGCTTTGGTTAGGTGGATATTTCAGGGGAATCATTGATGTATGAGTAAAAAAAGCTTTAATGTGAAGAAAAATGTATGGAATTATGAAACATGATTGATAATTCAGAAGACAACAAGATATGAGCAATACCAGTTTTCAGCTGTAGATGTTCCCTGTTAGAAGAGAGACTTGCTTAAATATCGTGGAGGAAATGAGTGATGACTTTAGTGGTGTAGTTATTGATGAGGGATGATTTTCTGGCAGTCTGTAGATTGGCAGACTTATTTTTAAGTTTACAGATCACAGAAATGTCATTGTTTACATTTATTCCTGATGATTCTGAGTACTAAAACTTGAATTTAGCAGTGGAGCTTTAAAATTCCAGGCACCATTTTTAGTAGCACTATTTTTCCTCTGGGTGGTGAGACTTGATTGATGAGCTCTGAGTTAAACTGATAGTGCATTTTTCTGGTGCCCTTAGGATGGGAGGATAACTCTCTGTGTTCCCTGTTGCTGTTAAACCACAGGTAATTTGTGGCAGCAGATTCCAGACGTTGCAGTTCCAAAAAGCACCTTTTTTTTTTATGGCATGCCTTATGCTTTTCAATTTACACAACATTAACTCATTTTTCATAAATGTCCTAGCTGGAAGTTTAAGATGGTTTTCTGTACTTAAGTGTTCTCATTCATGCCATCAACTTTGTGACTGCCAAAATGAGCTAATAAAATCCAGCCTTTTCTGTTGTTTCATTTTGCAGAAAAAACTCATTTTGGTGCACTGTGAAAATTAATCTACATGAAAAAAAATTTAAACAGTCAGATTTCTGTTGAATTCCTTCAAAATCTGAAACAAACATGCAAACAGGGATAGCTCAAAAGCCCTGGGAAACAGTCTCCAGGGAAGGAGTTTATTTAGTGTTTGCATCCAAAGGTGTAGGGTACACCCACATGGGCAGAAGTTTTCAAACACCTGTACTCACTGCAGGAGTGGTGGTGGCTGAAATCCTCCGTCCTTGCTGCACTGAAGAGGCTGAGAAGGAAGAAAAGTAGCACAGGAGGGACCAGCCTGGGGAGCTGAACTGAGAAGAGGGGCACTGACAGGCCTGTGTGACAAAGAAGTGTGAATGTGATTTGCCTTTTTGTTTAACAAATTATTTTTAAAGGAGTAGAACTGGTTAAAGTTTTCCATGGAGAAATTTTTTTTCCTTAAAATGCTGTGGTTTTGTTTGATATGCAGGAAGCTGTTATTACTGCTTAAAAGGAAAACCATTGGTTTGGCATATAAAATACTAAAACCTGTGCAATTTAAAAAGTAATTTTATTTCTGTAGTATCAAAATACAAATCAAAACAAAATTAGTGTTTTCATTTGGATGTTTTAACTGTTGATTCACAACAGAAATGATGACTTAAATATCTTTGAAACTGCTCACAGGAAAAAGAAAAAACTTGGGAGTTCTTCATCACTTACTTATATGAGAAACACATTGCTTTCCCAAACCACTCTGCTGTTAGTTGGTTAAAACATTCTTAAATCCATAGTGACAAGGTTTGAGGTGTATGTAGTTTGAAGACGTGAACTTCAGTGACATGATGTAATCTAAGATGGTTTTTGCAGGAAGCTACACTGGGAATTTGGGTCTGTGTGCTGTAGGAGGCCTGGGAAGGCTGGGGCATAGGGGAGAAAGCAGGAATGTGGTCCAGCTGTGTTATACCCTCTGTCCAGCTCCAGAGGGTTCAAAAGGCTTTTTTGTTTGATATTTTCATTTGCATAGAGTGTGATGTTTTTTTTTTTCTTTTCAGAAGTTTAGAAGGGACTGAAATAGACTATTTTATTTCACAGAGTTGTATTTTAAACCAGTGCTGTGCTGGTCCCTGGCGAGAGCAGAACAATATACACAGTGCGTGGTGTTGAGTGAGGCATCTGGCTCCCACTCTGGCTGCTGGAGGAGATATGTCAGGATTAATCCAGGATGTTCCCATTGAATTGCTACAGTTTTAGGTTCTTCTCAGTGCATTACACTGGACCAGGCTGTAACTCACACAACTGAAGCTGACATTGACTGTCATGCCTGTGCAGCTTCCAACTTTTCACATTCCATTGGCCTGTTTTTTTGGAGGAAAATGCCTTAGCTTTACAAAGCAGTGGTTTTCCTGGAGGAAGTGGGCTAAGGCAGAGAAAATTGTCCTGTACTTTTGCTGACATGTACATTGTAGTGGTGCAAAAGGACTGAGAAAATGATTTGAAGTTGTCTGTGGTCGGAAATATTCAGCAGATGGGCAGTTGTGACTCAGGAAGGGTTCTAAAGATGCAGGAAAGTGCACAGACCAGCAAGAATCCATCTCATCCTGGTTATAATGGAAAACTGAAGTAGGGATACCCAATACAGGGTTATGTGGGATGATGGATTCTGTGTGATTTGGGTCTCTGGTAGTACCATGCCCACAGTAGGATTTCCTTTGTTGTCTTTTCGTGTTTGCATGAGGATTTAAGTGTAGGTGAAAACATCACAAATCATTCATTTGTGGCTTAGAAAGCGAAGACACTTGTCCCACTAACTGTCACTTAAAGCTGTTACAGCAAATAAATGTCTGGATGCACGAGCAAGTGTCACATCCACAGTGCATAAAGGATAGACATAGGTTTGCTTTCTCCTGGACTAGGATTAAATCCCTAATGAGGGGCTTCAGGAAGGGCAACGAAGGCAAATGGCAGAGTGATGTTATCTGGTTGAGATATGTTATCTGGTAAAGCCTGGAAGAACTGGTTGTCTTCTGATTACAGGCCACTTCAAATATAAGATGGACTCTACTCTCTGTATATGGGGCAGATGTTCCACTAAAATCCATGTACCTTCAAACTCCAGGTGTGTTTCTAAATAAATAAATTAAAGTTTGGTTTGCCAACACTTCCATCGGTCACTACTTCAGGCTGTTTCCAAGTGTCCTATATAAAGCACCTCAGTGACAAATCCATGACTGGTGACTGTCTGGTGTCTTGTAATTCGGTGGTTCTTATGCAGGGATCTAGTTTCTAGGTCTCCTGGAAAGAAAAATCCTTTCTATCCTTTCTTTCTCTCACCCAGACAACTTCTCTTGCAGTAACACAGACTGTAAGGAACAGGGAGACATTTGGGCAATTGTAAATCAGTTTCTGCATTCACACCCCATTTTCCCTTCCTTTCATACAGGTTGATAAAGTGTGTGGGCAGCCCAGACAACAAGAAGGGAACTTGTCCTCAGCCAGCATAGTGCCAGTGAAGGGAGTGACTGAAGCCCAGACCTTCGTGATGGCTCACGCCAGCCTGAACAATAAAAGAAGGTAACCCCGAGCTACAGTTGCTTTGAAACAAACTCTCTGCCTCCCAATTTGTGCCCTTGGCTCCTTGCACTGTAGTGTTGAAACCAGAGCCATGGCTCTGTCACCTTACCTGTGTGTGCTCTCCAGCCATTGCCATCAGCAGTGACTTTAGGGGGTTATATTGTGGGTCTCCCCAAGAAAAGCTTTTTACAGGCCAGACTTGATATCGTTACTTAACACCAAGGTGTTCATTATTTCCAGAAACTTTCAGTGAAAATGATGAAAGCTTTTCCTCAACAAAGTGCGAGGAAACCAATTTCTGCAGTTGAGTCTAAATTACTTAAAATACAACTGCCCAGGTCTGTAAGGACTTGAGCTTATCCAGGGACAGAAGTGTGAAGGAGGAAGGAGCAAAAAGATTCACTGCCCTGACACCAAATCAGTCCAGTTGCTCCCTGATTTCACTGTGCTGGGGAGGAGTAATAAGATGCCTTGGAATATCCTTGATTTGGTACATAACAGAGAAAGAGCTGGAGCATTTGTTTGGGCTTGTTGTGTCCATCTTGTTTTCTGTTCTTCAGCTCAATGCCAGCTGAGACACCAGACAGCTGAACTACAGACTCTGGCCCAGGCAAGAGTATCCCTGATCTCAGATCTAAGATTTTCTTTCACTTTACCTCACGTAGCTCCCGAATTGGTTTTCTGTAAATTGTAAGTGGAAAGGGAGGGATGACTTGGCAATCTCAGTGATGACACACGAGAGGATATCAAAGCTAACTGTCTTAAAATCACAGTGACCTCTTTCTGGCTCACATATTGTCCTCTGTGACAGCAGTACTGAGCTGGAACAACTTCAGCCAAGTGAGTGGAATCCTGCTGGGTTTACACCTCTATCCAAGAACGGTGTCTGATCTGCCCAGGGAGTCCATGTGTATCTCTGTATGTTGGATAAATAGATGATAGACAGCAATATTAAAATTTTCACTGCCTGGATTCTGGACTTTGAGTTGTGAAGATGAGATTTTTATCCATTTCTATTTTAATTCTCATCTTAGCTTGCATGAATGCAACAAACACTGATTTAAAAGATAAAAGTAATAGCAGCAGGGCAAGTTTTTTGAGTGATAGTGACAATTTTATCCCTCTGTAATTTAAAACCAAACCCTAACATTTTGTGCCAGTGATTGGAGCTAATCAATTTTTACCAAGCAAATCAGAGAAAAGAGCATTAAAGAAATTAAATCCATCAATTCAGCACTAAAAATCTGAGGAAGAGTTGTAGTACAATTTATAAAGCACACTTTAAAAAACACAGAACCCTAGACAGTCTTCTGTAGAACTCATGGCCTTCACTGGGACTTACACACTAGCAACCAAAAAGGCAGAGTTGCCAACCTATCAACAGGTGACCTTTGTGTCTTTCATGGCATGACAGCCCTTCCTTCTCACCTGAGCATCTGCTCCGTCTCCTTCCCAACCACAGAGAATTATTTGGATAGTGACTTTCTAAAATGGAAGACTTGTAGATGGAAAAGAAAATACATTAATACACTGTAAATTAGACAATTTTCCAAAATTGGTCTGCACACTAAAAATTAATTTATCCAAAAAATCTAAACTAAGGCCATGCTTACATAATTAGCATGAAAAATTGCTAAAATACGGTGTTGATAGGTATTGTGGAGAGCCTGTGCACTGAAAATGAATGATGGAACCATGCCATAAGTAGTGAGAAGTGGAAAAATTGAAATCTTCTCCACAACTTCCTATAAAACACATGGTCTGAAGCTTGTACTTTGCTTCTTGGAAACAATTGTGAAACCATAAATAGAGTGAAAGACACAGTGATTGGCTGCATAAGTGTGTTGTTCATTCTCTATCATTTAATCACATATGATATCAATAAAAAGCAATTTAAGGTAATAAAATACTATAATACATGGGTGAAATCATTCCTGCAGTGGGTTATGTAGAATGCACTTGGAGTGACAGATAACTGATACAGGGGAGCCAGATTATGTGAGTAATTATGTGAATCTCTTAAGATGCTGTTGTTTCTGGTGATATTAAGAAATGAAGAGCAATAATGTCAGCTGTCTGTCAGTTTAGGTACAAGGTCACACAGGGAACTGGTTCTGCTGAATCTCTCTGTTGGTCTGTATCACAGACAAGTGATCCTTAATTCAAGGGGAATATGGAACATGACTCCAACCTTTTAAAATAAGGAAAGAAAAAGAGAAGCAATGAGCCAGCAGTCTCCAAATAGACAGAAAAGCTGTGGCTCATGCCCTTAATGTGTTGAAACATTCCTGAACTCAAAGAGAACTTGACTGGTTGGCACATCTGTAGGAGAAACCAGAGTTATGTGGCCTCTCATCTCTTCTATAGAACCTGCTCAGAGATGCCCTTAAAAACCCAGTGCCAGACAGCTTATTCCTACAGATGGATGTTTGCTCCAAAGCTACTGAGTCTTTGCCAGGCCAGTTACAAAATCAAACTCCTTTTCCAAAGAGCTTGAGACCCGTGGTTTCAGCAGCTCAGCAGAGCCAGGGCTGCTCGTGCAGCTGAGAAGTGGAGATTGTTCAGTGGTGTCTCTTGGCCTGAGGTCATTCCTGGGGGGGGGTGTTTGGGGTCTGGCTGCAGCCAGCCCTCCTCACCCTCTGCTGCTCTGCACAGTGAGGTCCTGCACAGTCCCTGAGGGCACAGACCAACTGGATCCTCTTTTGCAGTAGTCGAACCCTTTTCTTCTCCTCTTACTCTCATGGACTCCTGGGAGATTTCCCATCTCTATTTTACTCTGCATTCCATTCCTACATATTTTTTGTTGTGCATCATTAAGTGTCAGGGACAATAGTGAAAGAAGGTGAAACTTGGATAAATGTTGCATGGTCTTGCTGGAAACCTTTTCCTCCGATTAACCTGGAAAGCATCAAATTGATTGTAATTATTTTTTTTGCATTACACAATAGTATTCAGGGATTAAGTGAAACTGGCAGCGTTGCTGCTGCAGTCATTTTTTAATGTGGAGGTTACTATAACATGTAATAGAGATGACAAGAAAATTGAAACCATATGATGGTACAGGGAATGTAAATGGCATGTACAGAATCTCAGTCAGTAAATTGGAATGTTATTGCTGAGTTCAGCACAAAGAACTGTTCTGGTCAGGGTCCAGTCTCCTAGCAAAGTTAAATACCTCTGCTCCATTTCAAACCACTAAACACAGACTGGTTACAAAGCTGGATATATAATAGGTTAGGTTTAACAAAGAACTGTAGTTCATTAGGTCCCTAGTTGGAGGAAGCAAGCTTTGAAATTGTGTTTTGCTGCAATTTCATTGTTTTGCTGTGAATTTACAGATCTTCTATAGATCTCAAAATTAAGAATTCAGGAGTTTCTTTGGGAATATTTCAAGTCAATGGTATCTATTTTATTTAAAATTAAGTATCTATTGGGTCAGACATCACATGATTTTATTAAAATTTGAGTAATAAAGCACTGGTACAAAACAGATTATTAATGTCAGATGCGCATTAATGTCTGGCCAAGGCAGAAGTTTCCGCTGGCCCAGATTTTTCCTGTTACCAATTCTCATTTTGCTTTATGAGTGGCTGTGCTGGAATCCCTGCCTCAGTGGTGGCAGGTGCCACTCACCTGATAACCAGGGCAGGTCCCTCCTCTCCTGTGGCCACCTCTGCCATGAGCTCCCAGAAAGTGTGATGGCAAAGCTGCATCCTCTGGGTGTCCTGAGGCTGCTGGAAGTGGTCACTCTGTCCAGTAAGAGTGAAGTGGGTTGGCTGTGGAACCAGTTTGCAGGCAGTCATTGCTCCAGCTCTTGCCACTGCCTTACACAGGAGGGTACAGGTGTGAGAGCAGACTGGGGGATCAAACCATCCACATGGAGAATTGCATCATGATGTTAACTCTGGATGCAATGTCTAATGTTAATTAAGGGACCTCAGGATATTGGTGCCACAAAATGCTTTTACACTAAATAATTCCCTGGGTTATTTCCACAGTTCTTCTTCCTGTATAACCCTGTATAGCCTGTATCTCCTGTTCTGCAAAGCTGGTGTTTGTAAATGACAAATCTGACCAGAAGAGAACAGCACAAAATATCTCTATTTACACTATTTATTAACAGGCAGTAAATTGCTTGTTGTATCAGCAGGTGAATGCTGCTCATTTGTGTCCCTCTTCCCTTGGTTCTCATACTAAACTGTTTTCTTGTAAAACTCCATGTATTTGCAGTTCTTCTGTTTGGTATCAGCTACAGTTAATTTGAGTACCACTGAATTTATTTTCTGCTTTCTGCTCTGTGCTCTTCATTTGTAATTGTGCTTGCATTTGAAAATGATTGGGACAAAAAATCTTGGTTGCACTTTCCCCTCCCCACCCCCCTCTCCCCCAGTATTGCATTGACATTTTTGATGGTATCTATATTTTGGAAAAATCTCACAGTAGTTTTTCTCCTTGTTTATTTTCTTTTATTATCCTATGCATGTGCTTGATGACTTTTCTTTCAAATAATTTTTACTTTTCTCTTTTGTTTCTCATTTCTTTGCCTCATTTGCCTGAATTCCTGCTTCTCCCCTACTCCCCAACTCTCCTGATTGATGCTTATTCTCCCCGGCCTATTCCAGTTCTCTGCCTCTGAAAGCTTCAAAGAATGACAAATCAAGAAGTTTGAAAAAAATCTCTCGGTAAGAATGAAAACAAGGTGACATCCTTTGTTGTCTCTCCAGTTAGCTCATCCCCAGGTGTAATCTAGAAACTGGCACACTTTTGATTGCTGCTTTTATACTGTGGGGTGCTGGGAAACTGTACATTTTCTGCCCTACTGAGTTTAGTTTTACACTGATGAAAAGTAAATATTTTCACTCAGAAAGATTGAGAGTTAGACACAGAAATCTATATTTGTAAAGATACTACTTTGAAATGTGAGAGCCTCACTCTGCTGAAAATGCAAAGGAATTTAAACCTCTTTGGGTGAGCTGAGTAAGACAAGCTTTAGGCGGTTGAAAGGTGCTGTTTTTCTCCTTCAAAGAAAACTCCAGTTTAGCCCCCATAAAATCTTCAGCATCTGTGTTGCCTTTCAGAACTGATACTCTCGGGCTGTTCTGTCAGGTAAGCAACCTTCTGGCTGGCCTGGCTTTCCTGACTAAATACTTGGAGCTCGTATTTGTAAGTTGGTAGTTAAGGGGTAGAAATGCTGATTCCCTCATCATAAACCCAAAAATTCCTGCTTTTATCTTTGCTTGAAATAACAGCTTTCCTGCTGTATTAGGGTAAGTTATTTTCTTAGGAGCATGTGACAGTTAATTTATCGAGACTGGGATTTCATCACACAGGATAAATGGGATGGTTGAACACTTGGGAAGGTATAAAGACAGCTCTGGGGAGAGAAGACCACTGCCTAAACTATGTAGGGATAGATATTTTGCAGTGGACTTTGATGACTGTTAAAATACTTGTTGCTTCTAAAAGAATGATAAATCCTGACTGGTTTTGTGCCAAGCTTCATCCAGCCATATCCCCAGGCACCTCTTCAGTGCAGTGTCTCCCTATGGCCTGCCAGGCTGAAACACTGGAAACCAAAATGAGTCCCTTGGCCTTCCCAGAGGGCTGATTGGATGATAAATAGGAGTAGAAATACACTAGAAATAGAAATCCATTCAGATTACTTAAATTCTAAAGTCTTAACCCTGTGGAGGGTGTAGTTGACAGGGGCTGAAATGAAAGTTTACTGTTGTGTTGTTAAATATGTTCCTCCTGCGTTCCAGAGAGTTCATCAGTTACATGAAGCGATCCCGCACCTTTTATGCCTCTATAGCAGAACGTCTGTGTGATGGAGACCTGGTCATGAGAGACAGCTCAACCTGCTGGAACGGAGAGGATGTTGTAGAAAGGTAAGGTTACAAGTTAAAGTTTGCTGTAATTATGGAAAAAGGGACTTTATAGCCTTCTGATGGTTCAGCAGCAGCATTTCTACTTCAGCACCTAATTTTTTTTTCCCTCTGGTTTTTATCAGGGTCTTTCCCATAACCCTTGCTCTCTTAAACTGGAATATACACTTGTCTTTCCATGAGCTAAACTTCTTGCTCTCCTGCTTTTACTCTGTATAACATGAGGCAACATTACCCTGAGGAGAAAATCCTGAGTTTTAAACACAGCTATATCTTTACTGTCATTGTCAAAGTATATATCAGTTTTTGCAGTGAGAGCTGGTTGGAAGTGTACCAGTGAATGTTCTCCAAAAACTCCTTTTTGTCAAAAAAAAAAAAGAGATGTTCCATGGAATTGTTGTTGGTTTTCATGATGTTCCTGTTTGAAGTGTGTTTTGTGGTCAGTACCAATTATAAAAGATGCAGTTCTAGCATTCTGTGTTCTTACTTTAAAACAATTGTCATGCTTGCAGATTGTTTTGTAGGAACTTACAGAATAATTCCAATGTGAAACAGAGAGAGATGTGACAATTATGTCTATCCCATTAAAGGGAGTTGTGACTCCCACACGGCTCTGCTTAGTTTTCTCATGTGTAAATAGCTCAGATGTAATTAAGCTGAAGTTATTTGAAGATAAATGCATGTCTAACACATCCAAAGACAACTTTTAAGTTTAATGTTTCACTGTATATTGTCATTACAAATTAATTGTAGAGCACATGTTTGAAGATTTTGGCAACAACATAGTATTCTAAATATTGATATGATTGTAATACTGGTGGAAGTTTTTACTGTAAAAGTAATGGAGAGGAAACAGGAGGAATATCAGTATTTCTAATCAGTATTTCAAGTTCAAGATCCCTTTTGCTGGTGATATGTTGCTGGATCCACAGTTAACTTTTTAGAACAAACAGATTTCTGGCCAAAGGAAAAACAAGAAAAGCCAAGCAAAGAAACATTTCCTATATCAACTCTCTGAACAAAAAAGTTAATAAAATGTTATACTTAATTTTTATCTTACTTTGTTTAAGAAAACCCCAAGCCACTTAAATTGTTGATAATTGTGTTTTAGAAAGGCATTAAGAGGAAAGCTGTTGTTACTGTCCTTTGCCAGTCTGTAACTTTGCCAGAGCTGGAAACACGTGGAAAAGATTCAGGTTTGAAAGGGACAGGAAAGCTGGGAAAAGTAGCAGGGAAAAGACTAACCAGATTCCTCGTATTTTGAATTAAAAAGCAAAACAAAGGAAAAAAACCCACCACCAATCAATCTACCCCCAAAGATGACAGGAGCAAAAAACCCAACCCCACCACCAAGCTCTAAATATGTGTTTGTTGTTAATGTATTAAATGGGCTAAATGGAAAGTAAAAGGCTAGATTCCCGTGTTTAATCAAAAATATGTGAAATACCATATAATAATATATAAATATTATACATTTATATACTCTCTTACAGTATTGAATACCTTAAAAGGAGGAGACTTTCTGGGCAGCCTGCACTGCCAGCAGTGCTACACAGCAGCACAAATAGGGCTCCTCCTTTCTGGCAGACTTTGCTCCTTTCATCATCTGTTTTATAGGCTGGACTTGTCACAGCTCCCCACACGGGACATAAACCTGTCCTGGTGATGCCTGAAGATGCATTTCTCTTTGCTCTTTCTCCTTTCCCAGGAGACCAGAGCATTAAATATCAGCAGTAGTAAACAACTCTGAACTCAAAATAGAGCCTCATTATTAACTGTGTAGCAGAAAATAGATCACCTCAATTAATCTGGTGGATCTCCTGTGAAACCTGAGTTTAAGGTTGCTCAGGCTGTGGGGCTGGTCAAAGCTGCAGTTCCTGTTTCCTCGATGCTTTTTGCATTTCATAATGCTGTGTGAAAGCTGAGCATTATATATGCTGTGTGCTAATTGGCACATAAGCTCTTTAGGAAAAACAAACTTGACCTTCAAAAACAAATTGACACACAAATGCAGCCTGAAGCAAAATGAACTGAGGATCGTGCATTTAATTAGTAGAGAGGGCACCTGAGGTCTGTCAGAGGGTCTGATAAACAGGATTGGCATTGGGCCTTTTTATTTTATTCCAGTTCTTTGGATTGGGTTTTATTGTGTTTAAATCATTGCACTGAAAGTTTGAGCTGCCAGTTAAATACATCGTAAAAAGAGTCGTGTTTCCACTGGCTTGAGAATATGCTTCTGGCCTGCTCTTCAGATGAACAGGAAAACATGGCTTTGCTAGGAATGCTCTAGTGTCAGTCCAGGACAACATTAGAATTACTTGCACCAGGAGTGCTGCCTTTCTCTTAATTGCTCTTCTGAACAACTTGTTCCTGGAGCAAGACTTGATATAAGAAAGAGTCTGTGAGGATAATGAATGGTCAAAAACGCTCAGAGAAGATGGGGCTGGAGCAGTAGAACTGGAAAACTATTTTGAAAAGTGAAGCAAGCTTGGAGAAATTTCTGTGCTGGAACCTTTTTTCCTGGCAGTGATGATTGTCTCAATACCATGTCAGTAGAGGAGGCTGCAGGGGAGATTGATGGCATGAACCATTATGTGATGCCAGGACTAGACACCATTCATCTGAGAACTCTAGAAGGTCTAAAGGGTTAATTTTTTCATTGTGATACTTTAGGACTGCTCCAATATTAGATGCTGGGAAGATGGGAAATGTGAAGACATCATTGTCTTTTTAGCAAAATAAGGATTTTGTAAAGGTGTGGATGGTAAACTTAGTATATAACAATAAAATCTGTAGAAACTGTAAGCAGATGAAGATGACAGAAGAAGGTGACAGTGAGCATGTAGACAGGTAGATTGTGGTGTTCTGCTTGGATTTCTGAGAGATATTTCGTGTCCTTCACAAGAGACTGGTAGGATAGATGGTCATGGAGCAGCGTGGTGTGCACAGAGGTTGGTGGTGTTCATGGTGCAGGTGTGTGGTGTCTGCAGTTCTGCTGTGCCCCGGGCTTGGAGAGATAGAGCACAACCACAAATGTACAGAGGGACAAACGGGGAGTGTACAGGTTTCACACGTAATACCCTGATTTGGTGGGGGATAAGGGAGGAGATTATTTTACAGCAGCTGCTTTTCTAGTTGGAGTCACTTTCTCAGGAAGCTTCAAGTGTAACATTTTAGGGTTAAAAGCCTGCAGAGAAAAGCGGTTTTTGAATCAGGTTACTCAGAACAGAAGAGAGGGATGTTTTGTAACACCCAGTAGGAACTCACACTTCTTTTCCTTCCTTCTGTCCTTAACTTGTTTTTCTTGGAACTTTGCATTAAGTGGAGGGATTAGGGGACACCTGTCCACAGTCTTGAACAGATCATATCATGGGTTGTTAGACTCTCAGGGCCTGTGCAAGCTGGCTTAGGAAGGAAGTGCCAAATCACAGTGACTTCCTTTTCTCAAAATGTTTTCCCTTAGAGGCTTTCAGTTTTTATGAATTTAGCACTTTCATTGTCCCCTTTCTCATTTCTTTAGGCTTTAGCAAGCAGCCATTTGGATATGGAAAACAGAGATAATCATGCAACCTTAGCATGCTTAAAAAGTGTTTAACTTCTGTTGTTTTTGTGCTATCAGTATAAGCAATTTCACTCATTACTGTAAGCTGCAAATTACTATACATATTTTTTTCCTGGATTTTGCAGTTTTCAGGGTGTTTTCTAGGACTGGTGGTTTTTTGTTGGAGTTGGTTGGATTTGGGTTTTTTTGTGTCAGTTTTCTTTGGTTGTTTGTTTTAATTTTAAATCCAGGAATAAACCAAATACACGCAGTCAGAAGTGACCATTTAAGACATAAATTTACCAGAGTTTCCCTGCTGAATGGTGCAGAGCTCTGACAGGCTTTGAATGGCAGGTTTTGTCCTTCTCTCAAGATGTTTGAGGGTGAGGGCTAAAGTTCATTGCCATGAAAGCATGTAAATTAATAAGGCTGCTAATTATCTCCTGCATTGGCCTCATCCCTGCTTTTGAAGGCAAATCAGTTAACAGCAGCAAAGGATAGCACTGGATCCTTCTCTCCCAGTTCACTTTTCTCAGATGGGATAATAAATCCTGTGGGTTTTGTCACTGAAAATTAGACATTTTGCAGAAGTGAAGACAGAGGGGTTTCATAGCTGTTAACCTTTCTGTTACAAACATACACACTTTATCTCTTCTACAAAACATATCCATGAATTTGGTCAGATCCAGATGGGACAGTGCCAGGCCACAGTGTGTGAAGGAAAGAGGAGGACATGTGGGGAAATCAATCAGGTGCTGTAGGTAGGGGGTGTGTGGAGGTCAGCTGTGTGTGAGGAGAGGGGAGGACATGGGAGTAGTCCAGAGATGCTGGAAAAAAAACAGCTGAGGGTCAGCTGAGCTGACTGGAGAAACCTTTGCTGAGATACCCTGGTCTAGAGCTCCTGGTATCGGTCAGCAAAGGATGATCCCTGCCACAAGGATGAGCAGCACAGAGGCTTTATTCTCTTCTGTGGAATACTCTGGATTTGTGCTTGGTTGATGTGAAGGAAGTTTCTGGAATTAGAGCTTTGGTCATACAGAAGGATGGGAAAGCCAATATGTTTAATGTGCTGATTCTATTCTCCCCTGCTTTATTTGGGAACATTTTCAAATTCCAGTGTAATATCTGAAGCTCTTGAAGACCACATTGACAGCAAACTAAGAAGCACCAGTGCTTGGCAGACTCTTCTAATAGTTGTGAGATGCACTGAAACACACAGACTTCACTGATGATGGAAAGAAGCAGTTGTATTTTAAATACAGAGTGTGAGGCACTCTGTGTTTAAAACTAGTTAGAACTGTTCTTACCCCCAATTATTAACCTGTAGTACTTAGATAAAAATATGTATGCTGTGAGTAGTTCCACCGCAAAGGGCTGTAGTAGGTTTTAAAAGATTCTCACAGAGGAGAATCAATTTAACTAGGAAAACATAGCAATATAAGGAAATGAATGCCTCAGTGGGGATATAATATTTGTCCTTGTTTCTAATAGGAATAAATGCAACTTCAGTTCAATTTGAAAGAGGATTTCTTAAAACAGATGTCAGGCAGCTTTCAGTTAGGAAAAGAAAATTTGGTCCAAATGAATTGGTAATATATTGTGAAAGTGCAGCTGTTTGATGGCATTTCACCAGTACTATCAAACAGAAAAAGAATTGGTTAGTGTTGGACGTTCTGTGTGTACATGACCCATATGAAGTGATTTGTTATGAAAAGGAAGCACACAAATTCAGCCAAGAAGCTCTGTGCAATCTGCCAGAGTTATTAAATGCCAGATAATAATGCCTAGATGGCTTTTCTCCTGCAGGTTCACAGAGGGCAGCACAGTAAGCTGATACTAATTGAAGGAATTACTATGTAGTGCCAGAAAGGATGTCACGGATATACCTCCCAGGGGGTTATGGGAACATACAGATGTACAAAGGAATGTCTTCTGTGGTGATTTGAGATTAGTGCCACATAGGATTCTGTGGCTACATTACTCTTCTGCTTCTAGTTCTGCCTCTATGAAAAAAATCACAAGCTGTTTCATCTACAGTGACATGGGAGAGTGGAGAGGACTCATGTTACAGTGCCATTAAATAGTTAGCAGAGAGAGCTCCTTGGCCCTATTTGTTTGATGACAGCCTCACTCTAAAACAGGGTGGGGAAAAATAGAATTGGAAAATCTGCTCCCTGCTTGTAAAATTGTTCCTAACGAGGCTCAGTGCTGTAAACATTTTTGAACACATGGACAGCAGGAAGGGATGACTGTCTAGAAAGCTGTTACCCATCACAAGCCTTGTGAGATTGTTACAGTTTACTGTTGATTACCACAGCAGTTATTTTTCTCCACAGATTGGAAGGACAGATTTACTTTTTCAGCCAAGGGCCATTTCTAATATTGCATGGGACGAAGCTGTCAGGTACAAGCATTCAGCCTAAATTTTCTGTTCAGTCAAAAAGGGTCCCTAATACTCCTTGGGACCATTTGCAAGGCTCTGTTAAAGAACCAGGATACAGAGCTGAAAAGTAAGTGGCCATGAAATACCTCATGTGTGTCCCATGACTACCTGTGAGCTCTGCTCTGCTGGGGGAGAGCTGTCAAGATCCAAAAGGATATGTCCCACAGCTGCTGGGCTGTGTAGTGAGACCTGGTACCTTTGGAATTGCAGACAGAAGTTTTTTATATCAATTTCATTGTCCATAAGGAACCTTCACAGCTCGGATGCTGCAGCCACTTGGTGCAGGTTTGGGTTAATTTTGCTGTGTGGGTGTGGCTGCAGTGGGTGTGAGCAGCAAACTCTCAAGTGCAGGCTGGATCACAGCCATGTTCTTGGGAACAGGTATCACTTTATGCATCACATATACAACCTTTCTCCTTGTGCTATAAAAGGAGCTTTTACAAGTGTACATAATGGATTTGAGTAGCAAGCCCTCCCTCCTTTCCCCCTCCATTGTGCAAGGAATGCCTGCACACGTGCCCATGTACATCTGCTGCATTGTATTGAAGCTGCTTCTTGTGGCACTTCAGTGCATTTATTGAAGGATTTTCTGTTAAGTAGTAGAATCCCAGCTAAATGAGGAAAGAGTTATTTGCTCCTGAATTGTGTGACTTCTGAAAATTAATGTTTGGGTTTGAAAATACCAATTGAGTTTCTGTTGCTTGGGAAAGATTTATTAGTTTGGTCAGAAACGTGAGAAATTTTTTAGTTTCGAGCAGAAATCGTGTTTTCTGGTGAGGCTTTCTGTTAAGAATAAAACTCTTTAATGTCTTTCCTCCTCACTACAAATTTTAAAAAGGTCAAGGCATGACTTCAGCATGACCCACGTTGGAAAAAGGGTATGAAGAAAAGTAGCAGAAGTCCGTGATACCTAACTCATGGCTACCTGTGTCAGACCATCTGGCTGGAGGTCATCTGCACTGATCTTTGTAATTTATACTGATCAGTCTGTCTGCTCAAGAGCTTTATTTTTGTTGTTGTTGAATTTCTTTGTTTTGTGGGGAATGATCAAGGAAGGACAATTTCAAGGATTTCAGTCCTGGAAACTATGAATAGATTGATCTCAGTGTAGTACATTTCATTAAATGTGTTTATGTGCCAGCTATTGGGAGAAAATTTAATACCAAAAAGGAGCAACATGTTGAATTATCCAGCACCAGCCAAAGATGAGAAGCTAATGTGGATCAGGAGGGAAGTTTTGTATGAAGGCACAGGAGGAGAAAGGCAGTAGCAAGAATACGTTTTTCAGGTGGCACAAAAAGAGCACAAGAATCCTCATTCAGGGCATGAGTCACTGCCCACCCAAGGTCTGTTTGTGCAGTTTGATAGAACAGTTTGTGGTCCCTGCTTCTCTTGGGCTGGACTGCTGAGGCATTTGGAAGGCTGACATCTTTGGTGCATGCTGTGCATGAACTCCTGGTGGGCAGCAGGACATCCTGGTGCTCAGGCTGCATTTGGGGTCACTGGAGGGACTCTGGCAGCTCCACTGTATCTTTTACAGTTCAGCCTTGAGGAAGACCAGAGAAGCTACTTCCAATATTTTGGTGCTTCTCTTTAGAGATTTTCTTTCTGCTTTTTTTTAAGTTGCATTTTGGCTTGTGTTTCTGTGCATAGTACAGTTAAAAATCATCCTGATGTGGTGAACACAGTTCTCTGGATTGACTTGTGTTGACTCCATGCCCACTGCTGGTGAAGTATGACTTGCTTATTGGAAACAGTCCTTCTTGTGTGAAATCACACCCTCATCTTACTTGCAGTTGTAGACTTTCTTCTCATTTACCTGTTACTGTGACATGTCCAGGCAATTTAAATGGGTAGCTTAGGTCGGTATTTGAAAAAATGTTTTTGTAAATTCAAATGCAGATTTGACCTGTGAAGGTCTCTTTTTTTTAAGATTGCCACACTAAACATGTCCTCTCAGGTTGAGGGAACCGAATACAAATAATTAATACTTGGTTTCAAAGCTTCTTGCAGGACACCTGTGGATTTGTTGTCTACTCAATGATATTACTCCTTTTGATTTAAGTACTCCATGGTGCAGGGCTTTGAGCAGAATACCTGGAAGAATAAATCATGTCATGCAGACAGTAGCTTGCTCCAGTGGGACAGTGTTTTGCAGATACAGTGTATTGGGGACTAACTTGTAGTATCTGTATCAGAGTCTCTCTTCTATTGTGGCAAGTTTGGGATATTCTTTATGGAAGAGTAATAAGTGTGTGCTATTTTTTTTTTTCTATTTATTTTCTTTAGAAGAAGGAAAGAACAGCCCTTATTTAGTCAGAAAACTGAAACTTTCCAATTAAAATACTGCTGTAATAGTATGGTAGTGTTCCAATTATTGAAACTCTTCTACCATAAACAATCCAGACATGGCTAAATTCTATGGAAAACATCCAAGATAAAGTTTATTTTCTTGTGCAGACTCCAACATAGTGATTTTATACCCATTCCTATTAGGAAAGGTCACAGTCCAAGTCCTATTGAAAAGGTAGAAAGCGAAAGTCTTATCTGATCCTTCAGTCTGTCTTAGCCAGTGATTCTTCCAGTAGGGAAGTAAAATTCATTTTCTTTCATTTGCAGTGGGTATGCAGTACAGTAATATCAGCAAGAAAGAGAAAATCCCACCTTAGCCCAGACATATTGGACTGAAAAAGTATTCCTCAGAATATCAGTTAAATGAGACATCACTAAGAATGTTTATAATATTGATACCCCTAATCCTTTCTCCTAAAACTATAGGGTAGAATTGTAGTGGTCCCTTTGTCTGTGGGATGAAAAGGAATAGCGTGGGATGTTTGGATTTGGACATTTTTCAGAGCATTGGATGTCTGTGCTGCCCCAGAGCACACTGCTTTGCTGCACCATTTAATAGAGGCTTCTAAATTTCCACCAATTCCTACGAAGTCTTACTGTCACTTTGTGTTACCAGGATGGGTGTATCTGAAAGAATTTGCTCTACAGATTGTTTTGTTTGGTGTTGAAAAACACCAGCAGGTGTACATAAAAATCATTTGGATATTATTTCAAGAAGAAATTGAACTCTTAAAAGTAATAACGTTAAAAAAAAAATAGTTGGAAGTGAATGTTTTGATTTTCCTTTACTAGTCCTGTGTCCCAGCAGTGATGAAAACAGCATCTGTAAACTGTCTGTGAATAAACAGGTCAGTGGAAAGAAACCCCCATGCATTAAATTCTTTGGACTTTGAAGCAGGCCTTTAGGAACCCACCAGTGTTTCAGTGTAGCCCATCAAGTTAAATAATAAACTTTACATTTTTCAAACAGAAATGAATACTTTGAGGAAAGCGTTGCTGTGATAAAACCTGTAGTTGCTTAAATGAAAATCTTTCAGTGGAAATGCAAAAAAAATATCTCTACTTAATAAAGTAAGCAGTCAGCCTGCTTGGTTTGTTCCCTTGGAAGATGTGAATAGTTCTCCAGCCCTCCTCTCACCTTGGTGCCTCGTTCAGATGCTCAGTTATCTGTCAGTCCCAGCAGACAATACTGTTTGTCACCCATTCCCTGTTCTGGTATCACAGAGCCTTTCTGTGTGTACAACTTGTGGTACTTGTGCTGCATCCAGGGCAATTCCAGACCTCAGTCATCTCATGGAGGGCAGCAGAACTACTCTGTGTGGACAACGTGCTTCATGCTGAGCTAAATTAGATATGTGCTGAACTAAATATACTTGGCAGTTTGAGCCAGGTTTTACTCTGCCAGAACAGTCTCACTGTAGCTCATCATTAGGTACATTGGGCCTTCCTGTTGGTGTTATTTGTGGTGCAGGTACTTTGTATCTAAAGGGTGGGCGAGCAGTCTTGTTTCTGCTGCTCTCCAGACCTGAATGTCACAAGACACAAAGTAATCTCCTTTTGACTGGTTTACATTCCTTGTTTAGACTTAGCGTAGGTGTTGCCAAAATGTCTTTGGTCTAGGGTAATGTAAGATTTAACATGTCCAATAGCAGCCAACTTCTTGGAGAAATAGCTGTAGCAAGGTGAGATAGAATCCAGAATTTGAGCTGGAGTCAGGGACAGGCGGTTTCTTTTATTGAGCTGGTTTTCACTGGAAAGGTGTTGATTCGTCAAAACCAGAGAAAAAAAAAAAGCAATCTGGATTCTAGCTTGGAAGGCTGAAGAGTCTCCCAGATTGCCAAGAAACCTGTTCTGCTGGGGGGTGATTGTCAGTCTCCTGAACTTGCTCTGTGGATGAGGAATAAAACATTTAGCATGGCAGTGAAGGGAGCAGAGCTGGTGTGGGTGGAGCTCTGTACCTGGGTGTCAGCCACAGTGGGATTAGCTCGGGCATAAATCTCAGCTTTAATAGTGAGGATGTAGAGTGGGCTGACATTATTCTCCTCTGTGAAAGGTTTTGTGTTTTCTCAACACAAAACTGGTAAACTTTTGAAATGCTGATATTTCTTTCAAAATAAACTCCACATTGCTGCCTAATTCTAGCCTTGAAATGGAACAAGTAGCACAGTTATCTAAACATGTTTGCTGACTCCAGTAGTGTTCAGAGCCATGTCTTGTGGTTAGAGGCAGATTTGCCTAGATCAGATGATCAGACACGAGGACAGCTTGACAAATGTTGAATATCATTTAGAAGTAGTTTAATTTATACATTCTTTATCCCATAACCTTTTCATATTATTGATATAAACCCATCTTTTTGGCACTGTCCCTGCCTGGTGTTTACTTTCACTGACCTCCCTTGTGATGCTTTTTAGAACAGATGATCTCTTCTGTGCTGGGAGTTGGCAGTTTACACAGCCACAGAAGGAACCCAGTGGATTTATGGGAATAAGGAAAATTTGAGCTCTGATGGAAGAAGTTTTGCCTGGCTCAGCTGATGTGTTGAACCTGAGTCTCCCCTGTTCTGTCCAGCCAGCATGTTGCCAGCTAAGCTGAGTGGTGAGCTGTGGTTACATTTTCAGACAGAGTATTTTCTCACCCAAGGTGCTACCAGAGACCTTGACCAAATAAGATCTATTAATGACACAGTAATTTTTTTGCGTTGATCAACTCATGAACAGAAATGGCACCCAGCTTATCAGTGATTGCTGCAAATATTTCTGGCTCATGTCTGCGTTACTCAGAAAATAATAATACAAATAACATTTGTATTATTAATATATATTTATAAAATAAATACTGATATTTTATTAATTTATTGAATATTATCAAATATTTAAAATATATGAATTTTTAAAATTACACCCAGCATTTAAAAGTATTCCCAACACCATTTGTGCTATATACCGTGTTCAAATGAATTTTTGTGAATGTTACATCCTTTTCGGTTCTCTGCTGCACTTATTTTATTCTTGACCTGGATTTGTGTTTCTTTGTGTCTTTGCTTTGCTTAGTTAAGAAACCATTCTGTTTGCAGAGGTGCTCCTGGCAGCTTTACTCACTCGAGCTTTGATTTGATCAGAGAAAGGCGAACGTGGGGTCTGCAAATATCTCGGTGTCTTTATTGGCAGAGCTTATTGTAGAAACATTTGAAATGCTCCTGAAAGCTGTGCTGGTGCTGGAAAAGCAAATTTAAGCAGGATGAAAAAAGCTGGCTTTGAAAACCAACAAACACCCAACTGTCTTATTTTCTAGGCCATAAAGCACCACATGAGCTTTACTGAATATGAAAGAGTTCTTGGGACTGTTCATAAATTTACTTCATTCTTTGAACCGAATGTTGTCAAATAATTATCTGTAGAAGAGTTTATTGCTTTGTAAACTCATCTGACATGAATGTTATCCTTCAATTAAAATACATAAAACTTAAGCATTAAAGTGCATGCTTGATAAATGCAAAAAATCAGAAGTATTTTTTAGCATTATGAAAAGGAGTCCAATATTGAGGATAGTTTAGGAGGCTCTGATGAACTTTGCTAACTGAAGAGACAGAGATGTTGATAAACTCCCATCTCTGACTCACCTGTGGTTTCTTACTTATTGCAATAATGCAATTTCAAAGCATACTTTTAAATAACAAATGAACATTTGAGAGTGACTTGTTAGAACTGGGGACTTTGCCTTTCAACTCCTGATATCCTTGGATGAATTAGCCTTACAGCAAGGACTGTAATTGGGCTGTGGTCTGGAACATGACCTTGTGATTTTCTCACAGTCATTGTCTGATAATAATTAAATTATTTATACACGTATTTATTTACATGTAATGTTTATCTATAAATATTCAGTTATTATTTCTGTTCATACCCAGGACTTGGCAGTTGGCTTCCACTGAAGAATCTGGGGTATGATTTGAACAATATGTTTGTGGGAACCTAATGTAAAAAAGGCATATAATCACTTATGTTTTTAATAAATATACTATTTCCACATATAGAAATTTAAAACAAGTTATGTATTTCTTGCCCAGCTGTGGGAGTCCTTTCAAATTACTTGTACTAAACTTCTTGGATCAAACAAAGTGTTTTTAAGTTAACTTAAAAAATACAAATTACATTCAGTGTTAACCTCTAACCTTTGTGTAAAATCAGAATTTCACCTGGTGAACTTCAGGAACATAGAGGCAAACTTGACTTTTGAGAATCAGGATAAGCAGGAAATGCATTTAAAATGTTATCCCAAAATACTAAAGAAGTTCTGTGCATGTGTGTTTGTATGTTGAGCACATATCAGGAAATTCAATTTCCAAAAGGAAAACCAGTAGACCTTGTATAGTGTCTTAAAGTCTGTGATTCAGTCATGATAGTGGAGTATTCATTAGTTAAATGGAAAATGCCTAGGTTAAAGCAACATAATAAATGACACACTGCTGCAAAAACATCTGGGGCCAAAACAAAAACTCCTGCTGTTTTATTTTCCATTTTTGCAGAGGTAGGGCAGTCAAGCACAATTTGTGGGATGTAGCACACTGCAATGGTTGCTCCAGCATTTTTTCATATCCCCTCAACCTCTTACCAGTGTGAGGGAGAAGGAATGCCACCAAAACCTCCAAGAGAGTCAAAAGTAAAAGAAGGGAACAGCTGGATCTACTCCAGTCCCATATTCTCTTTTGCTGTATTTGCAATGCCTGGAATACAAAACTGTGAGGCATACTTGAAGCTGGTTTAATTTTAATAGAACTGTGTCATTTTAAACCAGAAACAGAACTGATCCATAATATTTGATTGCTTCTTATAGCCATGTCCCTGAGCTAAGACTGCTATGTGGGAAGGCTTGGGTGGCTGCACAACCTGGGAATGTGCTCAAAACAAATAGAAGAATGGACACTTCTGTGTACTGTTACCCATGGCAGAGATAATTTTATAAAATATAAGCAGATATTCAAGCACATCTGTTTCCCTGGCATGGCTGGTTCCCCCTGGGTATGCTCAGACACCTTGTCTGGTTTTATTTAAAGTAGACTCAGGTGGTTGTCTGGCTGAGTTTATTTGCAACTGGACTGGAAGGAGAAACAGATTGAGGTCTTTTCTGTGTGGTGGCAGACAGCTCACCCAAAATCTTTGAGTGGGTGTTACAAACTTTGCTATTGTAGAAAGAACAGGGAAAAGAGGATAAAGGAAAGTTGTGATTCATATGATCCTTTGGCAATGAAGAGGTGATATACATCATAGACAACAGCAAATGCTTTGCTGTCCTATAGTGTGACTCTGCCCAGCAGCCTGTCAGAACATCTCCATGGTTTGGGTGAGAGGACTCCGTTCCAGAAATCCTTCCAAGAGTTTGCTAGGCCATGT
Organism: Pachyramphus minor; assembly: GCA_013397135.1. Lineage (NCBI taxonomy): Eukaryota > Metazoa > Chordata > Aves > Passeriformes > Tyrannidae > Pachyramphus > Pachyramphus minor. The sequence goes on along the minus strand of VYXB01009890.1, from coordinate 584,561 downwards.
TGTCCCCTTTACAGTGTCCTTGGGAGCACGGTTCAAATGTGCAAAGAAAGATCTGGATGTGACCCTACATCTGTGGAAGACACAAGGCATGTGTCAGAGTGTGATCTTGCCCCCAAAACCCTGAGTTCAGAATTGGCAGCCAGGAAGTCAAGTGATAGGGAACATGAAGGAGGTTTTGATAAGTTCTGATGATGTCCTGTTGCTGTGAAATGACAGTAATGTCCTGCCACTGTTGTTTTGGGGTTAAGAAATTGAGTCCTGTTCTTACTGCCAAGGGTGTGAGATCTGCTGGGACTCTGCAAGGTGTGAACTGTGTTAGTGAACCATGTTATTGCTATTGTTGGTGTCACACAGGCAGATGTGCAGCAAAACAGACCTTTTAGAGGGCAAAGAATACCCTTATGCTTAGGAATGTTTGCTTCCTAGTGCAGTAGTTCCAAAAGCACAGCCCTCCTGAAACACTGAGTTGCAACAATCCATGCTCCAGGTACAGCAAAGCGCTGTCTTACCTGCAGGAATAAATTCTTCTGTTAATGAAAGTCTTTGCACAGACTGATCTTTCTAAGCTTCCCACATGAGCTCTGTTTCAGTTTTGGGTGACTCCCGATGATCTCTGATGGCTCTGGGGAAGGGAACTGCCTCCCATCCTGCCCTGAAGGCGTCTCTCAGGGACAGGGTAGGGTGCATTTCAAGTGAAAACTCTGCATTCCTTTGGGAAACCACTGTGTTTCTGTTGGTCCCGACCTCAGCTTCTCCCAAACCCCTTCCAGCTGAGGATTCAGGTGCCAGCATTCCTGAGAGGAAGGATTATAGGGAGAGTGTTTATGCCTGGTGTGCTCAAGGTGTGTCAGCTGTGCTGGATGTTGCTGCCTGGCCCCCACTGGCCAGTGCTGCCTTGGCATTGCTAGTGCTGGAGTTGGGGAGTTAAAAACACAGACTTCTCTGATGGAAGTCAGTTGTAAAACTTTGTGCTATACTAATTCAAACTGTGTGGAACTAATGTAGTTTTTGCTGCTCAAAACCATGGGAAAAATGCTTTCTGGCTGATTCTTTAGGGCTAGTCTGTCTCATATTTTTCTTCCTAAAGCTAAAGGACTACTCAAGTTTGGTGGTTTTCTTTTTTACATTTAATAAGTAGGCTCTTGCAATTGAGAATTCAGGTTTAATTATAAACTGCATTGGGCTATTAGCTGTGTTTTAATCCCTTCCATCTCAATTCTTGGAAACTCATTTAATAATGTATTCTCTTGAGTTTCTTTGTTATTCTTTGATCATCAGTGAGTCCTGTCTAGAAAGCCTTTCCAATAGATTTAAAAATACAATAGTATGCTTTAAAATGCCAGGTGAAGGGCTACATACTAAATGTCTTCTACACAACCCTCCTGATTTAGATAGCTGGCATTTTTCTCTTAAAGACTCAGTTCACAGCAGAAAACTTTAAGGAAAAATAACTTCTCTGTAGTTGAAATGTAAACTTTATAAGCTCAAATATTGGGCTGTTAGAGTGGTAGATGTACCAGTGTTGTGCAGATTAGCAGGTATCATGGAATCATTGAATGCTTTGGGTTGGAAGTGACGTTAAAGACAATAATTCGTTCCATCTCCCCTGCCTTGGGCAGGGACACCTTGCACCAGCCCAGGTTGCTCCAGGCTCTGTCCAGCCTGACCTTGGACACTTCCAGGGATGGGGCAGCCACAGCTTCTCCGGGCAACCTGTGCCAGGGCCTCACAGGAAAGGATTTCTTCCTATTATCTAATCAATATCAACAAACATATTCTAGAATAGAGATTGCTTTGTATTGTATCTGTATTTTCACAATTGCTTTTGACCTGGTAAGACTGGGAACACCAGCTGTAGGGGATTTAGGTACTTATAAAAAGCCAACTTGGCCTTTGGGTTTGGAGCTGTGCTCTTGTTGGAATGGCTGCTACTGGCCAAAGTGAGATCAGCTGCCCTTCTGGCTTAGTGTGTGTGGAAAAGTTGCACCCCTAAAACATTTATATTCTACATGGAGAAGCAAAGATAAAGTGATTTCCCAGGGACAAATAACCAGCATAGTGTTTTAACCAAAGTTGTGCTGAATGTCTGCAGCAAACTTTGCTCTCCTGATTCCTTCTCTGTTGCCTTGGCTCAGATCTGTGTTATTTGCTGGGTAATGTAGCAAAAAGTTGAGTATCATCTAACATTCAGTACTTCTAATTTTAATTTTAAAGTAGATTTGGTAACTGCCCATGAAAGTTCATTCATCAGAATGTATGGTGAGATGGACTGGGCTGGAAACAGAGCTGCTGGAGAACGAGTGTGTGTTTTTCGATGGCTCTGACCCATAGTGTCTTGAAAGTGATGCTGATGGAAGTGAAGCTTCTCTCAGGCCCCTCTGGATCATGTTGCTTGGTGTGGAAGCCATGTCACAAGTCATGTCCATCAACTTACTGCCTGTGGGTCCAAAATGTGTCACCTATCACATTATGAATTTAATGGGTTATGAGAAGAGATTGGAGCAAAGACATAAAAATGTGAAGAAAGTAGCAACGTTATTGAAAAAAGGTAGAAAACAAAGTGATGATCTGTTTGTATTTTCTTGCTTGATGCAGAGGCAGTTCCTCTACAAGATGATAACCTTCAGCCTGTGTGAGTGGGGGAGGTGCTAAATCTTTCTCTGCCACCAGAGGGCTTAGGTTATGGAGTTTTTGTTCCTAGTTCTTTGCTGATCCTCAAAACAGTTGGAAAACTCCCAGACTCTCCCTAAGTGGCCTTCCTCACAACATTCCCTGTTACCATAGAGTTTCCTTCTCTCAGGTGGTTGTTGACTGTGATGTCACTTATGTCATCAGCCCACCAGGACTGACACAGAGAAAACTGCAGCTGCTCCACTTGGAGCAGCTGTTTGAGCTGACCATGGTTCAGCCTTGGGCAGTGCTGCTTTCACAAGCTCTGGAGTGCATTAACAGGCAGGTGTGCTTGATAACACTTGGAATTCTTGGCTGCCATTCCACTTGTTTCTTAAAGGTTCTGGGGAGCAAAAGCAGCAGAGGACAACTTGGGTGAACAGCCTGCATTGTGGGTTGCCCAGTGTAACAGTAATGCTCAAATAACTCATGAAATTCCCACAGCCTTGAAAGTTATCCACAGAAATTGAGAGCCCTTAGAAAACTTATGGCAAGTATTCTGCAATTGTAAGATAATGGTGGTATATAATAGTAGGTGAGCACTTACTTACAAAGTCTCTTTGCAGCCATTGGAATTCACGTGTTGTTGGGTGTTACTTGAGTTGAAGCAGGGAGTTAAATGCTTTATAGCCTTTCATAACTTGTGGTGGAATTAGCACTGAGCCCAGCTGACATACTGAGAAGTTAAATGTGAATTGAATTGAGTTGAATAGATATAAAAACTAAAAAAAAAAAAAAAAAACAAAATTCTGTAATTCCTTTTTTTTTTTTTTTTTTACATATATATTGAATACATGTATCAGAATTAGGCAAGTTCTTTGGAAAATGAACTGTCTTGAGAATTCCAAGTGCACTGATGTAGTCAATTTTATGGAATGGCCACACAGAGGTTTGGCAAAGGACCTAAACCATCTTATTGCCTACAAAGAACTGCTGATTGCAAGCAGACTTGAAGCATAATGAAGTTCCTTTCTAATGGGAAGATGTTTCTGAGTTGCATCCTCACAAACTGATTATAGAGTTAATAGAAGGTCTCTATATAAGGGTCTGTGTTAGGTAATAGGATTTGGTCCTAAAATAAAACTGTTTTCAGTTTGTGTAATGACAGCTTGTGTGGTGGGGGGTTTTGAAGTACTTACAGAAAATTCTATGTGTAAGTCAATGCCTTCTACTTAATCAAATTGCTCACACTGTATTCATAATATTTTTTCAGCTTTTCTGTGTGGCAGAATTAATAGCTATAGTAAGTTGTCCCTCCAAATAACAGTATGGGTGTCAATAATGCAAGATGATGCCAGCAGTACATCCATACAGGATAAAGCATTTCAAGTAGTTCAGGTAACTGAATATGAGAGGGAGTGGGAGTGTGAAATTTCTTTGTTCACTTTTAATAATGGAAGCAGAACTTTTATTATGGGATGCTGATATACTCTGCTATTGAAATTGAAGAGCCTGGCTCTCTGCAAGGTTTCTCTTTACAACAGACACAAGACAAGGCTGTTCAAAGCACCACATCCATGACTTGAGCATTGACTTCGTTGTGGATAGGGGTTTTAGATTCCAGCTCAGCAAAAAGCTTAAACCTGTGCTGAGTCTGACTCCAAACTCAACCAGCCTGATAATCCAAATCCATCCCCTGGTCTGAGGGTGCAGCCTGAAAGCTTTACTGATAAAATGGTTGCCTGCCACCAAAACAAATGTAATATCATTCCCCTCCTGCATTTGCCGATAGCTTCCTACCCTTTTCCAACTTTGCTTCTGATTTATTAGTTCTGTGGTTGCACAATGAGTTGATTCAGATGAAGTGGGAAATGAGGGGAGCAAGGGAGGCAGTGGGAGGGCCTGCAGCAGGGAGGACCATATTTTCTGGCTGCAGGTAGGTGCTGGATCAGGTGAGTTATGGCACAGCATGCAACATGGCCCTACAGGCAGTTGTGTTGGCACAACCAGGGAAAGCTCAGGCAAGAACAAGTAGTTTCCAAAAGGAATAGGATGGACAGTGGCTCCTTAAACTATCATTGTTGCCAGAAAATGTGGTTGTGGAAGTGTAGTCTGTTAAAGATCTTGTGAGGAGCTTTTAGAAGCTACTGGGTCATTCTGCACTTGGAGATTGACTTGTTTTAAACTTCCCTCTTGAAGATTGCCTGAGGGATGTGCAGTATCTCAGGAAATAACAGTTTAGGCAATGTTGTCTGTAAAAGAAGTGGCTGATAAAAACTTGCCTTTCTAGTGGATGGTCAATGTGTGGATTTATTTGGGAGTAACTCTTGTCTTAAACTTAGGCACCTAATAGAGCTTTAAGTAATAGGGGAAGTTCTAAGTGATTCTCACTGTGGCATGAAGTGTCTTTTGACCTTGCCTTTCAATTAATGTCATATCATTCTACTGGTAATGAAGATGCTTTATTTAAATCATGCAGGTGAACCTTTTAGACTTTTAAATTTATTTTTTTTTAGAATCTTCTTTAGTGATCACATATCTTAATTTATCAACAGAATTCCACGGAGAATTGAGATATATGTGGTCATATGGCCATATAATATGAACCTGCAGATCTTTGCAGGTGATAGACTCTTAAATCTCAATGTTTGTTGAAAATCATATTCTTAGATTTAAATAATTTTAGATTAACACCAGTCACTGTGCCAGAACAAAAAATTAAATGATCATTTGTTAAGGTGAGTGGCATAATTTCTCATTAATTAGCTAGTAAATGATATTTGGGTTTGAAAAAAATGCTGAAAAATATTTGGCACAGTGGTCCTCTGGCAGCATTGGATCATCTTTATTGCTCTTTAAAGCCACCTCTTTGATAAACAGCCCTTCTCTGTGCAGTGCTGAGAAACTCAATCCAATCAAGTCGTGAGGGAGCCCCACGAAAGGGATCACAAGGGTGCCATGCTTAGTTTTATAGATTATAACAGTGTGAAAACAGAAACACCCAGAGTGTTGCTCTTTTCTGAGGCAGAATCACCTTGTGCTGTTATGTAGTAGCTGTTTGTTTAGTAGATGTTGTTTTAGTTCCTTGCCTACCAAGTATTCAAAAATTTGTACTTCACTATGAACTAATGCCATAGATTGCCACATTTCAATAACCAGACATGAAGTGGTTCAGAAATCAAACTCAAGACTCCAGATTTTTTATTTTAGCTTACTTTCCTTTCTCTGTTGAAAAAATGGTATAGTCAAAGCTTTTTCTTCGAACTTCATTCTTCATAAACCTTTGAGTCAGAGTTCTAAATCTGAGGTTGTGCTTTCCCTTTTTCAGCCCTCCCAGCATGCACATAGGACTGAACAAAGTTGCTAGAAAAGTTTTAACTCTGCTGTAATTAACTAAACAATTCAGCAGTGCACTTGTGAACGCCTGTTGGCTGATAGTGCTTGTCTGGACTCCTGTTTACTCCACTTGTGAGCTTTGGGGAAGTTTAAATTTGTTCTAAATAGCAGCAACTTCATGTTTCCTGCAGCTTATGGAAATGGTGTTGAATTGCTCAAGTTTTATCAGATTTGGAGCCTGGACTGTGCAGGTTGGTACTGAGCTCCAGGTGAGAGTCCTCTCTGCAGTGGAAGCATTAGTGTTTTAAACAACAGGTGAAGCAAGTGATCAGGTTCTTGGCTGGGCTGGAATAGTCGTCTTTTACGTGAAAGGATGTCTGACAGAGTACCAGTGTTTACTGGTTTGATTTCTGAAGGTCTGATCTTAAAAGGCTTTTTCTTTCAACAAGTTTTTCACTGTTGTTTTCTTAACCAGCTTTGGATTCTGTAGCCACCTCAGTTTGCTTTTTCATGGTCCCCTTTTTTCTTGCTGCTACATTTATTTTGTGAAATATGATTAAAATGCTGTGTGATCTCTCTCCAGAGATAAGGTGGTGGAGAAAACCAAAGGAAAATAAACAAACAGCCCTGAAGGTCTCTTGGTAGATCGATACTATGTCATTACTGCTGTTTTCCTCTGTTTAAAGATGAGTCTGTTTTATCTGATGGAACAAACTGCAAGTGTCAGGGCCGGCACATTAGGTAAAAACTTGGCTTAAAAATAGAATTCAAACACACCATTCCAGATCTGTAGTAAAAAATTGTCTGTGTCTAATTTATTAGAGGTTGTCAACACATATGCATAAGCAGGTGTGAATACACACAGCTGATCTTAAGGCTGCTGAATGCAGTAGTTACAGAAGTGCTGTAGTTGCTAGGACAGTGCTGAACACAGCTTGAGACACAGGGGTAGGGGCAGTGGAAGGCAAATGAACTGTTTACATGCAGTGCATGGGAACAAAGCAGGGAGGGTTGTGAATCCCTGGTGTTACATGGAGGTGGTTATAGAGCAGAAACGTGGCAGAGCAGCCGACACTGTTCAGGGAAGTTGAAATTGTAAAGCTGTACATCAGAGCTCCAGTCACCTGGAGTGAAGCCTGGGGATGTGTAGATAAAGTTGGTGATGCTTCTCTGTGCAGGGGGTGCAAGAGAAGATAGTACAGGGAAGCATTTATGGACACGGAGCAAAAACGTGTGACTGAGACAACCAGCAGTTCAGGGAGGAAAGAGTGGGAGAGCCTGTGTCCTGAAAGGAAACAAAGAGTATGGCTTAGTTAACAGATTGAAGGTACTGAGGGACTATGATTGCTCTCTTTAAATACCTTGACATAGAGGGAGAAGAGTTATTTAAGTGGAAAAGATTGTTGGCAAAGGCATGTAAGTGGGTGTGAACTGCACAGTGGTAAATTTAGTCTGGGAATTAGATGTCTGTCCATCAGAGAACCAAACTGCTGAAACAGTTTATCAGGAGGAGTAGTGAGGGACAACTAACCCCTGTTGTTTTAACAAGAACCATTTCAAGCATAAATAAAGCTTCCACCTTGTGGCTCAGGAGTTCAGTTTCAATCCTGTGTCCTAAAAGGAGTATGGAGGAGAGAAAGAGGCCAGCTGTGTTATAAGGCTGGATACAGGAGACCAGAGATTTCTGGGTTCCCATGGTGGAACCAAAGTCCTGGTCTCATCCACTCCACTGGTTTCATGTGCAGGGAAAGTTTAGGTCCTGGTTAGGGAGGGAGGGTGTAAAGGAAAACCTACTGGGATCTCATTGGCCATTACCATAGAGTCTTACAGAAATCTAATGACCAAGAAATTTTCACAGGAAGATTTTTAGTCCCAGTTCTACTGTGCTTGGGTTAATTCTCTGTTTATTATTACTTCAGCAACTCCATGTGGTTAATTGGCCCTCATGGTCTTTCGTTTTTTCTCTTGCTCAAAGGACAATAAAGCTTTACATTTCTGTAGATTCTTGTGCTGCAAGAAATCTATAGTTGCTCCTATCTAGTGTTTCCTGTCCCAGCAAGGGCCCTAAATCTCACCTTTTGCTTCCAACCTCTTCCCTCTGCTGCTGGAAGCCATTGAAAGAGATACACCTTCTTTCCCTTAGCACAGATTTACTTCCTGTGGGACCTGCTGACTGTAGATCACAAATAGCTTGTTAAAATGATCAATGGTTTCCCTCATTGAAATGAAAATCTAGTTATAGGATGAAGTGTGGGTTTGTCAGATTTACTATGGTGATATCCCACAGAAATGTTTAAGAGATGGTTGCACCAATTCATTTTCCTTTATAGCACAACCTTGTGGAAGTTGACAGTTGCCATGGTTTCACATTGCTTATGATTAGTTGCCCTGGGAAAAAACAAAACAACTTGTCTTGGTTTTTTTCGTAGTGAATGAGGTATTGTTGTGTAAATTGAAATCCAAACAGATAAAGGAATTTGAATTTAAAAGGAATTTCAATAAAAGTATTAAAGAAAGGGAAAGAAGAAACATGTCAGCTTGCAGAAACAAACTAACTTGGAGGTTATTGAGAAATCTGAACTTCAGTAAATTCCATAGAGCAGCACAGGTGTGTTTGCAATGACAGGGCTTTACCAGCTGCGAGCTCTCAGGTGGAGCTCACTGCTTGAGATGGCTCCTGCCAGAGTTATGACAGAAAAGGGGAAATCAGTGTCGAATTAAATTACTCAGTTGGAAAGACAGCATCGTGTTTGATGTCTTCATTGGGTGTTTTTCCTACAAGGAAATAGCTGTTCTACTTCATGCCAAAAAAATTATTATTTGCTCAGCTTAAATGAAAGGGGCAAAAACAAACTAGAAGAATGATTTACCTGGAAAGAAAACGTTCCTTTATTCTGTTGTAATTGCACTGCATGGTTTGAAAACATCCTGTACTGGTTGTTGTACTGGGTTGGTAACGACCCCCTTGGCTTTTGTAGAGACCTGTGGGTGTTCTCAGCTTCTCGAGCCCATCCCTCCCCTTCCACCTGCTCCTGAGTGTGCTGCTGCACACATCGCTTGGCAGTGCCCAGGGCCTTTGCTTAAGAGGGGGAGGGGGGTGGAGGCATTAACAGTCTCTCTCTCTCTCTCTTTCTCTCTCTAATTTATCAGATCTGACAAAATGTATTTCCACCGACGCCCTCCCTGGGGGCTCTCGGTGTGTGTGTCTGCAGAGATCTGATGAAATCAGTCAGTCACCATTAAGCCAAGGGACAGGAAAACCCACTCTCCTGTATTGCCTTTTTCCATGTCTGCCTTTTCCCCATAAGACATTTCTGGCAGTGCAGATCTCAGGGCTGGGCATCAAGGGGCCCTAAGCTAATAAACAATGTTTACAACCACTTGGAATTGATGCTTTCTAATTGATCTGCTGTTGTCAAAAGATGAATTGCACTAGTGAGTCAGGTTTGAAATAGTGATATAAATCCTTAGGCTGTTTTTGGGTAGATTAGATTTGGATGGTCATTACGGAGAAAGGTACAATTTTAAAAAAGAAAAATCTTTTTTTATATGGAAAACTTGGTGTAGGCACTGTGTGGTATATATTTTAGATACAACAGGATCTGCAAAAATTAGTTCAATATTTCAGTAGCACCAGGTGGACTAATTATGAGAGGATACTTACTGTAAGTCAGTCTTCTAATCTATTTATAGATTTATTGTTTTGGGTTTCATGGTACATCATCTTAATATGCTAATTACTAATTCAAATTAAAGAGTTGCCTGAAGCACAGTAGAAGTCGTATCGCTCTGTTTGCTTGTACTTTTTTTTCCCCCTCCAGTTTTTATAAGAAGATAGGCTACAGGGAGTTATATTGGTAGATGAAATGAGTACATACACAGCATCTGGATACAGGTCTGTTAAATACCAGTTGATTCATGGTTATAGCCATAGGTAGTAAAAATCAGCATTATTATTAGCAGACATGCACACAAACACTTGTGTGGTGTAAGGCCTGGCTGTGTGTATTAGAAATGGTGTATATTTGATAGCACTGCACAGGAGGGGCTGGAGCTTTGTGCCTTTTGCAGTGAACCCTGATCTGGGAGAGAACAACTGTTGGGATGTCTGACTGCTTTGTCCCCCTCTGTATCAGGCAGTAGTTTTTGAGCCTGAAGTTAGACTTTTAGGAGAAAACTAGAAACATACTGGAAAAAAAATGTAGTTTTTATTTTGTTTTAGCCACTGGAATTGCTGTTGAGGGTTAAAAGTGCTGTGAAAAAGAAAAACACAGTGCAGGTAATGCATATACAGGGATAGCTGGCTTGTAAAATAACCCTGTGCACTGCCATTTAGAGAGGTTGGTGTTAGCAGAGGAGGTAAAACATGTTTCAGTGAGCAAGTGTAGCTGCTGTTGTTCAGCTGAGGTGTGTTCAGTACACTTTCCCCTTTAATGGCTGCAGAGTCTGCAGTTCTCTGCAACCAACCTGACCCTGTCAGCCTGAGCACGACTGGGACACAAGTGGTATCTGCTTACATGCTCAAATACAATGGTATTTCTGGTGTAACTACTTTGAGAGGATTATTTCCAGATACATGGTCCCAGCTTGCAGCATTGTGTGGCTGAGGTAAGTTCTGAGTCTTTGGGTTTTAGCTCCTAGTGGCCTTTGGTACATTTTATGTGTTAGGAATTCCTTACCTCTTTAGTCTCTACATGGTCAAGGTGGTGCCAGTGTGTGTGATATAACCAAGTATATTCCTGTTTTAACCCTGATATCTGATGTAATTTAATGTCCTGGTCCTCCACAATCACCCCGAGACTTGTGTAAAAACCAAATTTTGTCCTTTTATAGGCCATTCATGATTTTATTGATTTGATTATACCACCCACTGCTGTCTAGTTCCCACATTAAAGAGCCTTAATGTATTTAGCCTGTCCTACTATTCCAGCTAGCCCACATCTTTATAATATTTATTGCCCTTTTTGTACCTCTCTGTACTCCAGCTGTATCCTTTTTGAGGCAGGATAACCAGAACTCCATGGAGCGTCCAAGCCACAGGTTTAAGATGGCTTTGTAGTGGTAAAAAATGATTCTTATATGGGGGGAAAAAAAGGAGGAGAAGAAATCTAACATCATGTCTGCCCTTTCTGACAGTGGCTGAAGAGGGAGCTGATGTTCCCAAACTGACCATAACAACTCTCTGCTCTGTGTCCTGAGTGGTAGTGGCCGACTGTTTGCCCACCAGTGTGTAGGTATTTAGAACAGCTTTGCTCTGGCTGCATTTGCTGATGTGGAACTTAATCCTTCAGTTCTGTTGCTCAGTCACTCAGTATCATGAATCCTCCCCAATACTCTTCGAGGACAGCTGTGATTTTCCCCACACTAAGCAATTTTGTATCATTAGTAAATTCTTCAGTGGAACTTAAATCTAAACATGTTCTTGAACTGGTTCTGAAGAGGAAGTCAGAGCCACTCTCTGGGTGTCATATTTCTCCCATATTCTTTTGCAAGAATAATTAACTGTGAAATTGGTAAATTTAAAGATGGGGAAGTTTTGCTGGTTTCTATGGTTACAAAATGGTGTCAGAGCCAGTGTCCTCAGCCTGAACTGATGACTGAGAAGGCAGTATCAGTGGGGAGAGGTAACTCAAGAAATTCTTGCCTGACTCAGAAAACCCTTCATGCGTATTTTTTCATAACTGGCCTAACAAAAAGCCAGAAGAGCAGCCAACAAATTGCTTTTAATGCTTTCAGTCTTCCAAGAAGTTCTGCTTTCTTCCATTCTTCAAGGAATTCTGTGTTGACAGCTTGGTTGACTTCCTTTTCTTAGTGTCCTTGACTTAATTTAGATTCAGATTTCCACTCTGTCTTGGTGGACAGGCACATGAACACATGTACATGTGCAAATACCTCTCTTGTTCCAGCAGATATGTTGTCTTTGGGAAAATCATCAGGTTCTCTCCTTATTGCTGGCTCTTACTGCAGCTTGTAGAAGGCCCAGCCATGCTGCTTGTAGGACAAACTCAATGCATTTAGTCCCCTGTGCAGTTGCAGACATCTCAAGCTTACTGGACTCCCACCTCTGGCAGAGGTTTTGTGCTCTGTGTGACAGGGCAGCTTTGGTACAGGGCCTGCCATCGTCCTTTTGAGCTTTAAGTTGGGTTGTAGCCTGAAAAACTGTCTGTCTTAGCCAGAAAAGGGAGAAGTATTTCCTATCTACACCTCTTAAAAGATTGACTTAATCTTTCTCATATTGCAGTAATTGCAAGAGTATCATAACAGCACTGATCATTTGGAATGTATTACAGACCTCAGCATATTTACCCACAGGCATCAGAGAGGACATGAACAACTGACTTGGAAATCACTGAATTTAAAGTAATGCTTTGTTAAATCTGTACTTTGAAAGTAGGCGTATATCCTCCCACCTCACTTTCTTTTTTTTCCCCCTCAGAGAACTGTAAAATACAGCACTCAGTGTTTCCAAAGCTGAATTCTCTTAAAATTTAATTGAGGAAACTGTGATCCTATAAAAAAAAATAATTCCCGCCTTACTTGGTCGTTAAAACCAAATTTTATACATCTGGAAAGTGCTGTTCATTTCTTGTGTTATACAAAATTAGCACATTAGCTGAATGGAAAAGATAATAAGAGGTGACACAATCTGCCAGTTATATTTATACTGTGCTGCTTGTATCAAATATAAAGAAAAAAACCCAACACAAAACATGTAGAAACATGACAAATGCAAAAGTAATAGACCATTAAATTTACCCAAACTGCATTTGTTTCTGGAATCTGTTCTGGTAAAGATCAGATTTCCCAGCGAATAGAGTCCCAGGGATAGTCTTTCTGCATCCCACTCTCTGGAAGTTACGGCTATTTGGACATAAATCTCTTCACGTGACCCACCCAACAGCTGGATGATGAATACGAGGCGCTCACAATAAATACGTTGTCATTAGATGTTGTAGATGGTTTGTTTATGTTTTGTGCTGCCTTTTTGCTCATAGGATTTGTTCATAATTTTGAAAGCAGTTCAGCTGAGTGGAGTGAACGTGTAAAAGTGTCTGCATGATGGTTACTTGGCATTGCTCCTAAGAGTGAGGCGTGTTCTCTTTTACTAACAGAGACTGTAGTGAAAACAGCAACAAGCTTTCTAAAAGAAAACCCATGTGTCACTGGAGGGATAGATCATGAGAGAAAAAAGCAGATAGGACTCAGTGTAGTGCCTCTGCTGGGGCTGGATGGATCACAGTCCCTCAGCTTTTGGCACCATTCATGGTATAACAGCAGTGACAGGTATTTCATGCAGAAGTTTAATGCCATTATAGATAAGCTCCCAGCATTCATCAGCTACTGAGGCACAGACCTTCCCGTGCTTGTACCTACCAAAGTCTCCTGACCCAAACCAGACACAGAGAAGCATCCCAGAGAATGGCAGTGAAGTATTATCATTGGAGAGAAGATGTAAAGCTAATGCTGTTTCTCCACAGAAAATGAGCAAACAGCAAAAGGAAAATGATGGCATGGCTGGTTCTGACGTCTGTGGTTCCAAATTTAGAGGTGCTTGAAGCAATAAGGGAGTCAGATTCAATGAAAGTATGATTCATAGCATGTTTTCAAATGAAAATGGTCTTTATGCTTCCGTCCTGTCACTGGTAGGCCATTTGGGACTGAAAAGATCTCCTATTTTCCTGTTTTTGCCACTGACCTAACTATCACCTTAGTCAGATCACTTAATTCCTTTATCTGTTTCTCATCTCCAAAGCTTGACCTGCAGGAAATTTTTTCCCCACTGCATGTTTATACTGTGCTTTATAAGGTACTGCCATGATCTCTTGATAACATCAGCTCACTGCAGAAGTGAGGCATTGCTGCTGTTAGGTCTGGCAATAACACTTATGGGGGAGCATTATCTAAAAATCCCCACTTCCAAACTGGAACAGTGTCTCTGAGCTGCTTTAGAACACTGTTGTTTGCTCTGGCTGCTGTTTGTAGTTTCAAAGTCAGTGATTCATAAGACTTCAGTGTAAATCTTCTGAGATGCCTTTGCTCTTACATTATTGCATCCTTGTGAGGTTCCAAAATTTTATGTGTTTTCTGTTAGGGGTGTAGAATTCAAGTAAATGGAATAATAGTTTTAGGAACTGGTGACAGAACTTAGATTTCCCCACACCTCCATGTAGGATCAGGGACTATGTCTGACATTAAGAGTGAAATTTAGCAAAACATCATTGCTATCAGTCTCCCTTGCTCTACCCTATGATTTTTCTGGAGAAATTCATGCCTTCACACTATGTCTGAAAATAACTTTTGTGTCAACACACAAGAAAATAGGTCATTATATTGTCAGAATTGTGCAGCAAAACAGGCTTCATAGAAGATGGGATGCTCAGGTTTCCAGCTGGGATTCAGTTTAGTGATTTTTAAGAGCCTTGCTGCTCCTTTGCTGCCCTCCAAACACTGGTAGGGGATGAGGAGCCAGCATGGAGTAATTAAACTTCTGAGAGTGCTTTAGGAAAAGCTGTGAATACTGAGCATGCTGTAACACAGGAACAGCTCAGAAAGGTGTGTGCTGTTCTCTTCTGCTTGAGGTTTTTTCCTTTCAATAGGATCCCGTACAGGGTAAGTGAGGCAAAAAATATTGCATCTGCAATTTTCTGAAAGGTTGATTAAATTGGACTTGTGGCTACCAAGAAGTCCAGGGAGTAATGGAAGTGGAGTGTCTCACAGCACCCCTCTAGAATGAGTCTGTGTCCATATGATAATCTTTCAGCACGAGAAAAGCTGTTCCTTTTCTTCTTGCTGTGGTAGCTGGACACACATTTATGGGCAAGCATGGGTTTAGTCTAAAAGAGTAGGTAGAATACTGCAGATGGCATCCAGGGTCACATAAGGTTTAATCTGATAGCATTGGCCAGGAGCTGCTTGTGTGATAGGTGCAATGGCATTCAGCTGAAAGCAGTTTTTGAAAAAAAGTTTTCTTGCATCTGCGAAAAGTTATGGAAAATGAAATGGTTTTGAAAATAATCTGAGCTTCTCCTTCCATAAAATATTTTTCCAGTGTATTGTATGCTTCTAAATGCAAAAGCTCTGCTACACTGGCAGCATCCCTACCCACAAAGGCTGGTGTTTCACATGCTCTGGCTTGTCTGGCAGTGCAGAAAGAGCACTGCTACCCCTGGCAAGCCTTGCTCTTACTTAGCAATGTATTAATGTTATTTATAGACCACAGGAGTCCTTGGAGATAAGTGATTATATTTCATCCCTTTTTTATGAAGAACGAACCTCGAGCTTTCAAAGAAATACAATGCTAAGCATTTTCTCTGGCAGGAATGGCTGATGCTAACCCTACTCTTGGCAGTAAGGGCTGTGGAGCCTTGGGCAAATCCCTTAACTTCTGGGAATATCAGTTTCTCACTAAAATGGGAGGTTGTTATGTTTGTCTTAGAGATGCACTTTGAAGCATAACCAAATAATCTTGATTCAATTCTAATTAAGTGCAACGCATTATTAAGACCAATGAAGTGGCTGCCCTGAGATAGAACATATAGAAGTTTCTGGTCCACCATATGCTTTTAATCCATACTAGGACTTTTCCTTGGATTGAGGCAGTACTGCACTGAAAGAAGACTGCTGTCATTGAACAAACAACATTAGATTTTTAATAAAATCTGGCTTGAAGGGGGGAAAAAAATCAAAAGAAATGGTAATTTCTGTGGCATAAGAAATTCCTGATAGGAATTGTCAAAATGAGCTACAGACTTTTTCATAAGATTGTTTTCATTAGATTTGGGCTGATGGCAGCATCTTATTGGAAACCCTCTCTGGAAAGGGATCAAATGAACTCCAGCTCCCATCTTCCCAACAGACCAGAAATCCAGATTTCCCAGAGCAGACAGGTGTTTTAAGTGACCCTCAGAAAAAGCAGGTCTTGGCATTTCTTTAACCTGAGTTATGAGTTTACAAGTAGAAACTTTGTTCATTTTTCCAGTTAAAAGTTTAGCTCAGGGAAGATGTATATGCTAATACAAAATGTTTCCTGGCATTATAAGAAGGCAGTGGTGCAACATATCTGTTTTGACCAATTTCAGTTGTTTAAAAACCAAAACAAATTACCCCCCCCCCCCAAACCAGACCAAAGAACAACAACAAAAGAAGTATGTGGGAGTTCCACAGATATTGAAAAAACTTAGATATTTTATTTTTAATTATAACCTCATGTTTTATTATTGCTTGTGAATATAGTAGGGTTAAGCTTTTTAATAAAAGTATGCTTCAGGCCAAATTGTATTTTATCAAAAATCTTTTATGCATTATATTAGGCACTAATGATATACCAGATCCAAAAGGGAAATAACTGTACTTGTACTTTAGGAGTGAAGTGAGATCTGATGGGAAAGGCTGACAGATTTCTTTGCTCCTGGTGAGAATTTCTGCAGGGTGTGCCAACCAAAAGGGAAAGAGGAGATTCAAAATGGTGCATGGAGAAACTGCCACCTAGTTATCCCTCTGAAGTGAGGCTGCTGAGGCTCCCTGGGGATTCAGGAGAGCTGGTAATCCTCCTACAGCTCATCAGCTCCTTGCTGTGGAGGGGAAGAGCACCATGACCCCAGCTCTCCAGCTCAGCTGGGAAGCAGATGGTTTGCTCTCCTCACAGCCCCTGACAGTCCCTTCCAGCCTTCCAATCGCACTTCCCATGGCTCAGCCTCACATCTTGCTTATGCTAAAAAATGCAAAATAACGAGAGAGAAGTTAGAAAAAATACTGCTGGAAATATTTGGCCTCTGCAATTACTTCACAGTTTTTCTTTTTACATTATTTGCTTTTTTCCCCCTAAAGTCTGGTGTGTTTATAAACAGTTTTAGAGTCTTTATTTCAGACCATCCACTCAGGGAATGGAGGCATTGCCTCATGTCATCAGGCCCATTCAAGAGTGACCTGCAGGCCTTGAAGAGAAAGACTGACTGAAAATTACCATTTATGTTTAATCTGTGAAGTTTTGCAAATCTTATGGAATAGTGCTTTCAAGGATGAGCAAAATTAAGGGATGGTGATGCTTTCACAGATACTCCCTAAGCAGTGTCCTAAAAAATCACCTTCACACTAAACCCCTTTGTTCAGAATTTGTTCAGAATTTTCCTATGAGCACGTGCAGTTCTGTCCAGTGCTTAATGTAGTCATAAGCAGTTCCTGAACTTGCTCTGTACCACTGAATGTAAATACTCATTGTATCTTTTGGGTCTAGGTAGTTGTTTTGATTGCTTCAAGGTGTGGAGTTCAGTGTTGTACTTCTTGTGATGTCTGTGTGTGAGAAGAGGGACTGAGGGCAGTGGGAAAGAGCCGTATCCCCAGTTCTCCCTAACAGAGATACTCAAGTTAAAGCTCTGTGTTATGGCACTCAGTAAGTAGTGTAGTGTTCTCCTCAGTCTCAAAATAGGTCCCAAATTCAGAAAGACTGAATGAAAGCATTACCTTCTCTTGGGTTTGCATTTTCAGTGTTTAGTTCAGCTGTTACGAGAGATGAAAACAGATGATTCTTTACAGTGTCAAATCATAAGTTGCAGGAGAAAATGTTCCAAAAAATGAGCAATTCAAGTTTTCTTGGATGTGTTTTAAGAAATCACAAGTGTTACGCTGTGATTAATTCCATTTTGCTGATTTATGTGCCTGAAATGTGTTTCATCTGTGAATATGAAGGAGAGAAAGATGTTAAGAACAAGAAATATCAAAACAGATTTCTGTTTCAGATTATTCAGCATTCACTAATTTTCTGAAAGATGTCAAAACATCACTTTGTCCACTTACCTGCTGGTAGAATACTGTCACCTGGTTTTTAAATGTATTTCAGCAGGGTTTGAAATGATGGCATTATTTGTGAACTAGAAGGCAAAGCATTTGTCTCTCACTGCAACTGAAATGTTGGATGAATCTTTGTAACATAGTGTTATATCTACTTTCTAGATTTCACCAGTAAGAATTACTGAGCCCTCACAGCCTAAAGTTTATTTTCCATGGCCCAAAAGAAGAGCTGGTGTAAATCAAGGCTACACTGCTCACTTTGGAACAGCGATGTAGATTTATTTATTTGGGAAGGTGACCTCATTAACCCAGCTGAGCAGAGGTCAGGTGCCACAGAGATTGAAATCAAGAGCAGGATTTTTCAATGGGAACTTCAGCTTTTTCTTTAAGAATGCTGGAACTTTGAAGCTTGATTTTACGGACCTTTCTGGGGTAGGCAATGTGTTCTGGGTCATGTTTGGGAAGTCAGAAAAATCTGTCCCATCGTATCAAGCCCATATTTTTAATACCATTCAATACTATTGGACTTTAAGGTGTGAAAGGTTTTGGGGAGAAAGCGTTTGTTTTTTTCCGGAAACTTTGTCAAGGAGACTGGGCTAATGCTTGCCCACTCTTTGGCTGTAGTCAAGGGTGACCTAGGGCAAAAACAATATCTGTCTTTTTCTTTGGGGATAGACCACAGTTTATTTAGAAAGTTGATTACTTTTCTTAAAAATTCAGCAGTTAAATGTTCATAATGACTGAGGGGTCAGAACTAGATCTTTAAGGTCCTTTCCAGCCCAAACCATTCTGTAATTCTATTTCAGAATTAATTATTTAGAAGTGAGTTGGTCAGGACCTAGTGCTTTTTTGGTTTGTTCTATTTATCATCCTCTCCTACACTGTCTATATAAACAGCATCTTTGCTGTAGCAGGTACTCAGCTGGCAGTGTGGATCCCAGCTCTGGGTAGGAGCAGACCTTGGGCCCTGCTCAGTTCCACTGATCCCTGCCTTTCTGTGGCACAGGCACAGCAGGAGCAGATGACCTCTGTTCCCTGGGCTGCCAGGATGTCACCTGTCTGGGCAGCCCCCTGTCCATGCTTGGGACAACCCAGTGTGACTGCACCAGACAGGGCAGAGGAGCAGAGGCCCAACATGAAGGCACCCATTGTCTCCTCATGATCTCTGCACTGCGAGTCACCAGCTTTTCCAGTTCAACCTTTTCCACACTGATTTCTTGGCAAATAGTCTCTGTGCTGTTGCCTCAAATCAGATTCTTTTTTTTTTTTTTGGTTGACCCCCCTTGGTGTATGAAAAGTACTGTCAGCAGCGTAGACATGGTGCTTAGGGACATGGTTTAGTGGTGGACTTTGTGTTGGGTTAACGGTGTGGCTTGATGATCTTTGGGGTCTTTTCCAACCTAAATATTTCCCTGATTCTGTGGGTTTGGTTTTTAGGTGGAATAAGTGATGCACAGCTATGGGGAATGAGTTAGTGGTGGGACATCAGAGAAGCCAGAACAGACATCAGGCATAGTGCAGAAAGGACTGACTTCACCCTTTCCATTTCCTTGAATTTCTCATGAGCTCAGGAAATGTGGTAATTGGGAATTTCAGTTAGGTAGCCGAGTAGTACAAAAGAAAACAAACTGCTCCACCAGTGCCTTTGCCCACCTGACCATAAAGTCCACAGGGGTTAAGCCCTTCTCCCTCAGAGCTCCCAAACAACACACAAACTTGGATGGAAACAGCTCAAGTTTAAGACATTCTTTGTGTTCATTACTTGCAGAGTCAGCCACCCTTGTGGAAACGCTTTAGCAAGATTTAAGCATTGCTGTGACCCTTCCACAAGGCTCTCTGGAGGAAACCTACCCTCCCTGTTACCTAACAGTTCATAAGTAATTGTTGGTTAACCAGGAATTTTACCCCACACTTCACATTTGGGAACAGATTGGAAAGTGCTATATCCATAATAGGAGGGAGAGGCTCAGAGCTTTATGGTATGCATGGTAATAAAAAGCAAAGCAATTGTCACATGTATTTTGGCTTCAGTCATGACAAGAAGCAGATGTGTGGCATGCCTTTTTCTTTGCTTGTGTGTGTGCCAAATGGCGCAAAATTCTGAAATGTTTTCTGCTTTTTGTCGCAATTTGATCTTCTCCCGAATAAACTGAACATGACAGTGAGTCTGTCCAGAGCAGTGCCACAGTGTGACATTTCGGTGACTTTTCAGAAAGTGCATGATTTACATTTATTTTGGAGGAAAGTAGGGGAAGGATTATATTCGTCTTGTGTTGAAAAGATAAGTATGTTTTCAGGTTAGAAAACCATAAAAAGCACAGTTGCTGTTTGCAAGTAATGACTCGGGGTTTTAACAGCTCAGAGACCGGTGAACTCTCTTGTTCAAGTCAGAGCTGTATTTTTGTGTGTTTAGGTGCACATATGTCTGCACAAAAATACAGGCATTCTTAAATCCAGTTTGATCTAGTGAATCCAGTATCACTTGGAGGCACATGTGCTCATACATGTGGATGGTAACAGGGCTGTCTGTAGGACATTTTTCCTGGTTGTGTTGGGTTTTGCAGATATGTTACTGTAAGTGCAGATCTTCCCTGCTGTATAAATGTGTTACCCTGGTCTGAGCCTTCCTAAACTCTTGTATCTTGTGGTTTTGTACTACAAGCTGTTTGTGTATGGTGAAGAAGTGCATCTCCTTTCCAGTCTAATCCTGTCATAGACAAACAGATTATGGGGCTTGTTCTCATGCCAGGTCCTGTATGGCCCTTTTGCAGAGTCAAATGATCATGAGGTCAGATCTCAGTTCTTAGGAGACTTAGCAGATAGCCCACAATTCAGACAAGTGAGCCCATTAAATGAGAGAACTTCCTTTTAACCATATAAAGCTGGGTAATAAACGTTCTTGGAATAATTTTCAAGATACCTCTTCTGAGATAGTTGTATAGAAGGAGCTCTATTTTAAATATCCAAAACAGACTTGTAAAATGGCTGTAAAGCTGCAAAGTGTTTCTGAGCTTGAACCACATTTCAGAAGAGAACAGCCTTTCTGCAAACACAGCGTGTGTAATTGCCACTGCTTTCAGTGTGTCTCTTACTTTGCTAGGCAGTGAAAGTAAACTGTAGTTCTCGCCATCCTCTGGCTTCAGTGATTGCTTGAGATTCAAAAAGCAGTGCAGAGCCCAGCATAGCTTCTCGTATGCATGGGTCTGAGCAAATGCAGTTAAAAAAGGGGAGCTCTCAAAAGCAGGAGGGAAATAAATGTCACTAAGTATTGTAATGCTGGACTGGGAGTGGCCCAGCTGAAAGATGCTGGTAAAGAAAGGTTACCAGAATTCTTCATCCTTTCAGCCTTTCTCTCCACGAGCCTTTACTGATAACAGCAATAATATAACAAGATGGGTTTCAGTCATGTGAGAAGGGCTCCTTAGCACTGTGTAAAGCCACAGAAGGGGGTGAATGATAGCACAAACAGCAGATGCATCTTTTTAAGAACCATTCTAAATGCTGTTGATCCCAGCACACCTGGAAGAGTTGGATTTGTCTTCAGCCATTGCTGGGACGTGTCTCAGCTGCTCACGTAACTCTGAGAGATGTTGAAGAATCCTTAACGTATGTTAAATGTTCTTAATGTTCATTTTTAGTAAGATTAGTGACTTGAAGCTTTTCTACTGAAAACCATAAAATAGGATTTCAAGTAGAAGTCTTGTTTTAATCGAATTACCAAGCTAAACAGAAGTTTTAGCGACTCAGTGTTAAGTTCTGTCTTACTGGGAGATGTAGACATTTTGTGACAGTTCCATGTAGAGACTAGAGCTGGTTTCCTTTTTTGAATTCATTAATACGTGTTGTAACTGTAGTTCTTTTTCTGGTCTAAGTGACCTAATTCTTCAGACAATTCTGGAGAAGAAATGGAAAAAAACCCCAACCCACACCACCACTTCAAGACATTTTATATTGTGAAATGCTGCCTTCTCGCTGTCATATAAAATTTTTCCATTTTGATTCTGTTCATTAAAAAGTATCTTATCCTCCACAACATTCCAAGAAAATGAGGATCATGAGCAGGATTTGCTGCAAACTGAATAATCAGTTATATCATCAGTTACACACACCAATATATTCTATTACTGAGGAGAGCAGAGATGCAAATTTGAGGTTAGCTGAATGATTCCACTTGAGCAGAGTAAAGGTGAGCCAGGTGACATTGTATGGGACCTGTCTGCATCTTTTAATTGCTCATAGCCAGGCTTTTTTCTGTTGACTTTTTTTATTTTATTAGGAAAAAAAAAAGATTAATTTTTGTGAGTATAACTGAATGCCACAGAAATTCTTAATGTAGTGCACTCAAACATGATCTCCTGGTCAGATGAGAAATCCTTTAGGAATAAGAAAATAAACTAAGCAGTTATTTATAGGAAGCACAAGCTTTGTTAATTGCATTCCCCACAGAAATGGTAATAAGGATTTCTTATTCCTTTCTCACAAAGACACTGAAATTATAGTTTGTTTGGCGAGAACCGGTAAGAATAATTGTCTGAAAAAATCCCATTGGAAAGGAAAAGATTACACATTAGTCCTGTGCTTCTCAGCTCTACAGCAGGCCAGCAATCCCAGCAGAGCCACCAGGGCTGAGGGAGATGTGGGGATTAGGCAGCAATATTTCACACTGATGCGGGATGTGTGTTTAGTGTTAAGTATTCAAACCTGAATTGTGTGAATGTGCTGCCCTAAAGCAAGAAACCATTTGCTGGTGGAAGATGTTTGGGAGGGTAGTTACAAAGTTTAGATTGCTTTT
Source organism: Pachyramphus minor (assembly GCA_013397135.1). Classification (NCBI taxonomy): domain Eukaryota; kingdom Metazoa; phylum Chordata; class Aves; order Passeriformes; family Tyrannidae; genus Pachyramphus; species Pachyramphus minor. The sequence continues at coordinate 562,036 of VYXB01009890.1, read as the reverse complement.
CCCCACTTTATTCCCACCACACATCTTGCAGCTTAATATTGTTCAGATGAGTTTGGGTTTGGTTGGTTTGTTTTTTCCTGCAGGATGTGCACAAATGCAGTGGTTTTTTCCAGGGGACTGAAAAGGCCACTTCTGAAAAAAAATCAAAGCCCTAAACTTAAGAACAGTTTAAAACTTGATGAATAAGAGCAATCTGTACATTCCTGAGGTTTTTGCAGAAGGGGCAAGTGCTGACCTGAATTCCAGACCTGAATGCTGACCATGCCTTCCCCCTCTGCCTTCCAGTGAGAATGGATGTACCTGCTGAACTCCTGTGGCAGTCTAGGGAACATTCTGTGTGGTACTAGTCACCCTCCAGTCTGTCTGAAAGGAGGGAGAAGACAGTGCTAAGCACCTCTCAGAAATCCTTCCATTTTTATCCCAAATACCTTTAATTCTTCACCTGAAAAGTTTCTTAAAAAAGTAAGTTACCTACATACTGAACAACATTTGCTTCTTGACTAGATACCAGTTTTACATAAAAATAAAGGGCTGCTGTTGTGTAGTCTCTTTTGGCAAGCAATCAGGTAGGTAAATACACAGGGTGAGATGGTAGCCCCTAAATACATTTCTTGCCAAAGTTCTTCCTGCAGCTGACAGGATTATGATTGTTTCCTAAATTCGTTCTGATTTGCCTTGTTCTCAGTGTGAACTGTTTCCAAATTTCTCTCTGAAGTCTCCATTGTTTGACAGCTCTGGTTGTTTAAGAATAATCACTAGTTAAATGAACACAATTGCCTATCTTTCCCATGGAAAAGCCATGTGCTGCATTTTTCCTGTCCCCTTGGAGTTAATGCTTTGTGTTTCCCTGCCTGCACATCAAGTCTTCTCCCTGCACCTCCCTGGCACTCCCATAAAACAGAGAGTGCGGTCAAAGATGTTCCATGGGCAGCACTTACTGAGTCACATTTGTTAAGTATTCCAGGAGAGCAGCTCATGGAGTCTGTGAGCTTCTAAGCTTGGTCCCCCAGCTGGTTACATTAATGCTGAATCAGAAATCCCACGGTGCTGTTGCAGTAGAAAATAGAGGTGATCCCCTTAACACAGCTTCCATCTGACACGTTGGCAAGCTCTTATTTCTGCTTCTTGATACACATTCCACTTCTCTCTCTCGGGAGTAAGGGGCTAATATCTTGTCAGGGCTTTGATTTATGATTAATTGCTAAAGGACCAAATTTTCTGCAGTGCCATAAGATTTGGGAGTGGAAGTATAAGTTACTGTATTGTTTTCTTTGACACAAATAGCTGCTTTGGCTTCAGGGAGTTTTATCTTGCCGTGTTTAAGTCTCTTAATGATACTAGCAGGTACTTTTTCTTTCAGAAGATTTATTATTTTCCAGTGAAGAAAGGGATGACAAAAGTATTAAAAAAGCTCCCAAGACAAACACAAACCTCTCTGCTCTTTTTGCTCTGGGGCTTCCTGCCTTTTTTTTCCCCCACATAAGTCTGGAGATCTGTGTGGAACTGTTGCTGAAACAGCTGTGCGGTTGCAGTTTTGCACATAAGTTACCTTTAAAATGATCTACAGTGTTTCTTTTTGTTTGTCTGTTTATGTGATGATTCTGTTTGGTTTTTTAAGACAAACATCGTTTAATTGCCAGAATTTTATTTTTTTATCTGTCATACATCAGGAGAAGAAAGAACAGTGAGACTATGCACTAGGAGAAGTGTCCTAAAACTTCTGTGCATAGATTTCACATTCCTGTTTCCCTTGTGTCTGTTAAGTAACATTTTCCTCTGTCTTGGCCACTTGAACTGTCTTTGTCAGAGTTTCACAGCCTTAGAAATAGTAGCAGGCAGTCCACAAAGGCATGAACAGGTAGATAACTGGTGGTGACATTGACAGCAGTGACAAGGGAGCATCTGTGTCACTTTGCCTATTGACACTGGGCTACGAGGAGTGGTGGCAATTCAGAACAACACTGAAGAGTTAAAACTCATGTGACAGCTCTGAAGGTACATGTGTGCATGGCTTGATGTGCTGGGAAAAAAGGACTGAGGGGCTTTTACCAAATGGGAAGATTAATCCAGTTCATTCTACCCGATGAAACAGCATCATTTTGATAAACTATTTATTTTGATAAACTAATTAGCAGCGACAGACTCAGTCCTTGGGGAGACTCTTAACCAAGTCCTGGATCATTTCCTTGAGTCAGCCTCAGAAAGTGTTTGGCTGTCAGCTCCATCCTGATTGCTGCCAATCAGCAGATTTCCTTCCAATAAATTTAATTCCAGGCACACCCTGTTGGCCTGGCTGTTCTCTTTCAGGCTCAGTGCCACATGAGACTTTGAATTAAAAATACTTACAACTTCACAGAGACATCTTTGCTACGTCTGAGATTCACTGCATTGTTGTTTGAGCTGGTATGCAGTGCATCCCTTACAAGACTTTTCCCACATATTTGCAAACTCTTGCCCATTTTGGCATTCCTTTAGGATTTCTAATGAACTGGTCTTTTATGGGGGGTGGGATGTGAATTTAATATATAATATTTTTTTTGTTTAAAAAAAAAAAGAAAGAAAAAAAACTCTAAGAAAAGTAAAAGTTCCTTAAAATATTGACATGACAGAAAGTAGATATTGCTTTTATTGAATATCTATTTACTTTCCTATGTAACTCTCCATTTGATATGTGGCTTGAAATGTGGATTTACAGAGAAGAATACTTGGAAAGGCTAAGGTTAGATTTGCTTACAGACAGTTGTTTAATTTTTTTAGCCTTTTGCATGGTTCTGAAAGAAGATCCTTAAATAGCTTTGAGTTATAGAGAGGCAGGGACAGGGCTACTCTTTGCACCAATACAGAAGCAGTTCTTCCTCACTGTATTTCAGCTTTCAGAGAACTCCTGGCAGGAGAAAGTGCCAGACAGTGACTTTTCTCCCATTCTCACCTGCTCTTCTGTTGGCCTTCCTCTGACAGTGCCAGGTGTACCAATGGTGACTTGGAGCAGCTCCTGGTTCCCTGCAAGCATTCTTGGCCAAAGCCAGGCATGGGGGTGACAATTTGTCACTAAGACCAGGGAAGAAATGACAGCAAGGCTGAAGTAGACAGTAGAGATGTCAGTCAGTCTGCTCCCCTGAAAATATGCCCAAGATAAAGGCAAATATTTTGGGGTTCTTTTCCGTAGAATTGCCTGTAATTGGGAGTCTCTCCAAGATGAGAGAGCATCTGAAAAAGACCCTAAAACACTTTGAACCCCAAACATGAGGCTTCTGAGGGGGAAATGGGAAGATGTTTGCAGTTACCACTACCTCTGTGTCTCCTAGTGTGCAGTGAAGGACTTCCATGGTTGAAGGAGTGCTGCTGGGAGCACTCTGACCCACTGGCACAGCTTGCTCTAGAGTAACAGCCCACACTAAGTGCTCTGTGTTCGTAAGGAAGAAAATGTGTGTGGGTTTTTAAGGAGTTTGTAGAAAGAAGTAATGGAAAGATTGCTGTCCCTTAAGCCCTGAAAGGCCAATAACACTCCTGTGCAGCCCACAGGGGAATTTCACCCACAGAAAATGCTTTTCATATAATGTAGAGAAAAGATGACAGAGAAATTTCCCGGTCTTGCAGAATTGGTCAAAGTGCCTGAGTTATATTGTCCCATCTTCCCAGGCTGTTTGATGATTCTTTTTCATTAAACAATAGCAGATAGTACCCTTCAGGCAAATCTAGTAAGTGAAAGCAATAATGCGTTAGCAGCCACCAATATCAGCAAAATAAGGTTGCATACCACATTCCTCAGCCCAGTGTATATATATACACACACACACACCCCCCTTCAGTCAAACCCTTAGTTTGAAATGATTGCTTCCCTGCCCCACCACGCAACACAAGCTCTCCACAGCCCTTGAAAATGGATATGAGAACATTTCCCAAAGCACCACTTAATGAGCTGTAAAAATGTTTTTTATTTACCAAATCCCAGCAACCCAACCGCAGCCTGAACAATATAACCAGCTCCCTGCTCCCTAGAGCTTTGAAGTTTATACTGTACATAGGAAATAGGTTTTGAGAGAGAATTCCTCACCCTCTGGTCTCTCAGGACTGCATCTTCCCCCTTTTCCACACACATGCCCAAGTAGCTGAGCTGTCTGTGGTGGGCCCTGGCACACTGGGGAGAACAGGCTTTTCCTGCCTAGCTGTGGGTCTGCTGTGTGATTGCTGCTGTGCTCCCTACTCTTCAGTAGCCCTGATTCCTGAACATTAGTGAAAAGGATTTCTATTACATGCATGCTTTATCTGTGCCAGATACAGTAGAGGTGAGGGAGGAATGCCAAGCGGTTTGGGATCAGTGTGAGTTTTGGTTCTCGAAGAGCTCAGTTCTTGTCCCAGTTGCACCAGTGGTGATTAAAAATATCTGCACTGAAGTTCACAAGACACTTTTTCAACTGCTAAAGTGATGTGTCCATTGGCAGGCACCAATTCATGCTGGTTTGTAACCCCTAACAAGTTGGTAGAAAGACTGATGAAAACTGAGGCAGGTCCTGAAGTTTTAAAATGGGTCATCCCACTCCATGTATGCAGACTTTGAGTCAGCAGTGAATCCACCAAAGGCTCTGCATTGTGCTTCCATGAAGAAAATTACTGGGAAAGCAATGAGTGTCTCAGAGCACTGTCTTGGATACTTCTCCCTCTGGGACTAATGTTGCTGCCTGTAACCATGGGAAAAGTGAGATTCTGAAAATAAGTGAGGATGCCATATTGTGAGAATAATATATTTGCTGCCTGTAATTTCAGTTGGAAAGGCAGCTGCTAATCCTTCTGAAAGTTGCTTACCATGGGTAGAATCGAAAAAATAGTTTGTCAGAGGATCCAAAGAAATCATCTCACTTTTTCTAGAAGCATTTAAGGCTACTCAGTACAGTATTTTTGCTAAAATTAGTGCATATACTGTCAAAGGCTTTTCTGATCTTTACCTCCAGCTTTTACAAGCATCTGTTGGGAAGATGACATTTTTTGAGACTTTTTTTTGACTACTTTGAGTGTTTCATGGTGTATATCCCTTTTCTGTCTGTGTTATATTCCACCAGGAGCATCAAGATAGGACAATGTATGTCCTAGTGTTTCATTAATGTAAGTCATGATGGAGGTAGTCATCTGTATTCCAGGTATCTGAGCTTTTGGTCAGATCTCACTGCATTGTACAGGTAGTGCTGCCAGGCTGTCCATCACTCACAGCTGTCATCAGCTACAGGCACATTGTGAAATGACTGCAAAACAGTGCAGAAGCCAGATTGAGAACATATTCTTTAGCTCTTTACTTCTTTCTCTCCCTTAGTATACATATTTATGCCTTAGTTGTTTTTATAAAATATTTTGGAATTCTAGTCCTCTTGGATAAAAAATATTCAAACTTGTCATCTGATTTTAGATACTTGAAGTTGTGCCACTGATGCAGTATGTATGCCAAATTCAAATCTATGTTTTTCCATGAAATCTTAATTAACCTGGCTCATATTAAAATTCAAGATACTTTTCTGCCCAGCCACTTCTCTTGTAGTGAATGGGCCAAGCTAATGTAACACAATCAGTATATGAAATTGCTTGAAAAGATATCATTTTACAATGAAGCAATAATCCTGAGAAAGCCTGCAGCACTTTTGGCCAAGATCCTCCTAGAAGGGAAAGAAAAAAAACCCAGATCATTGTTAGGTTGGAAAGAGTTCATTTTATAATGACATATAAAAGGATTAGAACAGAAATTACTTTTTTAATATAGCATTCCTTGGGATGTGTGCAGTTGCTTCTTCACTTTTTGGATTTGCTTTTACAGTTTGTAGCTACCTCTGAACTGCTAAACTTGTAATTGTCCACATCTCATTTCTCTGGATTGCAACAGATTGTGCCACTGTTCACACTCAGGAAAATGTCACCCAGGGCCCGATGCTGACACCCAGCAGGGTGTGTGAGCACGGAGCTGAGCGGGGTTGGGGATGAAAACGCTGTGTCTGTGCAGAGAAAATCAAAGGGGGACGGTGGGGAAGTGGTGGTGTAGGGTGATGACTGCCCTGAGTCAAAGGGGTTCAGAAATTTTGATCAAACTTTGGGTTTCTTCCTTCTTATGTGAACAAGAAGAAGGGTTTGGTAAGTGTGATGTTTAAAGTATAGCGTGGGTCTGAGGAGATCTATGAGTTAAGCTACAATTCCTGCTCACAAACATGACTTAGCCTCCCTTTGCCTCAATTTTTTATCAGTTGAACATGGATAGCAGTGCCTTTTTCCTCATCTGTGATCTCTGTTGCCATCTAAACAATTTCAGGCAAAATGGTCAAAATGATGTTGAAAAAATTTCCGTGGGAACCAGCTCTGGTGGTGGCACCCACAACTTCTGCTCTGCTGTCCTGGTAAGTGGTCCCTTTTGGCAGGGGAGGTGCAGGCTGGGCAGCAGGGAACACACACCACTGGAAGCTTCATGCTCGTTTGTACCTTTGCTGGTTTATTTTGTTCAGATGCTTCTGTTTTCCCCAGAGTTAAACAACTTTTCTATTACCAGGACTGGGTAATAGAGAATTTTCTTCTAACTCACAAGTGTCTTTGAGGTATTTACTTCTCCATGTTCCCCGAGACAGCACACAGCCCATAAACTTGCTCCAGTAATTCATGCTCCTTTTCAGGAATGCTAAATGTAAGTTGTTAACCCTGTTCAGGGGACTTCTCTCAGAACATAGAGATGTCTTCTTCCTAAAGACTGAGTTAGCAGCTCTGGCCCTATCTGGAGGTGCTTGTTTTGCCCTCTTTCTCTCCCTGTGCCTTGTCACTTGTTAATTTTCTTCCGTTACATTTTACTGGTTTAGATGTCTCGTGCTGTCTGATTTGAACTCTGCCAACACCATCAGTGTCTATTTTCAAACACTGACTCCAACACCCTTCTTTGGGAAGGGCTGTAGTGAATCCACTCAGGAGGATTGTACTGAATCCACTGAGGAGACACCTGAGGGTTGTATTGAATCCACTCAGGAGACACTGTGGTGTTTGGCATCTCCTGCCAGCTCGGCTGTTCATTTGTGCTCCAAAGGAAAGGAAGGCAGAGGAAGGAAAAAGTTAACTCCCAGATACCTACAGTAGCAAAAAAATCTGCACAAGGTGCAACCATAATTTTTTAATTACACATTTGCCTCACTGTGGAGAAACATGAATGATTATACACAGTACAGGGTGATGCAATGGGGCTGGAATAACTGAGATATAGCTTAGCTACATGGCTTCATCTGTTACATAAAGCCCAGAATTCCTTGGTGCCAGCTCAGAAGTTCATAACTTGGGTGGCTGGGAAAGATGGGGTGTTTGAATATTGTGGTGAGGACAGATTGAGTCCACTTGCCCTGGATCACACTCTGAAAGTTGTGGCCCTTTCAAATGGGCCCAGCTCCCCTTGCTTTCCCACAAATAGTGCTGCTCCCCAGCTGGTTCAAAGCTGATAAACTCTTACAGTCAGTGATGCTGTGATCATTTATTCCAGTTCAGCAGCTCACCCACCATTTTCCCTCTCAAGCCCATAAATCCTTTCTCACCATCACCCTGATGGTGATTTCTCATTTTCTTTAATATATTCTCCTCTTGCCCAAGGCCAGCCCTAGTTTTCTCATTCTTCAGTGGACAGGGAATAAAACCTTTGGCAGAACTTGCTGTTAGCGTCTTCCTCTGCCTCTTACTTCCATTTTGTATTAGAGCCTGGTTGTTCTGTCACGTTCTATACTTGAAATGGTGATTTGCTAAAAAATAAATTTAGCAGTCTCTTAATCCAAAATGTTCTTGGCATTAGCATTCCAACCCCCTCTCCCCTCATGTTGGTAATTCCATCTTCTTACTGGTTTTCTCTTATCAAAACGCTTTTCATTGATAAGTACAAGCAAATTCTCTCATTTAACATCCTTTGTCAAGCCTGAGAAAAGCTAAAAATGTCCATGTGTTGATACAGCTTTGACCACAAAGGTGCTCTGCTGTCCTTGCTGTTTAAGAGTAAATCAGATATTTGGGTTTCACATACTATGTCTTGACCTGTAATATTTAATCAAAAATTTCAGAGGGAGAAATCTTAGCACAGTCTCACAATTATTAAATACNACAAAGGTGCTCTGCTGTCCTTGCTGTTTAAGAGTAAATCAGATATTTGGGTTTCACATACTATTTCTTGACCTGGCTTGAAGGGACTATAATATTTAATTAAAAATTTCAGAGGGAGAAATCCTAGCCCAGTCTCACAATTACTAAATATTTGGGACAAATGTGCTTTTAGAAGCATGAGCAGAACTAGCCAAGCATTTAGAAGGATCCCAGACTGAGTTGGGTTTTTTCCTGCAGTTAAGCATTGTTATAAAAATAACCTTTTTATCTTCTTTTTATTGGCATTGTTTCCTGCAGAAACAAGGTGTCTGCAGTCACACAATGTTCCCCTGTCTATCTGCTCTTAACTTCTCATTTCTTGGATAACTTCAGTGAAATTTGAACTAGTCTTAACCAATTTGATGGAAAGGAAGAGGTCTCAACAATATTAGTTCTACAACTTCTGCAAGCATAGGAAGCAGAGAGAAACCACATTTCCATTCAGAGAAAAACTGTGGAGTGAGTTCAGCTTTATTAAACATGAAAATATCCCCAAAGGAAAGGCTTCATTACTTCTGGTACTCACAGAACAACCTGTGTATGTAGCAAGAACACCTCCTGAGGTATTTAGTCATAACGTTCATGACTGGAGTGTGAGGCAAAAAGTGGCAAGGCTGTGACAGTCAGTCTGTTGGATTGCCGTGTCTGCAGTTCAGAAGTTCCTGACGTGCACTGAGAGTGTGGCATTTGATTTCCAGCTGGGACGAGGCAAGAGGGGGGTGATCAGCCTGCCCTTGAGCTCCTCCTCCTCTCCAGGCTGGGAGGTGAGTGGCACTGAGGGGCAGATCATGTGCTGGACCTTGTCCAGGGGTAGTACAGGTGGTCTTCCCTTCCCCCAAACAGCAGAGGAACCAGTTTGGATCCTAAATCATAAACACCTGGATGGAAGGGGAAATTTGTTACTGCTGCCTACGTGTCTGTGTCCATGCACTGCTGGAGGTGTCAGGGTTGTTCACAGAGATAGGAGGAGCAGGAGGCTTCACTGATGGTACATTTTTGTGGGAATGCTGCCTTCCTGTGTCTTTTGCACTCACCTGAATCAGCATATTAACAGCCTGGGGCACTTGACTCTCTTAGTTAGAAAAATTAGTTATGGGAACTGAACTCTCTTTGGTCTTTCACATTTATGCTCCCTTAAAAGGTCTGTATAGGGGATTGACAGACAGACTCAGCATGGGAAAGGAGCTTCAGCTTAGTTTTCTAGTTACTTATTGTTTCCCTCTGCTTATGTACATAAAACAAATTAAAAACATTCTTAATTGCTAACAATGGAGAGAAGAGGTGCTTGGATAAAGCAGTAGATTTGAGGCCAACTTACAGTGTTTTCTGATTAGAGAAAAAAAGTTAAATGCCTTTTGAAGGCATGTAGCTTTTAAGGTTGAGATACAGATGTTTAAATAGAGTGAGCATTAAGTATTACTGATGGTTTTGGAAATTCTACCCTAAATTATTGAAAGAGAGGACATAGACAGTAGAAAAGTGATTCATGTGAAGAATTCATGTATAAACCTATTTCCTTGATTTTGATTAAATAGCCTAAACAAAATTTTGCCTAATGTGACCACTTGCTTGCATGAGAGATCACTTTCAGTTCATTTTTTTTTTTTTTTTGCAATTCATTATCCAAAAAATATCTTTTTATAGAACGTTTATATGGAAAACATAAGCTCCTGATGGTAAGGGACTCTCAGTTTCTCACCAGTCCTGCAGAGTCCCGGGAAATCAGCATTTGCAGTGGATTTATTGCCTGACAGTTCCAAGTCCAGTCCAGAACATGTCGTCACGTTGTATTCTCTGTCAGAAGTAGAAGAGGTGGCATTTGGGCTCTGACTCCAGCTACTAGCAAAGTTGTGGGATTTTTTGTTCCTTTTTACAGTTTTCTCCTTTGGGTGTAGCATCCTTCATGGTGCAAGAAAAGGAGGCTAAAATCTTGCTGTCTTCAACACCATAGAGCTGAGTTCATTTTATTATGTATGTTTAAAAGGCAGGGCAGGGTTTAGCTCAGCATTAGAAATTCTGTTTCAATGGAAAGGTGGTATTTGGACACTCAAACAAATAAATTACTACCTAATGTTCCTTTGGGCTTAATATTTTTCTCTTAAGGACTCCATTGGGTGACAAGGCTGGATTGAATTACATAGCAGACTGTCTAAGCTGTCCTGTCTCCTACTATTTTTACATTGTTTTGTCTTTCTACTTTTAATTCCTAGGAATTGCAGGGTACTCTTTTATGCCTAAAGGGACAAACTTTTACACTGTGTACAACCAGCTTTCTTCTTGAGTCATTACAGACTGTTCCTAAGCACACCCCATCACATAATTGTAGGTGAAGCCAACACCCAGGGGGGCTGTTTCCTCCTTTCTGGAATGAGACTGCTTTTGATTCACCAGGGATCTCCCACGTAGCCTTTTATTTTTCAGCCTCATTCCTTCTGACTGGGTTTTGACCAGAGCTGAGCTAACAGTTTTGAAGCACACCATTCTGTAAGTGTAATCAAGATTCATGTAATTGGTGGTTTGATTTTTCTGTGTATCACGCCCTAAGGAATTATTTTCCCCCAGAAAAGATCTTTCCCTTTCAATAGCACTTGGGTTTTCCAGATTACTTTTTGAGCTGCGTGGATGACATCAGAATGAAGGCAGCACTATTGTTCTGCTTCCTGGGGTGCCATTGTAAAAACTTTTTCCCCCTGAATACTAAAGCCTCTTTCTGCCAAAATATGTTTCTTAAAGATGTAGGGATGAAATTAAACTGCAAGAACCATGAGTATTTTATTGACCATAAATATGTGCAGCTCTGGGGTGTGACTGGTTTTCCACTTCTTTTACCAGTAGGTAGGTACATGGAGGTATTTTAAAATGAGTGTCATTAGGTCTTCAAGAAAGATTAACTATGCAAAAACTAACTTTTATGTCCTAGGATGTAGCAAATAAATTGAGAGTCTCTGGTTGTGTACCTGACTAGTGTTGAGGGTTAAACCTGGACAGTGCCACTGGGCTTTTCTCAGGTTCATGATGAAGGAACTTACTTGCTCCCCATAAGCATACACAGGAATGGGATTTTTAGTGGAGATATTTCCTGGATCTCTGGAAAAACCTTGAAGGCTCCAGGGTCTGTGCATGCTGTTCTCCATTCCCTGGGAGGAGGAGGTGGCCAGTGACTTTGAGCCATGCTACCTCCTGCAGGCCTTGTGACAAAGAGCTGGGGTCATCATGGAAATCAGAGGGGAAGAAGCTTTACATGGACGGGACTGGGAGGTGGCACAGCTCTTGTCCTCATTTGTCTCCTTCATCCCATCCATCTCAACCAACAAGAGCAACTTAAGAAAATTTGGTGCTCTGTTCCATATTGAGAAGTTGTTTGGCAGCAGTTCTGTGGTGATGTGTGAAGTGAGTTGCGTGGGTCTGGAATCTTGTCATGCTTTCAAAAAGACCATTTTTGTGTGCCACAGTCCTCAGCTCATCCTGAGAGTGCTAATGGGGACCTACAGAGCTGGTCAGAAGGTATGTGCTAGGAGTGTCCTTTCTGCCTGTGGTATCCTTCAAACATACATTGGATTTAATTTCCTTGGTTAGGATGCCTGGGTTTTGTCCTCTGTAACCAGTTCCTTTGACTAACCACATCTGGTCTAAGCATCATGCACAACATTTATGTGACTATTTATGTGGCAGTTTCACCCTGGTTCTAGGATTTGTAGAATTTTTTTCATTTATGAGCAAGAAGAATGTGCAAAATTCTTTTGCTAGCACTTCTGTGGAATGGCTTTTGTTTAGGTTACCTTAATAGACACTCAGACACTGTATGCCAAGAATCAGCTTTTCACATGAGCCAGACTTGTTCTTTGGCAGCCTTATTTAATTACAGATCCACCCTAAAACTTGTTTTGTCCTCCTTGGAGAGTTCATTTCTGAAGGTAGCAGAAAAAGCTCTGTAAGATTTAATGACTTTGTAAGGAGGTGTTCATTTCCACAGTGAGACTTGGCCTCAAGTGATCCTACAGAGACTCTGTTCTCAGGCTGAGAATGTTTGACTCAATTTCTTTTGCAGATTCCAGAAGATATCATTGATGTTTGATACTGTGTCAGACTACCCCAATGACAAGCAGGTCTTAATACATTTTCTCCCTGAGAGTCTGGAATGACAAGACTCTGCAGTGTGTTTTCTGGTCCCTCTGATACCCAGGTCTAGATTAAGGCCTATCACAGAGGCTGGTCTGTAACTCTTCTGAGTACAATAAATACAGCACTGGCAGGCAGCCAACATTCATAAACCATGGAGTATGTTTCCTCATAAATAATATTAATATTTTGAAATACTACCACCTTCTGGCAGTTAGGGGAGAGGATATTCAAACCATTTCTGGATGAAAACCATTACAGTGCCTCATGTTATAAGAAGATGCACTTTCTGGTGTTAACTTTGAATTTTACATTCAGTTTAGAATCATACACTATTTTGAGTTGGAAGGGACCCACTAGAATCATCAAAGTCCAGCTCCAGGCCCTGCACAGGACACCCCCAAGAGTCACCCAATATTCCTCAAAGTGTTGTCCAAGCGCTCCTTGAACTTTGTCAGCCTTGGTGCTGTGACCACTTCTCTGGGGAGCCTGTTCCAGTGCCCAGCCACCCTCTGGGGGAAGAACCTTTTCCTAATATCCAACCTAAAACTCTCCTGAGGTTGTTTTCTGCAGGAGCTTTGCTTTCAAGGACTTATTAACATGGATTTCCAATGTGTTCCTATCAGGGAAAGTGTCATGTGCTTTTTCTGCTTCATTTTCCATCTTAGTCATTTGTTTTAAAAGGTGCCCTCAGTCCTCACTAGTGTCATTGGGAAGAGGTATTCCTTCCATGCCCCCCTTTTTCCATTGCCCTCTCCAATATTAATATAGAATTTTTGGACATACAAGGTGAACCAAGCATTAACAGGATATCATCCTACTAATTATATTCACCATTGAAGCCAACAGTTTAGGCACTGATAGTTTAAATGCTGATAAGCTTCCTAGAGATGCATCCTCAGTGTGTGTCTGACCTCAGAGTCTCAATCAAGGATATTGCATTTGCCTGCAGTGAAGAAGGAAATGGGATGATGTTGCCCCTGTGCAAAGACTCCATTCCATCACTGGATTCCAAAAGATACCTGCTCCTCTCTGGGCATGTGCAGGGGCTTTGAGACAGACATAAGGCTTTTCTTCCTCCCACAGGGGCCTGTAGGGATCAGCTGTGCCTCTGCGTCAGAGCTGGACCCCTCTGCTCTCGGAGACAGTGGAAGAAATTCTTTCCCCTTGGTCATTTTTTTCAGTCAAAAATACAAAGGTATTAGATTATCAGCTCTCAGGGAAGGGGAGGATTTCTGTCTCAGCTTTCTGATTCCATGGCCAGAGGGAAGTCCACTTACTGGATTCACATAAGCATTCACAGCTGGCAGTTCTTGTTTCATGGGGAAAATTTGATATATATTTGTTTGGACTTGAGGGTTTCTTTTGTGGGTTTTTTTTTTCTTTTCTTAACCCCCCTCCCCCCCCAACACATTTCTTCTATAATAATAAAAGAAGTTGTATTCATATATTGCTGGGTTTTATTGTTTCTGCTTTGGACAGCCTTACAGAAATATATGTTCATTCTTTGTCCAGACCTCTCTGTAAATAATCAATTTGCAAACAAATTTTAAATTTTTTATGCTGTACAAGAAGGCAGACAGGGGCAAACTCTGTACTTCATATGTAGAAGTTGCAGGGTTCTGCTCAGAAGACTGCAAGTTGGGTAAGTGTCATCTGAATCTCTAAGAAGGGGCTTGAAATACAGAGGCAACCTTATAGAATGGCCATTGTAAAGCTGAAAGGAGAATTCAAGTGTCCTGACAGTGGTCTGCCTGCAGTGACTCATTCTCATGATAGCACAGTAATTTAGCTGCTTTGAATATTGTGATAATTTGTTTATTTCATTTTACCTAAGGGTCAATATAATCGTTGTCTTCCTCAGGTTAAAAAAACTTAGATATTTGCATCACTTCTCCATGCCACTGAGGTATAAAGATGGTTAATATTTTCTCAGAGATTGAATAATGACATTTCAATGTTGTGATTATGCTGACTCTGTGAAAGGTGCAGGTCCCTATGTAGGTAATTAACAACTGAAAAAAAAAAAGGTGTTCTCTAGGAAACTAATTATCTTTATTCCTGTCCAACAGTGATTAATTTATAGTTAAACAGATGTTACACAACATTAAACTGCAGTAAATTCTGTCTTGAGCTAATAGGCCTAGCAAAGGAGGCAAACAGAAAGTAAGTGTAATAAAAGACAAATTCAATCCCATTTGAAATCTAATGGGTGTGAATTGCAGAGTCACATGGGAAGTAAGCTGGGAGTTGGCCTGAGAAGGCAGCCCAGAAGTTGGGATCCTTGAGCAGACCTGGCTGCCTGAATGGCACAGAGGTGATCACCCTCCTGGGCACTGAGGCTTTGTCAGTGCTCTGCATTTCCTTTTGTGAATTTTGAATGCCATGGTGTGCAAGTATCAATAGGGCCAAGAAAAGAGTTATTCCCTTAAGCTCTCCATGCCTTAGAACATATCTCTTTGAACTTGCCAAGTCCAGAAGGAGAGGAGGAGTGGGATATAACATTTCCCCACCTCACAGTTCTTCCTTTTTCGTCCTTTCCTAGTGGAAGATATCATGGAGTAGAAACCTTCCTGCTCTATTAGCGACCCTTCGATTGGATTTGCATTCTCAACTTCCTTACACAGACATGTGGCTCAAATTCATAAGATTATTTAAATTTTAGATTGTGATTTCAGGAAGGAATGTTATCAATGTGCCACCAAGTCTTTCCATTTATAGGAGCATACCTTTAAAAGGGGCACCTGTAGATCTGTTGTCCTCAACTGGTGATTTCAGTAGAATTTCACATGGCAGAGGGAGAAGTCGAAGCAGTGTAAATTCTTAGGCTGTGACCAATTGCAGTTCCCTGACTGTATCAGTAATCTGTGCTGTTCAGTTGGATTATGCCCAGGTAGTGAAACTGTGTGTTGAAATGTGTGGCTGAATGGGACCTGTAGGGATGGTGGCTGATCATGTAAATTAAAAAAAGCAATCTGGGACTGCAGTTAATGGATGTTATGAGCAATCAGAGGAGGTTCTTTTGAGCAGTGACTGTTCTTTGCTAGTGATTACTGATACCGTCTGGAAGGGCAAATGTTGCAGGTGTTCCTGGTGCAAAACTGTCCTGATCTGCCAGTCTGCACAAGGGCAGTGTAGTGTGGACCAGAAAGGAAATGGAGAAGTGATTTTTCAGGAAAATAAGGTAGGATGAGAGGTCAAATGGCTCATTCCAGGGGGTAACCCTGGAAGTGGCCAAAGGTGTTCTGGGTCATAGACAGCAGGTGCAGTCAAATTTAAACTGACACCAAAATGCTGTTTGCTGACTTCAGGAGGAATGTGTCTCAAACTGAGCTCCCTCGTGGTCATTCTCATTTGCTTTTGTTGCAACTGGCTTTGAGACCCAGTGGAGACAAGGCTGTGTTTTATCTGCTTGGAGCCCAGAGCTCATTAGAAAAGGGACTGCACACATCAGTAGTGCAGAGGAGGGGGAAACAAAGGAACACACTGTGAGATGGCTCCATTTACTATGCCAGGATAAAGGCATTATTATATGGACTAATTTGACGGGCAATGCCTACTGCTCCTGGGGAACTGTCTGCGATAGAGCAAAGGTCCAAAATGTCATACACCATCGCTCTGTTATGTAAATCAGCTAAACTGCTGGGGGAAAGGTTGTATCTCCGAGATGGGGGCAGGTGAAGGAGGGGTTTGTTGCCCATGGGGACTTACCCTGGCAGAGAGGGAGAGAGAAAAGAGGAGACAGGTCGTTTGTTGTCGGCAGCTCGTGAAGAGGCTGGCTGTGAGATGGGGAAATATAACATGCCTTGGAACCACTGTATATATATATAAATTGAGTCTGATTTATTGGGGTTTTTTTAGTGTCCAGCAGAGTTATGAATTTTAGTTCGAAGGCTTGTATTTTAGAACGGTTTTTGAAGATCCCTCGTAAGGGATGAGAGGTCAGAGATGCACTGGTTGGTTGTGAATTATATTCTCCCATGGGTATCTGGGATTTGCTGTCTGTTATTAAGAATCTGAGTGAGCTTGTTTTGGTGAGGAGTGTTTGTTTAGTTGCTAAGAGAGCATTTAATACACTGGATATAATATACTACATGCAGAATACATGTTCAAGATCCAGAGAATTTAATGATGTTACTGTGGGGCATTTAATGTGGTGGTTTCCTGCTAAACTTGATGAGTTAAGCAAAATTGGGGGGTATGCTTGAGAGTTCAATGGAAATTTCTTCAGTGGAAAAGCTCCTTTTAGAATAGCCTGAAATTGTTTCATGATTGTTCCATAGGTTACAGCCTAAGGGTCGTTCTTTATTTGATCTGCCTTTTGTGTTAAAACTGGCCTGTTTGCATTTTGTTGTTTTACACAGCCAGGAGATGTGGGAGCAAGTGGCAATTCAGTGTTGAGAGGAAAACTGAAATATAATTGTAAAAATTCTCGACAAAGACATTCACCCATAATCCCCTCCTCCCTTTTTAATAAAACCTTGTCTCTGCCCCTGGGACAAAGAGGAGGCTTATTCTTCTTTTGATAGATTGCTTTTTAGGGTTCGTCCATATGTGAGATTGCATTATTGTGCCAGCAGACCGGTTGCTAGCAGTACTCCACTTAATCACTGCCTGCAATTATCAGCAGATACCACAAAGAGTAACAGTCCAGAGGAGCTCATAAAAGGGCCAAGAACAATAGGAGAGACGGCTGAAGCTAATAACTGAAAGCAAAAAATTCCATTTAGTATCAATTTCCTAGTGGGCTCTGTCCTTTTTATGCCCTGTTTCTGTAACTTTTGGGGCAGTTCATGTCATACCTGGCTTTGGCATTGCCTCCTGGAGAGCAGCAGGACACAAAGCACCGAGTGGCACAGCCTGAGACACCCCAGCCTGCCCTCCCTCAGCAGCGTGGTGTGTGCAGGCACCCAGAACTGCTTTGCTGGATGATCTCTGGGCCCATTTCACTGATTTTCACTGAGCTGTAGGAGGGTCACTCAGGGAAGAACCTTTTCCTAATGAGATCTGGCAGACTTGCTGACAGTGTGCGGTGTGATCTTGGCTGGTAAGAACAGAGCAGGGTTTTGTGGGGAGAGGTGTCTGAGTGGGAGCATCCCTTGCACTGGGTGGGTGCAGGCAGGCTGCCCACCTGCCCTGTTCCACCTGTGCAGTTTTGGGTAGGGTTCACTGGTTTGGGATGGCTGTGCCACAGTTGCTGTGGAAACTCGTGTGGTGATACAGAAAGGTGACACAGTCACTGTTGATGCATTCCACAGATGTTGGTGTCATTTTCCTTTTCAGACTTGAAGGAATTCAGTGCAATGAAAGGCAGAAATGTGTAGATACATTAAAGATGTCTGAGAGCACCTGCTCTGTAACTAAAAATATCAAATGAGGGATAGTATGCAAATGTGAGGGTAAGCTATTAGACTTAGTGTGGAAAGGTACAGTGTCTGCCCAGTTTGAGGTTTGATGATAATTTTCATTACTTTCCCCAAATCCACCATGAAAGCCTTTTGCATTGTGCTGAGAATTTATTTCTTATACAATACTTCTGGTAGTTATTCCTGCCAGCCAAGGATTTATAATCAGGCTTTGAAAATTGTATTCTTTAAAGTAAGAATAATAAAAAAGATTTTTCTATCTACTCTATTCCTAGTGCATGGTAGTGAAGCTGTGTAGTCTAATCCAAAGAGCTGACGGAATAAAAGAGAGATAACAATAGATTAACTTTGATATTTTATAACTCATTGCATGTTTATCTCCCAGAAACACACACTCCTGAGCTGAAGTTTCACGAGTTTAATTTCAGTCTGTGTGCCCAGGCCATCTAATGGTCAGCCTTTTGCTGTGCTCCACTGAGAAAGTGGGGGGCACTGGATAATGTTTTTCCTTTTTTTTTTAATTAAAGAAACCTAAATGTTTGAAAACTAACACACATTTTCAGCAGAAGAGATAAACATGCTCCCAAAATGGTAGCTCTTTGTAATTCACAGATATGCAAGCTCAGTCAACAAAACCAATAACAAACAAAAAACCCAAAACAAAACAAAACAAAAAACAAAAAAATCCCCAGTTTGGAGTTTTTCATGAGGAGGTTTTTGGGGTTTGTTTTTCATTTACCATTAAATGAGACAGAAGACAGAAAATGAAAAAAAAAATTATGTAATTTTATTTTTCTCTGGCTTTGCAAGCACTTTTATGTCTTTTGGTTTGTTTTTTCCCTTTTCTACTTTGCTATGGAAAATGAAGAAGGAAAAGAATTCTTCTAAAAAATACATAAAAATTCCTATATATATATCCTCCTGATCTTTTATGACTATAAACAGTGATTGATGCACTCTGGTTGTGGATGGTAGGATGAGCTGGGGGAACAGTGGTGGCACATGTAGAGGGGAGCTCTTACATTCTTCCTTAGGAAGGTTAAGGCAGCAAGAGGAGGGGGGAGTAATGTCTTGAATCTTGCAGCTGTAGGGACATCATCTGAGTATTTCTGCAGTGTTTTGCTTCCAGGGCTGACCACATCACCCAAGGAACGGTTGTGCTCAGGAATTGGAGGTTAAGTTGTCCTGATCCTTACTGGAAACAGTGTAGGAACAAAGAAACATTCCCATTTCAGGTGGTGGTTCCCCATTAAGGACCAGAGGATTGAGTGCATTCATCCCAAAGAAAGGAGTGGGGAGAACAGTAACATCAATCTGGTTTAGCCAGGTGCCCTCCTGATTTCAATGCAAGTCTTGCCATTGGGGTTTTTAAAACAGCAGAGTTAGGCTGAATTAAATTATTTGGGGAAAGAAGCAGCGAATTTGTTTTACAAGCCAAAGGGAAACAGCAGTAGATATGGTCCTAACAGAGGTTGCTTTGATTTGCTGAGGGTGTAAATGGGGAATGGAAGGGTACCCAATTCCTGGGAATACAGGGCAGCCTTTGGTTGCCAAGAAAAGTGCTTGGGTTTGCCCTGTTGCTTTGTTTCTCTCCCATAGAATATGTCACCATAGGCACAGTCTGTGCACAGCTTAGGCTTGAAGTCCAGATACACCTGTAATGGGGGGAGGTCGAAGCCAAGGTCTGACCAGGTGCTGGTGTCTCTTCATGGACCACTGTGGCAGCAGTGGCACAGCCCATGTGGACAAATGTCTGTCTGTAAAGACACAAAAATGGATGTACTGCTCAAGGACTGCTTGGAAAACCTGGGAGTAAAAGCTCATGAAGTATCCCTGTTCCAGAATCAGTGAATGGGATGGTTCAGGCAAGTGATGACCAGTTAGTTTGATAATTGCACTTGTGAAGGATCACATGGGACCTAAATAATAAAGAACATAAAGATGGTAACATAATTCCAGGGAATATTGGTTTATGAGCAGAGGATCTTATCAGACAATCTTGATGCTGAATTTTTCTTGACATTCACGAAAGTTTGATAGAGTTAACTCTGTTAATACACCTAGATTTCTCTAAGGCATTTGACATAGTGCCAGGTAACATTCTGAGTGAAACCATGTGTGATTATTGAATCAGCATTGCCCATATCCACTGGATTAACACTGCCTGAAATATGAAAAAACCCTCTAAATTGGAAATGAAGAGTCCTTGTCTGATGAGGCTGCTTAGTTTCTGCTCATTGCATAGGGATCTGCATTCAGTCCAGTGCAGATCAGTACCTCTGTCTGGGGCGAAACCCCAAAATCATTATCATAGAAAATGATGGGAAAATTAGAGACAGTATTAAAACAAAACAAAAAACCCAAACAAACAAAAAAACCCACCCCCACTCAAAAACCTAGGAGGATATTTGAAGGCTACTCACATTTTGTGAATCTCATCAAATCTAATTCCTGTTTGGTTTTAAGGAGAGCAGCATTTCAGCTTGATATAATCTCCGGTGCAAGGAAAGTTCTTAATATACATTTTAAGACGTATTTTATATGTGCATTAGTTTGGTTTTTAAGCAGTGTCACTTTTAGGAGAGTTCTATTTGTATTTGGTTTCTAAGCCAAACTCAGTTAACAGCCACAAATTTTCCTTATGAGAATAATATTTCTATTTCAAACAGGGAACTTTGCTTGAGGAAACGCTTCCCTGTTATTGAAATTGATGATTGTCATTCTCGGAGTGCTCAGGTGTCAGCATTAGTTACCCACAGTGTGGTGAAACTAATGTAACCAAACTGTATTTTCCTTATCAATTTATAGATGAACTATTACTTTAGAATAAAAGAATAAATCTGGAGTGAGGGGTTAGAATGGCTGGCCTCAAACACTGTCCTTGTGGCAGTCTGATTTGTTGTCCACATAGTTATTGCTTGTGGTGTTCTTTGTGTTCAGAACGTCAGGCTGAGGCTGGAGGTGACACTTGCTTTTTCACAGGCCGTTTTTACATTGCACTACATTACATTTACATGCCTCAGGTTATGTGGATTCAGGGAAAAAGCAATATTGGTGAAAAACATCACAAACTGAGTCTGGGTCTCAATGAAGGAACCTGTGAAGGCAATTAATCTGGATCCTACATTTTGCATGTAACATGGATCACATTCATTAGGCTGCAGCTGCATCTTGATGTGTCAGCAATATTAAGAAATATTAATATTTTGTGAGCTGAGCACAAGTACAAACCCTTTGTTCTTATATACCCATAGTCTTTTTTTCCAGTCAGGTGCTTCCCTACATGATAGGTATTAACCACTCGTGAGAGGTCTGTGCTGGGGAGGGGCTGCCTATTGTCCAGCAACATTCTTGGATCCATTCATGCAAATTCCCCACCACCCGAGCCAGAAAAGGAAAACCCCATTACTCTCTTCGTAATTTAGTTGCGTGGCACAAGGGGGAGCTCAAGGTTCAAACTGCTGCTGAATATTCATAGACTATACATCCCCAGACAGGTTCTAAGTTGTTCAGTGCTTTAGACTTCACTATAAAATTATAATTTCAGGAGCGTAATAGTTTAATTGCTGGTTTAATGGAACCAGAGCTACTTGAATTTTTTCAGTAGAGTCCATGCAAACTGGCTTTTTCCTGTCTGCTGAGTTAAGACACAGTAATTCACAAAGGGTTGCTTTTTTTTTAAACCTGCTCAGCTCTAACAGTGACATGCAGAGAGTCACTCTCCTGGCTGAATGCAGTTTTAGAACTTTGGGGATTGTGTAGGAGTGATGACTCCACAAGCTCTAGTAGAGAGATGAACTTCAGCAATTCATATTGTTCTGCTTAGCTTGTGATGGAAGTACTGGTACTAATCACTCTTCAGCAATACATGTGCTGTTGCTACTTGAAATTACATTGAAGGGGAAGTGCAGTTGCTGCTGTTGCCTGTTATAATTGGAATGTTAAACGAGCACAGGGAAGTGAGAGAAAGTTACTGCATTGGCTTTTAAACTGGAACTGGGAAGTGTTGATCTTCTTTCCTACCAAAAATCAGGGTTTAGTAGGTCTGTAATTATCAGTACAAGTCTGCTTCACTCACTCACAGTATGTTGAAGTGACAGCAGCACGTTTGCAGTGCTGCCTGTGAGGTGACCATAGGAATGTCACCGCTATCCAGGCCAAAAGACCAGCTGCCATCCCTGGCCCTCTCAGGGTTCCTTGGGCACTTTGAGAATGGTATTGGTGCTCTGTCATAAGATCCAGCTCTGGCTTTTGGTTGGATGTTGCCAAGCTTAAAGATTTATTTGGGATTGGAAATGACTGCTTGCTTGCTTTGTAGGGAAATGCACTAATAGACTCCTTTTGTATAAAAATACTGCCACAGGCAGGAGTTTGATAGTTGATTACAGCCACAGGTGTAACTTCAGTTACTGGGTGCTCTGGATCTCCCTTTGGTGGCTGTGTGTGACTCCTAAAAGACATGTCAACCCTCTCAATCCTTGGGCCAGCCTTGTGACGTCTCTTGTTGGGCAAGAAATTCCTTCTGTGTCGTGTTTTTGGGAAGGCCAGTGAAAAGTACGCCAGCATAACTGGAGTGTAAATGACAATATATCTCTTGGAGGAAAGGTGCAGACAAGATGTAAACTTCAGTAACCAAATTTAATGCTTGAGGCTACAAGCTGGCATCCTGGTTCAGAAAAATACCTTTTGTTAGCTCTACAGTGAAAACTTTTCTTTTTTCCCTCGTGGAAGTATTAGAAGTTAGGCAATTGCCAGAAGCAGGAATTCAGGGCTAAATGTGCTGGTGAGCTGATCTTCTCTGGCAATTCCAACATGCCTCCTGCAGTTGGGAGAGATTACAAATGAGGTGGATTAGAGCTGCTGGAGTCTAACCAGGTAAAGTTGCAGGAATAACTTAGGCTCTCCTTTCTCCCCACCCCTGAAAAGTACAGAGTGACTAAGGGTTTGCTTGATTCTGTATTGGATTTAACTATGCCAGTACATTTCCAGTTTCCTTTATACTTAAGGGCTACCTGAAGAAATTCTCAGATATCTGTAGAAGGAGCAATGAATTTACCTTTTCTTTGTAAAAATAAAACCTGGGGGTAATTTATGGCACACTGGGCTCTAATTTTCATTAAATAATGAGAATGCCAATTTTTTATTTCCACTCCCACCAGCATACAGCTGTGTGATTAATCACTGCCTCTTGCTGAAGGTACAGCATCTTACTGAAGTTACTCCCATTTGTACTTCCTTGCGAAGAAAGGAACCTTCTGACCAGCTCAAAGGAAGCAGAGAGCAAGTTTTATGAATAAAATAGTCTCTCTGCATTAAAAAAAAAAAAAAAAAAAAGGCAGCTGCATGGAGCAGGTACAGAAATGTAGAGATGGTGTGGTCTCCTGGAGCTGTTTTCAGGCAGGTCTCAAACCCTGTCAGCTTCTTGCTGTGTGTGACAGGCATTGCTGTTTTCCTGCAGGGAAAACTACTTTTACTACCACCACTAGGAGCTGCTTCTTCCATTTCCATTGCTTGCAAAGTTTTTTTCCAGTAGTGACAAGCAGTGGCCCGACAGCCCCACAAACCTGAGGGCCCCTGAAAGAGAGCAAAGTGGAGCTGACACTGCACTGTGCTGGAGGGATTCTTTCACTGTGACCAGTATTAGCTGTGTCATTGCAGGGTTGTCTGAGGCTCCAGCCATCCTGCCCTACCCAGGTTTGCAATCACATAGTAATGGTATAGGAGTTATGCTGCTTTATGTGGGACAGGTAAAGTAAGAGAGAGTAATGCAACGGCTTTCAGTTGTTTTCTTAAACTAGTTATTTTCTTGTCAGTCTCTTTTCTCCTGTGATTGATTCACAGAATTTTTAGAAGAGGTGTATGAGGTGAACAAGACATGGGATTCTCATTCCCTTCCCATGTGCTGAGTGAAGTAATAAACCAGTATGGCAAATGTGCAGAAATGCACATTGCCTCCTCAGTCCTGCAGCAGCTTCTGCAACTGCTTCTCTAGGCCCTTCTTGTGCTGTGCTGAACTGGCTGTTGGAGGGATGGGTTGTGGTACCTGCCAGGGCTTTGGCTGGAGCATTCAGCAGGGATTCTGGGCTGCTCCTAAGAGCACCCTGTCCTCCCCAGCTTTGTTGTTTAAAGGTGAGAATGATACCTCTCAGGAACACAGGGCAGACCCCTCGGCCTGTTCCTCATCAGCCTGCACTGTGAGCCATGAGCATCTTATAACTTCTGTGCATGGGATCTCCATCAATAGCTTTTATTTGCTGATTGTAATTATATCTCTTACCTGCTTACTGACAAAGAAAACAGTGTGTGTGGTCCAGCTTCAAAGCCATGAGTATTCCCCATGGATTTGTGCACATGCAAGACCAAATGTTTTCATGACTAAGCTTTCAAGCCTGTGCAGTCCAGCCCACTAGTATGGGAACCCACCCCTGCAAAACCAGGAGGGTTTGTGAAGGAGAAAGTGTGTCAGCTGGGAAACCAGTCCCTGGCAATGAGGTGGCTGAAGACGTGGTTGCACATGGACAAGAAATGCAGTTCATGGTCTGCTCAGAGTTGAGAGTTCAGTTTGATGAATGCTGTGTGATAGGCTGGGCTGCTGCATTCTCACGGTGTCACCACCCTGTTGTGCTCTCACAAGGGGCTCTTACTGCTGTTTCTCCAAGTTGCAGACTTGTCCCTTGTAGAGCGGTGCCATTAAGCCACTTAAAGCCATGAGGCTTTGGTCACGTAACAAATTTGGCCTGGGCCGAGCTAATCATCCAGTAATTTGTAATAGTTTTATGTCTTACCTTTTCATGTGGATCATATATTGCTCTCTGCGAGATGAAAACTAGTAAAACACCGATTAAATGTTTTTTTCCCCAAGCAATTTGCTGTGTTTGCACCATTTGCCAGGGGGAGAGCTGTCGTTAGAGATGCTTTTTCAAAATAAATGAGAGATCATTATTGCTGAGCATAACTGTCTACATGGAGGCAAGTTGTTTCTGATAGTATTTACTCTGATGCCAAAGCAACATCCAAACAGAACCTTGTAAGTGTGTGTAAAACTAGACAGATACACTGAAATAGTTTGTACACCTCAGGGATTAATAGGCTCTCAGTTAGACACTAAAATAGAAAATGAGGAGAAAGAATTTACTTTTGGCCAAATTGATCTCGCATTTTTCAGTTAATTTTTTTGCCATCGTAGAAAGAGGTGACTCATCTAAAATGCAAGCAATAAACTACTCCCTCACCCCCCATATCTTTTTTTGATTAATTTTAATCTCATTTGAAAGCCTGTTCTCATTAATTGTTTGTTAAATGCAATCTCAGAGAGTAGAGGATTGACATGTTTAATAAGTGTCTGCAGAAAATTCTTAGCCATTCCTGATAGGAAACACTTAATTCCAATTTGGTAAAACAGGAGAACTTGGTTTTTAGTTTTTCTTCCCAGTTACTTTGGTAAAAGATTTTCTGTGCACTGGTAGGACGTGGCAGTCAATGCTTCATCCTCCTCTTGCTCCTCTTGTCTTTTCCAACATTTAAAGCCAGTGGAGTTGTGCACAAAGTAATTTCTCCTCTGCAAATCACTGTGAAAAGGATTCAAAATCTTTTTTTCTTCCGATTTTAAGGCAGTCTTTAACTGGTGAAAACCTTTCAATTAATGATGTAAGACTCTTTAGCCACTCTGTAAGTGGAGTATTTTCGTGTTCACATGACAGGGACACACACATGGACACATCCTCCCCTCTGCTGGCTGCCATTCAGGTCCTCATGCTGTGCTTGGCCTGGAAGGCTGCAGAGGTCCTGGGAAAGAGCTTAAGGAAGGATGTGTATCCTTGGCTTGTGCTGTGCTGCTGTGAATGTGAGCAGGAGTAGGCAGGTTGGTTCTGACTTGTTACAGGAAAGAGGATAGGGTCTGTGCCTGTTCAGGGAGCAGTGTGGGACTGTCCCTTCTCTGTGCTGGAGCCAGAGCAGGAGGTACAGTCAGGCTGCAGAAGCCCCTGGGTACCTGTGTGTCCCTTCCCTTCATGGTATTCATTGTGCAGAGTCACAATACAAGTCTGTCTGTGCCAGCTGATCAGCAGAGGAGGTGTCAGAGATGACTGTCTCTGCTCCATGCCCCTCTACAGGAGCCAGGGTCTGGGCCACCAGAGGTGCTGTTCAAAACTCAGTTCTCCCTGGGGTCAGCCCCATTGGTGCCATGGCAACCCAATACCACCTCCATCACCTTCTTCTGCTCAGCCCTGCCCCTGGAAGCCTGTGCCATAATTAAGGGAACTCAAAGACCTGAAGGTGACAGAAGGTCTTTTATCTGGTCAAAGGTGCCTGCCCCTCCAGCAGTCAGCCTGCCTGGAACTTCCCAAACAAGGAGGAAGATGGTGAAGATGAGTCCCTCACCTCAGGATAAACAATTGCCCATCACCATGTGATGTGCATTGTTCTTGTGCTGCGCTTGCCATTTTACTCAAAAGAGGAATCGAGTATCCAACAGCGTTAGCTGTGTAGACTTGAAGAGTTTCTTCACGTGCTGAAAACCAGCTGCAGTACTTGTGAGCTGTTTGTAGTGACTAATGCCCATTTCATTTGCCATCAGTACCAGCCCAGCTCGCCCCTCTGTGAAGTTCCTCAAAGATGAATGACACTATAGCTGGAGCCTATTCAGCTCCTATTGTAAATGTTGAAATGTCACAAGCTTTCTTTTTTTTTTCTTTTTTTTTTTACATCATTGCATCATTTATTCTTTGTCTGTTATTTGTTTTTTGCTTGGTCCTTGCCGTTAATCATCACGGTATTTTTAGCACACAGATAACAAGTGGTGCTTTGTAGCTGATAGTTGTGCCACAACAAACTGCCTGCTATTCTCTCATTCTTTTTGTCTTGTGTTCAAAATGACTTTGGTTCTCTGTGTTCTTTAATACTGTACATATCTTAAAAAGAAAAAGGAAAAAAAGAGACTTTCTGTCTGTTTTTTTTTTCTTTTTAGCAGAAAAACAAAACCAATCCTCTTGGTTTTGTTTTTGCCTTTTTTTCCCCCTGATATTTGTAGGCCTTTCCTTATGCCTAAGCAGGTAGATATTTCCCATGCTGAGGGATGTCAGCTCCACTGTGTGTGGTGAGCAGAAGCCCTTTGCACCTCAGGAAGGACTTGAGAAAACAAACAGGTCAGGGCAGCTGTTGAGCTCTCTGTCTCTTTGGCCCGTGGCAACCACTTGAAACTATCAGCTCTGTTTTCAGCCGGGGATGGTCACACTGAAGCTCTCAAGTACTTTGTGTTGCACCTTACGTGGAGCTGCTGGATAGGTCCTGACCTCTGTGCATTGCTGTGGGAGGTGCTTGTGCTGTGCAGTGAAGTGCCTGTGGTGTTCCCTGGGAGCAGCCATGGAAAGGCACTTGGTCACTCCTCCAGTGGGTGAGCGAGGATTCCTCTGGCATTAGCTGTGCCAGCCCAGCTGTGGGTATGTGCTGACCATGGGCACGTGTCTCCTTGGCCTTGTGCCTGGAGTGCAGTAATGGAGACTGCATCTTGATCCTTACAGCGTGCCAAGAGGGCTGAGAAGAGATTCCAAGTGCAGCTTTGCACCTGGAGGCAAGGATTCCAGTGATGTAATGGGTGACAGACCAGTTGGATCAGTGTACCTTTATCTGGGAGCGTGGAAGAGGCACCTGTTTATTCCTGTTGCTCTAAACCAGAGAGGACCCAGCAGGATGTAGTGGGTGGGTGGTTGTGGGAGGGCAGCATTTGGGTCTTTCCAAATATGAGCTTAAGTTTTTTAGGTTCAGACAATAAATAGGAGTTGGACGGGACAGAGTCCTTTTAGGATCCCTTCTTGAGGCACCATAAATTCATCCCCTAAATATAAACTGAGAATAGTAGAATGTTATTACTAAACAGATTATTTGTGATTATACTTATGTGCAAAAAAAAAACAAGTCAGCTTGAGCTTTCTGTAGACAAGGGCTGCAGGAGAGTCCCTGCCATCACTGCAGCATCAGCCCCTTTGTTGTGTTTAGCACAGTGTCCTGTTAGGCTTGGGTTTCTTCCCTGTTACATTATTCAGTGTGTTTATTTTTTGGTTTCAGGTATCTATATCTTCTAGCTAAAAAGTAAAAAATAAAAGTTGGTAGGTGTACTACATTATATATGTGATGGAAAAATCATTTGAGTTTACCTGTCTTTAGTGAGTCTCATGATCTGCTTCATGTTTGCTGACTTGGGGATTTTATGGGGAGTATTTTTATTTTGTCTGTATGTAACACAGAGGTGTTAAATCTCTTGCAGGGGTGTAAGGGAAGGGAATCTGTGCAACAGAAATCCAAACTGTTGAATAAATGTGCCACTAACTTGCAAATATGTCAGAAGTGGCTGTTCTTCCCATTTGCTACTCTCCAGCTTAGAAATAGCTATCAAAAATAAGATTGTGCTTCCCATGATGGCAGTAGGGCAGAAGTTTCTGCAGGACAGAAGTCTCTGTGACACTTGGGTTTTTTTCTTATTTTTCTTACTTTTCTTCTTAGATTTTCTTCTGCACAATATTTGGTGGCATATGCATTTGTGTTTAATATGTGTTTCCCTCTAACAATTTGTTCTTTGATGTTGTTAATTCTGCAGAGAACTTGTGTGAGTTTGTGTTGTTATTTGTCTCTGGGGCAGCAAAGTATGAAATCATGAACTCAGGATTGTGACCTCACTGCAAAATCAAGCAAGGGGAGAAGCTAAATTATGGAAAGGAACAGTTTAAACCAGATGTAAATCTCCAGAAGTATTAGCAGAAAAATAGAACAGTATTGGTCAAGTAAATTGATTTTTGTATAAATATGCTCCGTTTTGAATTTGTGATGACAGAAAAATCTTTCTGCATTTGATCTCTCTTCTGGTACAATTATTTTTGTGAGAAGTACCAAACACTCAAGCAAGGGAAACAATGCTTTGTATTTAAGGACAAAAACATGAATAGAGGCTGTGCAGTTTCCCACGTTACTCTTGAGCTCTTCAACCTTGACCTGGGTCAACACTTCTGTTGGACAAGTGCAGAGACATTTTTATCTCCATAACTAGACCATATTGCCCTTTACTATTACTAACATTTTCTGCAGTTTTTTCAGGAGCAATAATAGCAGTGATTTTTGCTAGATACTGAACTACTGCATCAAATATTTAGTTAGATAAAAGCTAGAGCAAATTAAAAGTGTTACATGCCCAAACCGCTTCCAAACCATGAACTGGCAGTGAAAATGTCTGTGTTCAGCACATACCCATGTGGTGCTGCTGTGGCAGAGGCTTTGGTGTGTCTGTGAGGCATTGCAGCAGTGACAGTGCCTCCAGGATCATGGTGACTCAGCCAAACCATCAAGCAGTGCCACAGGATATGCTGAGTGCATTTTGGGCATTGGTGTTTTCCAGCTGGGGAACAATAAACCTTCCTTGTCCTGATCTGTGCCAGGTAGCCAGTTGCAAAAGGAAGGGAGTTGAATGAAATGCACATGTCTGCTGGTGAGCTGAAGAGGTAGCTCATAGCTTCTGTAATAAAATACTGCTTCCTCTATAAGGAATAAAACTTGTGTGCTTTGGAATGATGAATTCAGCTGTCTTGATGGTGGAAAAGATTAAGCAAAAGGGAAGGAGTTTAGAAACTCTGAGTCAGGAGATTTGGAAGTCTTAGTGTCTGATCTCTTTAAGAGAGCCTTAAGGCCTCCTATTTACTTTTTACTTATATAAAATTTAGCATCATCATCTTACTGATGAAGTTTTTAACCTGGAAAAAAGAATAAATTAGAACTGTGTATCTTGCAGTCCTGCAGCCAAGAAAGGGTCAATAACTCTCTCATGTGTGGCTAAAGGACCAAACACCTGCTGTAAGATATTAAGACCTGGGCAGAAGTGGAGGCACTGAAGCAGATAAGAATTGCAGTGAATAGCTCTGCACAGAGATATTGGGAAAACTGTATAAGGGAGTGAAATCCAATGTGTGTGCATTAGTGCATGTTTAGAATCCATAATGGTCTGAGACATCCCTAAGGAGCCAGAGTAGCCAGGGGAAGTGAGAGTCGTTCAGAAAGTGCAAATCTCAGCTGCCTTATGCTTGAGCCTGGAAGAGGGTGTGAGCCTGGTCTATCCAAATGCCTCCTTGGCATAAAATAGGAAGGAAAGCTGGGGTCACGTTGGCATAATCAGCAGAGTAGATGAAAGGATGTGGAAGCAAGCCTGGAGATCACAGCTGTGGGAAGCACTAAAAATGGAGACAAGGAACTTGGAATGGCAGCAGGAGCAGTGGCACTGCACAGTGGTGCTGCTGTGCTGTGACACTCAGCAGTGTCACAGTGCACACCCAGGGCTGTGGGGCAGGAGCTGCAGGATGAGTGGGAACAGCCCGCTGCTCAAACCAGGGGCATTAGGGAAAGGCTGTTTGAGGGCAGAGTTCAGTCCCTGAGTTGAGTTCATACAGAGCTTCAGTCCATGTCTTCACTATTGACAGCTGTTCTTTAATCTTGCATGTGTATCTAAGTGCATTTGGAGAAACTGGCTTCTGAGGAAAGCTGGGATTTTGACCTCTTAGTATTAATGTATTTTTGTTTTGCTTTGCTTTTAACGAGCCACAGGCAAGGTCTTCTCCCTGTGACATATGCTGCATAGCGTGCAAATAAGGATATTCCCTGTTTTGCTTCATAAAAATTTCTATACTGGGATCATAGAATATCAGAGAATATCTGTGGTGTCTGTCAAGACTAATTGTTAAGTATCTGCAGCCAAGGCTTCCAGAAAGGCAATTGTATTCTTACTGCCCTGGCCGGGCAGAAGTCCTGTGAACCAAGTACTTGAGTCTGTGCTTGATGCTCGTTCTCTCTCCACTGATGGGAAGTTTATTGCCAGTCTGCTTTTATTTTTTTCCCAAGAGTTCAAGTCCTCTCCTCTCCTGAGACTGTATTTTCATTTCTGCTGAGTCATTCCTATTTTCCACTAGTGTCTTCCATCTAGCAGTCATCTGTTTCCATTTGCTTTCCAGAGCCCTCAGAACGGAGTGTAAGCTGTCAGCCTCCAAGAGGTGCAGAATCAGATTCTCCATCAGGATTTAGCTTGGCTATGTCCTGTGTGTGCTTGAAGAAGGCTCTCCCCTGACCTGAGAGTTACTGAGCAAAAGGTGTTTCAGATTAGCTTTTCTTTTCACTTAGGAATGGCCACAGATGTTACTTTGATAAGTATATACTGTTTGTTTATTGTTCTATTTTCTGTTTCTCAAATCCTTTTGATGGGGAATGGTCTTTGTGCTGCCAGTTCCCAGTTAGGTTATCGGCTTTTGGGTTCATACCATTTTCATTGCTCATTATATTCAGTTTGATGAGTATAGAGGTACCATTTGTGTGTCCTGTAGAGTTATTTCACTTGAAACTAAAGAGCTTTCCTATCTAATGGTATTCTAGGCAAGTACTTTCTTTCCCTTGACATAATAAAGATTGTCCAATTAACGTCTACAAATTTCTTTGGTGCTTTCAGTGTGCCTGGAAGGTAGTATTAACTTTTCATATACCTGGGAAAAGAGTGTAAGCTGTTTCACCATAACCTGTAATAACTTCTTTTACAACACTTTTCAAGCGTTTTGCAGTGTTCTGTGAAGCTCTGATGAGTACATTTTCAGCATGATTTTGGACAGACTGATGAACTCATCTTTTTTGATGCTGATATCTCTTACATGCTCATTCCTTTACCGAATTGCTTTTCACTTTGATTTTCAGGGTGTTCATGGGGTATCATCAGCCAGTCACTTGAAGCCTTCTGGTAACTTGGTTTTGTACCTGCAGTCTTAAAACTGTCTTTAAAATTTAGACTGCAGAGGGTCATTTTTAGCCCTGTAGAAGTGGAGAAAGACCATCATAAATGCTGTCTGGCTTTGTGATTTTCCTTTTCTAGTTATCCCATTAACACACACTGTATTTGTCTCATCGTTTTCCATAATTGCTAATAAACAAGATTATTTGTGAAACTTCCAGTGAAGCCCATTAGAATAGCTCTGACTGAGACAGAATTCACATTGTGTCAGTTCTGCTTCACAAAATCTTCAGAGTATCTAAGCTCTCTATGTGCCAGACTTGAGCTTTCTTGTAGTCTGTTGGGACTTATTTAATAATTTCAAAATGAACTCTTTACATAGTTTAAAAAAGACAAATCTTTCTCTTGGAGAATATTGCAGGAGTTGTGCTCAGCTGATAATTTAGAATTCATGAAATTGTTTTTCTTTGTGCATAAAGGGTCTGAAGTATCCAGATTTTACCCAGGTGTGACTCCACCTACTTCAGTAGAATTGCTCCTGGTGTAAACTGGCATAAAAGACATGGTTCTTTCCTTAAAAATACAAAATGCTGCACTGATTTTCAGGTTTCCCAAGAAGTTATGTGACTGACCAGTCACACCAAAGTCTGCAGCCCTGCATGCCAGAGCTTGGAAACACCTGCAGCCTTCAGGATTTCCCAACATGTGCCCTTGCCCAGTGTTGGTTCAGGATGTTCCTTGTTAAGAGTTCCCCTGTGTCAGATGCTCTTAGTGCAGCTCTAGTAGAGGCCTGACTGAAACCTTTCCTATCAACAAGGAATAGACCCATTCAAGTGAGTGGAGCTGTTAGCAAAGTGACCTAATGGATCAGTAAATAAATGTTACAGTCATGAAATCCTCCAAGGATTTCGTTCTGTGAAGCCCTCGCACTGATTCTTTAAGTTGGGTAGATGAAAAGAAGCTGAATTATAAGACAAAAGCAAAATCTGCAAACTGTGGCAGTTTTTTCTTTCATGGCTGCTGATTATCTGACAGTAAATTTATCAAGATGTAGTTCCTTTATTTTTTTCCTTTTTTTTTAATTGTTTCTTGTGACATTTTAGTGAAAGTTCATTTAGTTCCTAGAGAGTGGTACTGGGCCATGGATTGATCGTTCCTTTCTTGGAGACCTCTCAGCCTTGTGATGTTCAGTGATCGTAACCCAGGTTTGCCAGGCTGGTACAGAAATGACAAAATGTGTGAGACAAGACATTTCTGTGAGCAGGGCTGTTGTGGGAGTCACTCAGAGATGAAGCACGACCTGTCTGTTGGTCAGTGTTAATGCCAGGGTTGGGAGGAGTCACTCACCACCAGAGTCATCGTGTGGAGCAGCTGAGAGTCAGCTGAGTCTAAAGGGAATCCTGTGCTGCCTGGCTCTTCCTTGTGGAGAGTCGTGTTTAAGCATCAACAGCACTTCAGGAAAATGGCATTTTCTTGTCTTCCTTGAAGTTACTTACAACTGTGATAACCAGGGAAGGGATATGCAGTTGCCCTGTGTTCTGCTTGTTCTTTCCTTTCTGTGAAGAAGTGGGCAGAGAGGTTAATCAAAGCTGATAATCCTGATGAATTATGTCAAATTCTGCAACCATGCGGTTTTTGTCACCGCTCCTAATAGTTGGTGCACACTTCTGTGTCCCTTGAATTGGGAGAAAATCCTGACCCTGTAGGTCAGAGGGACACATGCTCCGGAGGGCTGCGTCCACAAACCACAAGGAAAGTGTCCAAAAATTATTAATTTGGACACACCACAGGCTGCTGTAGATCAGCAGTGGATTCACATAATTGAATTTCAGGCAAACTATTCCAGCCCAAGGTTCAAATTATGAATAAATGTAAGACAAAGCACACCATCTGGTGAACCATTCTTAATTTCACTGAATTAGTTGTTCAGTGGATCTCAAGACCAGTTAAGTAGCTTATCCATATTTCTCATTGCTTCTAACTAAATGGCACATTCAAAGCTCTTCCCTTCCCTCTCCCCCCTCACCCTGTAACCTCCAAGTCATTAAGTGGTGGTGGGTGGTGTCTGCCCTGAGAGGGTGCTGAGGATGTTGCTGAAATAACCAGGCTACTGCAGGATTTCCTTAGCAAATGGGAGCCTGCGGCCAGTGCCTGACTGTCAAACATATGGGACTGAAAAGTCCTCGTTTTAGTTCCCTGCAGTTACTATTTGCACAGTGCCATCTCATTCCGGGTGGGTTTACAGGCAACATGTATCTCTGGGGTAGTTTTCTGTTTAAGAAATTACCACATTAAGATGAAAGAAGCAGAGCTGGATATCAAACGATTGCTGTAAAGTCTTGCTCCGTTGCAACACTTTCGTGGTTTTGCTATAAAATTAGTGGCTTCTCTGGCTTTAGCAGGCTGGGGGACAACTGCTGATTTTTGAAAGGCTGAGAAATCATATATTTTCTTTTAGATGGTCCAGTCTGCAGGTTTTTAATGTGTTCTTCTGTTGGGGGAGACAGCTTGTTTTTCTTACAGAAGAGTTTGTGTATTTGTACAGAAAATACAGGACAGCCATGTTTTAGAGATAAATGGTGAAATGTGGCTTTTAGAGTCTCAGTCATAAAGACTTTTCCTGTGCCAGTATGTCTCAGAAAGGTGTTCCTGTTTTAGCCCCTGTTCATCACAGTGGAATTATTCAACCAGTACCATCAAAAATGATGAAAAAGTGCATAACAGAAATTATTTCTGCTTCAAAATTGTTGCCTTGATGATTATGTTTTCTTAAAAGTGTGGTTAACAAATTAGAAACATCTCAGCAAATGTGTATTTCATTTTGTAGCCAGTGCATTTTATTCTTATTCTCTGTGTATGGTAACTCTCAAGGTTGTATGACAAATTATTTCATCAAAAGCAATTTGTGTCCAGTAGAGATGTTTATGGCAGTTCCTGGATTCCGCTGAAGTGAATATGAGGCTCAGATTTTCTGATTTGCCATGGGATGTTTGACGTCCTATTCATTCCACAATTAAATAAGAATCTTGATGCCTCTTGTGCAATTGTGTTGTGCTCCGGAATCCCCCTGGTGAGTGGGTGTGCTGAGCTGACTGACTCAGGGAAGGGACAGGCCATTAGACACAGGAGCACAGCACGGGGCTGCTCGGGACACAGCTCAGGGTAGCAGCACTCTGAGCAATATGGAGCAATGCAGATAGTCTCCCAGCTCCAGGCTGATGTCCAATACTTGCAAAAGCTGCCTGCAGTATCCTGGCTGATATGGTCTCCTGCAGGGAAGAGGGAACAGAGAAGGAAGGGGTGTGAAAATAGCACCCTGTTCCTTGGGCTTTTGTCGCTAAGTATCACTGCTGGTTACATCTATTCCTAATGCAGCTCCTGCAGTGGTTTGCCTGGAATTGCAAGTTATTTCTGTTTTGTATGTTGTTTTTAAGTTATTGAGCCATCTAAAAAGCCGTATTTGTCTTTGAGGGAATGCTGTACCTCGATACCTTTGCATATGAGGAATTAAAAAGAACATGTTTCAGAACACAAAAGAAGATCCTCAAATATCTTAATATATCTTTATTTATATAGAATATAAAAATGTGTGCCTTCAGTTGAAATGCAATGCTATGTGAAAACAGCATTTCACTTTTTCCCTTTAAAACCTGTGAGGAGCTGTGCTGGCTGAGATGTAGAACATTTGATACTGTTCTTCTGAAATATTGAAATACTGGGTTTGGGAGGTTGTGGGTTTTTGTAATTTGCTTTTTAAGGTATCATAGCTTAGCCCAATCACTCAGTAGAATAACATTGGCCCAAGGCTTGAGGACTGGATGAAAATTCTGTCTGCACATGCTGTTCTTTGGGCACCAGTGGAACAGTTACTTTCAGGATTGCTCCAGTGGCAATATTTTAATACAACTTTCCAGGCCATTCCTGCTGACATTTTTGTGTTTAGTTTGAATAAAGTACTAGAGCTGTAACCAGAGTTAACAATTCTGTACCACAATGTATCAGTTAAATTGCAGGTTATTAAATAAAGCAAGCCAATTTCTGATCTTACCTAATGTACATTTCCAGTAATTCAGGATCTGATGTCAACAAAAAAAATGGTTTAGATAGTGCAAAGAAGTAAAGTAATCAGATTATCTTTCAGGAAACGTATAGTGTTTATTTTAAAGTATTTTAGCATGATACAGAGCTAGTAGAAGGATCTGCAGTTTACAGGGTGGGATTTTGGGTCAGAGGGACATAATGTCTGTTTCTGGTGCAGTCTGTGGTTCTTGACTGGGGCGGACTGAGGGAATTGCTGCCTCCTCTCTGGTGGGGCAGTTCTCCTGCAGTTCTCTGCTCTGTCTCCTCCTCAAGAGGTGTAGCCCACCTTCAGTGAACTCACCATCTGAGTCTTTCCAGGCTCACATTTGGTCTAGCAGTGATCTCTCAGTGAGAACACACAGGACAAGCACAGCTTGTTACAGGTGGTTTTGTTGTTTTCTGCAGATAAGTCTTTCGCCTCACTTTACATCAGCTGTTTACCCCACTCATTGGGCAGATCACATCTCTTTCATCACCAGGGCTCCAGTTGGTTTTGTGGGTGTTTCCAGTTGTGCAGGTCACATTCCAGACCAGAGCTGGGTCAGCTGTGGCTTGCTGGAGCCTGACCTTGGTAGTTAGATGTAGTCTAACTTCACTGCCACAGTGAAGCCATACTAGACCAAGGAGATAAAGGAACTGGTGCAGGATGCACACAGCTCATGCATGTGGTCTCTGACTTGTGAAATATAATTAATCCATGTTTTGAATCCAATTGCAATCAATCTGGGCAACAGAAATATCTGTGCATAATGTCTGCATATCTCTAGAGCTCCAAGGAGTGAGTCCTTAAACACGTGAAACTTCATCTCCATGGACTGTAAACTCATTCACACCAAATGGTCCTATTTTCCTGATAATGATGAGTGTAAAAGTATGTATTTAGCAACAGCGATATGTATGAG
The DNA here is from genome assembly GCA_013397135.1 of Pachyramphus minor. Taxonomy (NCBI): domain Eukaryota; kingdom Metazoa; phylum Chordata; class Aves; order Passeriformes; family Tyrannidae; genus Pachyramphus; species Pachyramphus minor. Next base: position 525,695 of record VYXB01009890.1, on the reverse strand, counting down.
TTGGCTGAGATCGACTTTCCCCATTTTGGGTCCCTTTGAGGACTCTGACATTAGTGCTGAACTGATCATCTTTGTGCAAACTCTGTGCAGTGCTGCAGGTTTGTAACACTGCTCAGAGGCATTTCATGGAGGGTTGTGATTCACAGGGAAAAAGACCAATAGCATTTGCCAAAAAACACCCCAGCCAACCCAGAGGGGAAACAGTTTTGCATTCTTTATCCTGGACTAGAGTGACATAAGCCTCTAGAGCAATTCCAATAGCTCTAACCAGCAGCTGAATGGAGAGCAGTCAAGCAGTGAAAAGGAAAACCCTTCCTTTTGCTGCTGTTGATGAGTTTCTGATCAGACAAAGCAACACACACAGGGAACCACCAGACAGACTGGTGGAGGCCAGGAGCTGACCCATTAAATTGAATTTCTCCTGTATTGCAAGTAGGTGATCTCAGGATGCTGTGTCAAGTGTCCCTGTAAGTTCTACAGTGTGTAACTATGTCTTTTTTTTTTTTTTTTTCCTGAGAAGTGACATTTGTTGAAAAAAGAGGGCCATTCTCAGTTCCAGGGTATTCCAGTGTGCTTTCCCAGCAGATAGCATAAATTTGTTGCTCATACTAAATGAAATTAAGATAGGAGAAATATATTTGGAGAGCTAGGTCTCCCCCCAACTCTTTCTGTTGTCTTTCTCTAGTAGAATTTGGGTGTTTTTTTCTGCTTTGAAGTGCTGTCCTCAGCTTCAGCTGAAATTGATTCACAGTGAAGAAATCACTGATTGGAGAATATTTGGGGTATTGAAGTGTGTAGGTCTGATCAAAGAGAAGGATGTAGCATGATGTTTCAGTCCAAAGGAGCAGAGCCAATTACTACTTCACTTACAGAGATGCCAACTTGGAAACTTCCTGGGATCCTCCCGTGTGAGTGTGTGAGTCTGGGAGAGTTTGGTTTGGGAACAGTCTGATTCATAACTGGCCATGCAGACATCTCTGATCCACTTTGTGACAAAGGAGGGCTGAACTCAGTGGTTCATACAACCCTTCAAAGCATGACTTGCCAGAAAAAGTTTGCTCTGTAGCTCTCTGGGACTTGCAGTCTTGTGGGCGGGTTGAACCCAAGTCATACACAAACAGGTGAATCCTGAAGCTGACATGCAGGAATTTGGATACTTCCAGGAAGCAGTGGATTCAGCGAACACGTGCTGATGAATTTACCTCCTCAGCTGTGGTACAGGCATGTAGAGAAGTAGAGACCCAATGTGCACAACCCTGGAGTTGCATGGGTGGAGCCCCAGCCCAGTTAGGTTTTGGGAATACCCTGTGGTGTGTTCCAGAAAAGACCGGCAGAAACTGCCCAGTCGAGAGTCGTGGGTGACAGGAGTGGGTTTAGATAACTATTCCTCAGGTAAAGCAGGACTTGGTTAAAGAGAATTGCTGTGGGTGTGTCCTGGCTATTGAGTTCTGATGCAGACAAGGCACAGGGAGGAGCTCTGGTAGAGCAGCAGCTGCTGCTTTGCAGTGTCTCCAGACAGGTGGTGATGAACAGCTGGCCTGGCAAGAGGAGTCCAGTTTTTTTGAAGTCCGACTGCTGTTTCACTGGGTTTTTCCTTCATCTCAAGATGTCGAATTTCTGACCAGAATTCCCCAAGTTTCTGTAATAATGAAAGAATGAATTTTTGGAAAATATCAGCTGCATGGAAGAACTTGAGAATGTTGGTTATAAAGGTTCAAATATTAAAATATGAATGATATGAACCTCTGTGTGGCTTACAAAATTTCTGTTGGTTCATGACTTGAATAGTCTGAAGTGATGAATGATGCTGCAAGAAACTGTGACTTTTATTCTGACTGGCGTATTTAAAAATATAAATATTTTATTACAAATTTCCATTCCCATTTACAAAATACTTGCTTTTTGTAAGCCCTCTATAATAAGATTTTTGATTCCAATGGACATGGTTCCAGTTACTGATGTTTCATTTTTTTCTGTTTTTCAGTTACACCAGCAGAGTTGTTTCCAATGGACTGAAGGCACAAATTAATAATCCAGAACTGAAAGTCAGAGGATTGGACCCACTCATCAGTAATTTAATTGACAAACTTCAGCACTTTAATCGAGTAAGTAATTTTCCAACATAAAAGCATTTTATCACACAACTGAAGGTAAAATTACTGTGTGTTACTGCTCATCATTTACCTTTTCCAGGATCCTAGGTCTGAAATAGCCATGGAGTGGGTTTGTACTAAAGGCAGCCAAAGATTCTGTTGTGCCACCTGTATTATGAACAATAATGAGGCAAAATTATTTCTCTGGAAGTTGTTCCATAGGTATTGATTAACTGGAGTTAATCCTGGAGTCCACAGTGGCAGGGGCAGGGAGGAACTCCTGTGCCCCCCGTGGTTCATATGAATTCTGAATACAGACAGGTCGTGTGAGTGCCTTTAGGAGTCCTGTGCTATTCTTAAGTTGTGGAGGGCCAACTCCTTGTTTGTGCAGCTTCCTGCTTTTCAGTGGTGTAGATGAAAACAGATCAAAACCAAAATGAATCTATCAGGGCGTGACAGCCGACTGTACAGAATGCTGAAGTCAGGACAGAGGGTGCTCCAATATGAATTAACCTTGTGCCTTTGAAAGCATTTCTTTGACAGGCCTTTTCCCTTAGCCCAAAACGAAAGATAACCCACCAGTGGGTTTGTCAGAAACGTGATTGACCCGTGTCTGCCTCTATTCAAATCTCTCAGGTGCATCCCTGCTGCATCTGCCATCTTTCAAAGCTGAGTGTGTGATACTCCTGCTTCAGCACACCTCTTTGTGAGCTCTTACAGCAGTGCCAGCCCAAATGAGCTGAAGCTAACAGATTTAACAGAGATTGATTTTCATTTAGAGCAGGCATGTTTTCCTGTCAGCTGGAAGAATGCTTACAGCAGTGTGTTCGCAGGCAGAGGTGTTTGCACATTAGTCTGCGCGTAATCTTTCACCATTAAAGAGTGATGGAGCACGGGGATATAAATAGTAGGAAAGCACTGCAAAATTAAAGTCCACCTTTGTGGGCGGGGTGTGCAGGAAGAAAAATAATCTGTGCAGGTGAAACAGGAGGAGGAGGAATTGCTTAGTCAGGATGTGGGAGGTTATGAAGACTGTGGCTGTGACTGGGAGTCATGGTTTCATCTCTTACTTGATCCTGCAAAAGTACAAATCTCCTTTACCTCTCATCAACCACGGGTAGTAAATCCATAATCTAACCAGTAATTAGTGTTTTTGTTAAATCTTGGTTGGCTCTCATGTTGTTTTCCTGTTCTGTAGGCTGCAGTTTAGGAATTCTTTGTATTACACTGATTTAACTCACCATGGGGGATTGCAACCACCAGTCTGGTGTGGTACTTAATATTACAGGGAAACAGGCATTATGTGGTCAGATTGATGAAAAGGATAATTCATTATTTATCTGCCTTTGCATGTTATAAAGTAGAGTGTTAATTTACTTTATAAATATTAGATATATCCATCTGTGTAATAGTCTTCTATAAACACTGACAGTAGGAAATAGTTAGAAATAGATTAAATTAAAAGTAGCTGTGTACTGGAAATTCTATTTCTTTGCTGTAGAAAAATAAAACTCTGCACAGTCTCATCATGATCTGCGTACCAGTTTTCCTAAGTTACATATGTTTAAAAAACGGCTTCAAAGAGCACTTTTTAGCCAGAAGAATAAAATCCAATTCTTGACTCTTTTTGTAAGTTGGAAGTATTGCTTTCTGGTACTTCTAACTCTGTTTTAGGAGAATATCATCCTTAAGTAAATATAACTCCCATCAGATTGAGGTGCTTAGCAATAATGGATTCCAAGGGTGAAGGATTAAACAGAATACTGATTATTGCCCTAAGATGGTTTGTTCTTAAGTACTTGCAATAATATAAATTCCTTTGATCGTAATTTTAGTAAGATTTCTTTCAAGATCAAAGCATCAAAGAAGTTTGCTAAATATCTGAGACTTTCACATGTGACATCAAACATGTGTAGCTGTTTTCTGCTTCTTGAATTTTCATTTCAGTTGTGATATTATTATACAACTAAAAACTGACACTGAAAAGCTGATTAAATCAGGAGTTTAAAGTGTCATCGATAGTGTGTGTAGTCTGTAGAGTTATAAGAATCCCTTTATTTATTTTATGGCCAAATCGATTTTTTTCATCAAAGTATTTTTTTTGAGGCAATGTGTAAGGTGGAATTTGAACACTGATAAAATAAGATGTTATATCTCCTTAAGTGCTTCACACTTGCAACACCATTTTAAGCAGGACTTGCACACTGCATACACAGAACCAAGCCCAAAGAGGTGGGAAGCCTGGAGAGCAGGGAACAAAGCAATGCACATAACAGGTGATTTGGTGTGTCTAGGCCCCCATAGTCTTCTATCTCTTCTGTAATTTTTCTAAACTACCCAGAAGAAACCATATTCTTGGATAAGAGAAAGGTGTGCTGAGATTTTTAAAGGATTAACATATCTGTCTCAACAAAATGAGCTCCAGCCATGCTGCATCTATCCCTCAGGGTGCCTGACCTGTTGGCTTTCTCTCCCTCTCTCTCTGTCTCTCTTTGTTTTGCAAAGGTACATGTTTTTGAAAATGGGAACAACCTGCTGCTAGGTCAGTTTGTTGAAGTTGTGCAGTGCTGGCAACGTTCAAATCAGCAGGATTCATTTTTTAAAAGATGATAGCAAAGCCATTTTTGACAATTTCTGGAGCAAATCTATTTGCTGCTGTCTTTGATAGATCCTCTTCCACCTTCTTTTTCCACTGCTGGACCCCAGCTCTTCCCTGTCCCTCACAGCCACAGCTGCAGCCTCCTTCCCCCGTGCCGGCAGTGCTGGCTGCGGACACCGCGGCACGGAGCAGCAGGGCCGGAGGGGCTGGAGGTAACGGGGGCTCTGGCCACTGTGAGCAGGGCTGCCTTGTCACTGGCCATGCAGAAGGAGCAAACTATTCACTCACTGAAATCCAAACCTGATGGTTTTTGGTGTACAGCAACCCTTTCTTTGTTAGTTCCGTATTATGACTTACCCACAAATGTAAAAGACTGATAACCTCAATGACCCTAAATCCCATGGGCATGGACAAAATTCTTGTCAACATGTTACTGTTCTAGTTGGTGCATCTCAGCTCCAGCACTTTACAAATAATCTGTATGCAAGTCATCTTCCATTTCTGTCTGTCACTTAGGCTGATATGCCAGTTTGTTGGAGATTATAGCAGCTCCTTTTTTTTTTTTTCATCTGGGACTTAAATCCTCACCACATAGTCGTTGTCTTATTTTAAAAATGATTATGCAAATAGCAGGCTATTTTATAACCACTTGGCAAAGCCAAAAGTGAAGTGAAATTTAGGAAATATTATTCAACAATTACTGTTATTTGCACCCCTGGCAGATAAGGTAGTTGAAGGGTTTATTGAAGCTGCTGATTCACATATCACTAGAATTACCAAGCTACAATTTACAGTAAGTTTCAGTAATGCAAAAACAGATCAAGTGAAGTCCCAGGTTGATTTTGGAAAAGTAGCAGTTAGAAATAACATCTTTTGCTCCCTCTTTTCTGTGAATAGGGCAGATGTGAACTGCAACTGATAATAAACACATAATCCCCCATTGCACCTTTTTTGAGTACTACTTCTTGCCACATAATCGCACTTAAATATGTTTTAATGGTTTTCTTCAGTATAATGTGCTCCATAGTTCAAACACAAGTGGTTCTGAGGCCAGGCTTAAAAATCCTAAAGGATCAATTGCACTGAAAAGAAATGAGAATGCTGGGAAAAGTGGAAAAGCTGTGACTATAACTTTATTAACAGGGACGCATCAACCTGCTCAAAGGATTATAATATAATAAGTATTATACAGCTTTAACGTATTTATCTTTTGTCAGCCTAAATCTAATCTAGACAGATTTTGTGAATCAGTGTCTTTTGTTGTTGTCAGAGATGAATGCTTAGGGCATGGCTGTAGTTCAAGAGAACAGTGCAATTAGCCTAGTGCATAAAATGAGAGTACTGTCAAAGCTAATCTTGCTGAATCTGGATTCACATATTTTATTTTTTTTCCCCACTAATGTCTCATGGATCTGCCAACTGAACTGAGAAATGCGTGTAACTTAATTCTTTGCAGATTTATACACAGAGGATGTGTACAGCAAGGTTCAAAGCAACAGCACTGAGATGTTTCATACCAATCATATGAGCCAGCCATAATTTAATCTCAGATGTGAATTTAATTGGATTAGACAATAGAGAATAATAAAATAAATAATTTAGGTACCACTTAATTTAAAAGTGTATACTTTTTAGACATGCATAAAATTTATTAGATTATGGAGTTTTTATTGGAGATTTAAGTGGAGACAAGTTGGTTTGATTTTCATCCAAAGTCATAGCTGACTTGGACAAACATTCCAAGTTTTCTGTTCTTCATTTCATCCAATGAAAACATGGAAGGAAAGGTAGTCAGGAAAAGTAGAGAAAGACTGTTGCTACATTACTTCCCTGGGATTTAAGTACTCCCAAAGGGGACATCTTTCTCCAAAACAGCAGAGACTTGTCACTCTTACACTCTTGCACTGCCACATGTCTGGATTTCAAAAATAGGTCTCTTTTTTTGTATCCAGAGCATTTAGAGACTGGACATTTCTTCAGGATTTAAGCTGTTCCGTATCACTTTTGGAAATGTGAAGCCAGAATCAGGAAATCTCAGCGATGCTCATTCTCTCTTCAGTGGCCAACCACACAGCCTGTCTGTGACTTCAGGCATGAGTGTAATGTGGATGCATAGGTTAATAGAAGATGGCTCAGGGAAGGGACCAAGCCCCAGTCTTGGCTGTGCAGTGTGTGCAGGGTGCTGACACTCTGTGCTCAGGTAGGACACTTTCAGGGCTCTCTGGATGCACTGCAGGCAGACTCTGTACAGGCCTCCAGAAGGGGAAGGGCTGTGTTTTCTGCACAGCCCAGGGCACACATCACACCCTGCTGAAGGTGCCAAGGGGAAGGGGCTGTGTCCCCTCCATAGCCCAGGGCACACACCATCACACCCTGCTGAAGGTGCCAAGGGGAAGGGGCTCTGTCCCCTCCACAGCCCAGGGCACACACCATCACACCCTGCTGAAGGTGCTGCCCTACTGACCCCAACACTGGTTTTACCTTTCACAACTGACGTAGGACCCACATCACTGCTCAGCTGGTGAAAGGGGCCTTAACACCACAGAGACTGTTGGTTCTTCAGTGCAGGTTTTGTATTCTCTGGATCAGAGAAGCCTTAAAGATTAATCTTGCCTCAGCTTGTCAGCAGCTCAGGTACAAGGGAGGTTTTCATTGAAGCAAACGCTTCTGCAACTCTGATGGTCCTTTTGGAATGCACATCACTATGAAGGCAGTACCAGCCCTCACCACCTTCATCTCCCAATGCAAACAGCAGTAATAGTTGAATTAATACCATAGTTATTGGCTGATTAACGAATAGCAGCAAGAAACACATTTACTTCAGGAAAATAAAGATAGAATTAATGAAATCTGAAACAATTACATTTAAAGTCTCATAATGCCAGGAAAGAACAAATGAACTCTTTGTTTATTTTTTTTTATTTGCTGCTCAGCTATGTAAAGATTGTTCACCCCTCTAGTCACATAAACTGTCATTTCAGATTACTTCATCAGTTACACAGTTTGTTTCTCATCCTATTTTATTTTATGAACTGTTTGTCCTTATTAGACTCATGGGCTGCATTTCTTCTCCCCTGCTAAGTCAGACATGTCTTTGCTTCCAGACACAGATGCTGAGTGCTCACCTCTGATATAAGTTATGATCTTTTTCATAGTCCATATGCAGTGAAACAATTTATCCCACTGTTTGAAACAATCCAACTTACTCAAAGACTGAGCACAATCCTTGTCTGTGTGGTCTCCTGTATGGTTTTCTATTTATTAGGAAATATATACATATATGTACACACACACATATATAGATACTACACACACACATGTAATCACGTTGTATAAAAGTTTTGGAGACATCAGATTTCCTCATATCTGTGATCAAAGCAAGAAAAGATAAATAAATGCTGCCAGCCTGGGAAGAAGAACCAAAGATCTAGTAGCAGTGTAGCTCTCTTGTTCTTTTAAAGAACTTGGCAGATTTCTGTCATACACAGTCCTTAGCAAGTCATCTTCGGGTCCATTGTGTTTGCTTTGGTAGCATATTTTCATATTGACTTGTCAATTAAAGTTGACAAAATGCATCTGCTCTGTATGAGGAGATTCTTTTGTTACTGAGAAAAAATCAAAAGCACTGGGAAATGTTTCTCTCAGTACTGGCTGTAGCTCTCAGGCAATTAAACAGGCTGTAGCTGCTGATTGCTTGGGAGCATTTATCTGTCACAGCTTCAATTAGGAGGAGGAGAATTCACAAGAAATAAATTCAAATACCAGGTTGGGGTGTCTGATGTTGGTCAAAATCCTATGCTGGTCTTAGGTTTCTGCAAAGTGCTATTGCTTTGGGATCAGTAGTTTGTGCCCCTTCCCTGTTTCTGATTTAGCAATCCCAGGTGGGGCTGCTGGAGTAAGGAGATTGCAGGGGAAGGAGCGGGGACAGGCTTGGGGCTGTGGACAGCTCAGCTGGGCTCCTGTTGGATAATAGGAGTGGCCATGAAGGAAGAACTCCCTCAGATTCCCTCTGTCTGAACACCTTGAGAGGAGGATGGAAAAGCAGAGCAGCCAACAGTAATTCAGGGCCTGGGCTGTTCATCTGGAGATGTGGGATCTCCTCTCTCAGGGCTGGGCAGCTCCAGTCACTGGGCTGTGTGCAGTGGTTTTCTTCTCTCAAATGCCCTTATGTTTAAAAAAGGAGTTTGGAAGCTCTAGCCTTAGTTCTGCTGTGGCATTAACACTTGTGTCAAACCCTGAAGTTTGAATATGAATCAGAATAGAAAAGCTCTTTCTAGTCCAGCCCCACTGGAAAAACATCTCTGGAACATTGTTTTATGGAGAGCATATGTTAACGTTGTAATTTATTGCTAATTGAGGCATATATCATCCCTGCCTGAATTCAGTGTACTTTGCTGGCCTGAGGTCTGCAGGTTATTTGTTTGATTTTGTTAAATATGGTGAGTTTAGATACAATGAAATAATTTTAATTAGAATTGAGAAATTACCTTTGAGTACTAAAACCAGCATCAAGATTTCAATAGAAACAGTAATCATGTGAAATACTGGCTTCACTAAAGAAAAATTTAGCATTTTAAAATAAGACAAATCGAAATCTCAGTGTAAATCCAGCATATCTTATTATATGCTAGCAAAGATATAATGCTAAGATTGTCTTTTATTATTCATGTGTCGTGGCTCAGGGTATGCTGTGCTATTTGTCTTGCAAGCCTTCTCAAAAATGATTTGCCCGGATGGGCCATAGTATGTATTTTGTTTTGCTCATTGTGGGAAAGTAGTCTTAATAAATCAAAATCACATATTGAGTCACAACAGTGACTTGAGCCAAGTTGGGCAGGGGGGAGAGCTACTGTTTCAATCCAGAACTGAGCCAGAGCATTTCACACAAAGGTCTGCCCTTTAGCTTGAGTGCCCAGTTCTAGTTGCAGCTGATGAGTAAAACCTGAGCTGACACTCACAGATGTGCTGAGAAGTGTTTTGGATCCTGTAGTGTAATAAGTGGCTGCAGGTGAGGAGAGGGTCAGGCTGTGGAGGGATCTGCTTTGACCTGACCCGTGGAAGGTGGGATGGGAATACAAGGGTTGGTGTGAGCACCCAAGGCCAAGTAGGGGCAGGAGCATGAGGCACCTGGGGATATTTGTGCAGAGCTGCTGAGGCCTGGGAGTGTGGGATTGCTGCCCAGGGCATGGAGGCTGCAAAAGGGAAACTTCGCCACCACTAATGGAAGTCCTGTGGTTTCTCTCCACCTCAGGAGCAATGCATCACTCTGGTAACTGCTCTCATTGTGGTGTAGGGTGCTAACCAAAATGTGTGCTGTGTTATTGTTCAGCAACTTTTAGGAATTGTTACTGTTCTTGACCCCTTCATAGGGGTTGGCAGAGAGGAGGACACACAGCTCTGACCGATACATTAGCCTATTTGTTTGGGTGGTAATTTTACAGACAGTCATCTTTGAATTAATTAAGGTTGAAATGATAAATTCTCATTTATGTAAATATGTCTTTTCTTCTTTTAACCCTTTGACTTTTTCTGATCACTCTAGTAATTGTAAGTCATATCTGTTGTTTAAGTAATTATCATTAGAAGTGTGATTATAGTATTTACTTTTGATCTAATTCCTGAGGTACAATAACGTGATTATTTTTGGAGGTGGTAAATTTAGCATAATAGGAAAGGAAAGCAGAAATTTATGGACTGATCATTGTTTTCTTCAGGGTAGAGTAAAGGTCTTCAAACAATTGATTGATCATTGGCCAAAAGCAAGAAAAAGGTTATTTTCCTCTCTTTCTATTCCACTACTGAAGGGAGGAGACAGAAAAAACAATTTCAGTGAATAAAACTAAAGGCTACCTAAACCCCAGACTTAGTCTTTAAAGCTCAAGTGGAGCTGTACTGCTGGTGACAAGTGGATTAATGCTGCTGAAGTATTCAACCACTTCCCAGCTAAAACAAACAGCTTGGTTCCAGCAATAATTTGGGTCGTGTTGTAACACAAGTTGATGAACAGACCCAGACTGGAGAAGCTCCACATCAGGTGTCCCTCTGAGAGGTTTCCCTGGCCTAGAGGCCTGATGTCCCTGCCCAGTTCCAGCCCCAGATGCTCCCTGCACAGCCCAGCAGAACGGGAGCCAGGCCATCGACAGCACTTGCAGCCCTCAGGGTTGGGCTGCTTTACCAGTTCCTTTGTGACAGCTTAGTGTGAGATGGTTCGTATGGATCGTACTTGTCTGGCAAGGCAAGCTGCCTGTGGGTGAATCCCCTCAGTGGGACTGCAGCGTGTAGGAAAGCTAAGGCCTTTGAATCAGTTTGGTGCCATGTGTATTTGTGTGGTCAGTCCTGTACTTCTTGGAGAGCAAAGTAAAGAGCTAATGGTAGGGGTGAGGGAAGGTTGTCTGAACTTCCTGGTGTCACTGTCTAGGCTCTAAAGGAGAAAACAGCCCCACGAGCAAGAAGCAGAGAAATACTTGATCTATACTGTTCTTCTGTCGGTGTCCATTCCCTTACACTGTGGAGTTTAGAAAGCAAACCTGAATACTGGAGACAGGCCAAGTCAGGAATAGCTTTTCTCTTCTACTTAGGGAAACACTGACAAGTGATTAGTGAATAGGAAAGAGTAAGGAAACAATCCTCTTGTTTCAGGCAGAACCACTACTGTTAAATAGCATTATTTGTCCATTTAAAGAATTTTGGTCTTCCAATAGAACTGTTTTGCTTCTGACACTGTCTTAAGACTGTTTTGGTGTTGTTCATAGTACCTGTAAAGGTTCAAGTGTATTACATCTGACACATCCCTGAGCCATGCTAAGAGTAGTTCACCAAACCATGAAGAGATCCTAAGATATCAGTCTCTTATTTTCCTCACCTCCTCATGAGTTCTTCTCTCAAGTTGGAATCAAAAAAGCAAGATCTGTGTAGGTGCATTAACTTAAGAAAAATCCCACAAATGCCACTTACACATGATCACTGATTGTTGCTCCTGCTCTTTTATCAAAAGCTTGATGCAGTTCTGGAATGGCCACAGACCTCCTTGGCCTTGCCTTCAGCATGTTTCCCAAAGCATGGGCCATCTCAGCACTGAGTCCTGAGCAGGGAGGCTGGCCAGGCTGTCCTAGTGCAGGAAGGTGCCCTCCTGCCCTCTGCCCCCTGCCCCACAAGCAGGCCTGGGAGGCTTCTGCCATCCTGGCACTGAGACATCTCTGCTTTCTTCCATCTTTCAAGTGTAGCTGTTCCCACTTCTTCAGGGAAGCGCTTCTCCATCAGTAGCATTAATTCTGTGTGACTGATGTCCTGTTTTCTCCATTACGAAAGCTTGATCCTGGACATTCATCTCTCTTATCAGAATTCCCATGATGAACTTCCCATCAGATACCAAAAGCTGAGTCTTACCTGCCTGCTTGATGACACAAACACTTTTATTTGTAACGGTTTGTTTCTTAATTTTTATCTTCTTGCCTTTGTGTCAAGACTTGGAGATTTGCAAAGAACATGAGTTCAGCTAATATGAAAAGTTTAATAGGAATTTTACAAACCCTACGGCACTGTAATTTTCACCGTCTGTTACTTTTATGAGTTTATAGCTGGTCTTTAACTTCCTTACCTTTATACTAGCCTTTCTTACCCATATTGAAATGTTTTGTTTCTGAAAATCAGCCTTGTTTAAGTCGATTTTACAATAATTAAGTTAGTTGTATTATTTAAAGGCTCCATAAACTGAGTGTAGCAGCTGATTTCATTGTACTGCAGACAGTCTGTGCAGTTGGCTCCTAACTCAATTCAGTCTGGTGCAGGTATGGGGCCAGTATGTGGGCTTAAGAGGAAAACATAGTAAGGAATGGAAAGGAATTTCTTCTGTGATAGGAATGGCATAGGGCGTAGTTTCCCATAAACACTGTTCTATCTGGATTGTTAGGGATGGTAAAAATCGAGTAAAATTGTATCAGAAATAGGTTAAATGCTCCAGCATGCAGTAAGGAACCAAACTCCACACCAAAGCCAAAGAAGATGAACTGAGTGTCAGGGAACCACACAGGGACTTGATCTTTAAGGAAGGTTAAAATTCCTTTTCAAATAGTGATGTCCTGCAAGCCTGTCATTCTGCCACTTGATCTACATGTACTGTCCCCAGCAGGAGCAGGAGCTGCTTATGGATATGCAGTACCTGAAAGCAAATAGCCATGGCCCAGACCTGAGCACTGGGCAGTGCTTGGAGCAGGCAGCTGCAGCATCTGGCACGTGAGCCCTTGGTATTTGTGGAAAGGGTCATTTCAATAGCTGTTCTCACAGCTGCAGGACAGTAGGATCAGCAAGGCTTGAGCTTCCCAAGAATCTGGGGTGTCTTGCCATTCATAAAGGAAAAGTGGGGCTTCCTGAAGTAACAGGTTTTCCTGGCCCTGCAAGAACTTGAAGGGCAGAGAAGCTCTGTCTGCCCAAGTGGTGTGTGCTATTACACAGTGACTGGCCACAGAACCACAGAATATTCGGAATTGGAGGAGACCCACAGAGACCATCAAAGTCCACTCCTGACCCTGCACAGGACAGCTCCAAGAATAATGCTATGGTCAGCAGCCCCAGCTGCGACATGGCAAGTAATGTGGTGTCAGCTCAGCACAGACTGACAGCCAAGGCTTTCTGAGGTACAGGATGAACCAGACTCTCCCAACTGTGCCTTTCCAGGACAATGATTGAGAGGTGATACCCAATGGCATCCCTCAGCCAGGAGGTAAAACACTGGGAGGGGAAATGATAGGGAAACACTGCATTCGTGTCTGAGATGCAAACTCAGACACAGTTGAGTTGTGACCTTCCTCAGCCTTCTCTAGAAGTCCAGGTCCAAGCCAGCATTAAATGACAAAATACAGAGAATGCTTAAATGACAAAATGCAGAGAGCCCCACAGACCACTGATGCTGATGTCTGTCATAAGTAATAGTCAATTGAGATTAAAGATTTTTTCAAAATACATTAGGAATAAGACTATTTTTAGAAGCATATGTTCTAATTCTGATTCTTTTATCATCATCTACCAGCATTTACTAGAGTAAAAATATTACCAGAGAGTAATAGATAATTTGAGGTTGGAAGGGACAATCTGGAGACAATTGGGCTCAACCTTCTGTTTAAAGCAGGGCCTTAGATTAGGTTATCCAGGGCCCTGTAAAACCAGGTCCTGCATAATTCCAGTGAGGGAGATTCCATCTCTTCTCTAGTGTCCCTCTGCTTTGTGTTTGTTTGCTTGCTTATCTCTATGAAAATAAGTATACTGGCCCTAAATGCCTTACTTCTTCCTGTTTATTGTGTTCTCAGGGTCCAGTGTGGATTCAAGGACAATAGATCTTGGGGGCAGAATAGGCACTTATACCTTTATACACTGAAATATGTTTAGTGTATAAAGCCAAAGCAGTTATATAATATCTTAATAGTGGGATACCTGGAAGTTCCTCCTTCGTATAGGAAAACAGTCAAAGGAAATGACAACCAAAGCAAACAGTATGTCTTCATATCTTGCACGAAGCAGATTCCTGTTGTGACTCCAGCCTGCCTGGATTACCACCAGTGAGGTGAACACAAATAAATGGAGAGCACTCGTTAAGCATCAGCCACCTCATTTACAGAGCACGGAATTTGCATACACTGACTGGCTGGGGGAAAATTTCCTGTGCACGTGGTGCTGGGGAAAGCCCTGGGGTATTACAGTGAGGAATCATTTGCTCATTACTGTGCTTTTGAATAGCAGTGAGGTGCCTGTAAGAGTCTGTGAGCTGCAGCTCTGCTGCGTTTGCAAACGAATCCGACTCCTGAGCACAGATGGGACTTACACCTTTAATTGTGATTTCATGACAGAAAATGCCACTTAAAGATTTGAGCTCTGTAGTCCTGAAAGCATTCAGACCCTCAATTTCTAGGCCCTAACCACCTTAGCTTTGGCTAGCTGAAGTGTCTTGTGTTGCAAATATGATTTATTAACTATGCACTGTTTAGTGACACCTCCAATCTATCTTGCTTCCTGGGACTGTATGCATTTTAAATGAGATAATACATTCATTTCACTTGCCTTTTTCATGCATCTGAAATGAGCCTGTGCCTCAGTGCAGCTACGTGGGAGTGGGTCTATTTGAGGCTGAGAATTCCCAGTCCCAGATGTCATGGGATGAACTTGTCATTATGCAGAACAGTCACCCAGGAGACCACTGATTCCCTTCAGAAAGGGGTAGCCTTGGTGTTGCCTTAACGCTGATAGCAGAGTGAGTAACGAGAGGCAGTGAATAAGGCAGTGCCACTTCACATGTAGAAATTGCACAGTTTCCTCACTGTTTCCTCAGGCTGGCTTTTGAGCTGTGCAGAACACCAGGTTTGCTGTGGAGGGAAGTCATCCTTCGGAGAATCTGTTATCATATAAATTGCATGCAAGTGCCTCCCCCCACCCCAAAGATTTGGGAGTTGGCAGTAGTCAGCAGGCATGAGGCTCTCACAAACAAGTGCAGAAGGTACCTGCTGTGTTGCAAGGCCAAAATTGGGTTCTCTGCCTCTTACAGCAACTGAGAGCTCAGAAGAAGTTAATGTAGAAACACCTGTGAGTGTTTACAAAGGGTAAAGTGTTTACTGGTCCAGTAAAGCAAACAAGATATATCCATGTATAGCCATGCTCAAGCCCAGAATCAGTCTTTACTTGTGGCTCTAAATAAATGATTCCACTGGATATTCACACTGTGTGTAATTACAATTATATAGGTGCATGAGTGAAGGCCATGCTCAATAAGAGAGATGCAGTGCCTGGTGTAACCTCTTGAGGTTGAACTCCGTGTAATTGTTGGAGGAGCAGACTCTCTCTTCGAGAGGGTAAGTCAGAATCTCAACAGGGAGGCTTTTACTCCAGCACCCTTCTCCATTAGCAATAAAGGGAATGTACAGAGGTCTTCTAGCAAGGCTCACAGTAATGTTTGCCAGTCCGTTCTCAATCAGCCCCCCAGTTTTCTCCTCACCAGAAGCTTTGGTTCAGCAGGGCACTCAAACACACAGCACAGACACACAGACACCCCTGAAGAGACAGGGGTGACAGGCTTGAATTGCTTTAAAGCAACCACAATGTGTCCTCAGTCTTACACAGTTCAGTCACACCTGAACATGAATTTATGTTGGCCTCTACATGCTTTTAATGCTTGTAACTGTGAAAAAAAAGTAACCAGTGTTCACCTTCTGTTGTTTCCAACATTCAGAAAAGAGAATGTCTAGCTCTAATTTATTAATAATTCTGATATAGAAGATACTTTTCCTATGCAGTGAGGATTTTTTCACAGTTATGAAAGTATGTCTAATAACTAATTCAAGTGATAGTCAAATTTGAATACAGCTTTTAATAGCTAGAAGCAAATAACTAGAATGTAGCCTGCTGATAGGAAGCATACAGTGTTTTGAATGCTCCCATATGTCCAGATACATATAATTAGCCTTGCAAAAAGAATCAGAAAGTGCTCAGCCTCATTTCAGGGCTTAGTCTTGTTTGCTTGCACTACCTATAAGAGGAGCCTCTCAGCAGAGTTTTTCAGAATGACATGTCCATGGCAGTGAACTGACAGACAAACTATGCCATTATTGGATAATATAATGAAATATGACTTGTGCTTCACTGCAGCAAAATGACGCTGAGCCATATTTGATGTGGCATTTGAAATAAGAAAATCTAATAATATTAAATGGATTTCCAAAGGATAAATGGAAAGCTTGAGATTTGTCTTTCTTAGGCCTTGTAATTGGGGCTGGATGAAGTCATAAAGAGAGGGGAGGGGGCCAGGGGCTACATGAGCTGCAGGCACTTTGAACCCCTGGATGAAGCTGACCATTTGTGCCAGCCACTCGAATAAAAGTTCAATATTAAAGAGCTGTGTTGCATGAAGTTCTAGTCTCAAGGGTAATTCTGAGTCATGCAGCACGATATAGAGGCTCTAACTGAGGTGTGTAAAATTAATCACTCTGAGTATTAAAGTTCAATTTTGGACTTCATTTAGAGTGTTTATGAACCATATGAAGCAATATTATACTTTCTCATTAAAAAGATTATTTCAGTTATTGGTTAAAATACTTTCTGAGATTTTTTTCATCTAGCTTTGCTAATCACTTCCAAGCACTTGGTAGACTACAAATTGCACACCCGTCACCAGACATGCAGAATACTTTTTATGTTGGTAATATGATATATGAACTAATAATCCAAACAAAATATAATAAATTGCTACTTAATTCTGAGACAGTCAAGCAAAACTAAATGTATTGCATTATTTTGAAAACATGAATAATTTCCTTTTGAAATAATTAGTTTCTGTTTAGCTCCTAAGTGTAACGGTAAAAGCCAGAAAGTCATGAGTGCACATTCAGGAAATGTGATTAGCTGGTCATAAAGCATCTCAGTTCAGTGGCAAAGGAAAAGTACTTTACAATTTGAAAGGTAGCAAAAGTAAGGGAAGAAAATACTAAAGGGAATGAAGGAGAAATGATGGTGTTTAAAACCCAAGAAGAGAAGCTAGAGGTGTCATGTAAAACCTGTGACAGGCAGGGCCAAACACAGTAAGAAAGTGCCTCACTTTGCATGCTAAGGTGTACAATTAGATAGCAGGTAGTTAAAAAGGAGGCAAAAAGTAGCTCTGTGCAACATTCTAGTAAATACTGGGAAATCTTTGTTCTTTGAGGGAGGCAAAGCTGTCCTGCCTGTCTGCTTATCAACCTACTCCTCCCGCAGTGTTTGAAGGGGATCGAGTCCAACCACATTTCCACAGCCGGTTTCGTCTGTGCAGGAAGTTTCTCCCCTTGTCCATTCCTCCTATTTCAGGATGTTTTGGACTACCCTGACACGTTAGCATATGGCAGTTTGATTCCTGAGAAAAGATTCTTGGAAGAAATGCCTGAGCACGTAAACAGGGGCAAACTTGAATGGCTGTAATCTGGGTTGCGCTAAAACAGTTCGATATGAACTGTCAAGCTGGAGATAAACTGGTGAGCAGGAGTTAATGTGTGCAATTCTGTGCAGCCTGCTGTTAGACTGGAGGCAATTGCAGAGGGGTTGTATGATCAGATGCATTAGTTCCCTCTGGCTGGTACACAGAGAGAGAACAACGTCACTTGCTGGAGCCTCAAATCCAAGGAAATTTTGGTCTGTGGAGAATGCCTGAGGAGATTGGTTGTATTCTAGGGAAGATTTTAGCCACCTTTTTTATAGGGGATTGGGAAGTGGTCTAAAAAGAGCAAGTCTGATTGGGTCTCTGTTAAGATTATGGTCTGGGTCTCAGAGAATGTCCCCAGCACAATCTAGCTGTGGAGTAGAAATGGCTGTGGACAGACTGTAGAGGATGGGATAAAGCACCAGCTCTTTCCTACTCTCATTTTTTCTCCTGTCCCTTCCTTCTTAATCCCTGCTGTAAATGAAATGTTTAATTTTGCCTGTGGTAAGTGGGTGAGAGGAGCAGGGTGGAGCAGAAACCCCACCCTGCAGCATGTGTGAAGCAGGCCATATGCTTGTGGGGGTGTGGGCGAGTGTGGGGACATACTTCTCCAGGGAAGATTCAAGTGGGATGAAAGTGCAGTTTGTGGAGGATATGCAGTTTTGGGATGTGGTAAATCACTGCAAACCCCAGAAATGAGGTCAGTCTCAGCATCATCCCATAGGCTGTTTATCAGCATCCCTCTGTTCTGGTTGTATCTGCATTCAAAGTGGTCAATAATAAAAGTTTAGGCCAGCTGAAAACTCAGGGTCTGTCAGAAGGAAGAGCAGCAAATGGGAGGTTTAGCAAATTCATGGTTAGTCCCTGGCCTCTGCCTTGGATTCAGATTAAACCCTCGACAGTCACAGCTACAAGTACCTGACAGTTATATTGCTGCAGTTAAATCCAAGTAAAGTCCAATTTCTTCTACCATTTTGCAAGCCCCATAAGGGAGGTGGGAGAAAGCAGGGTTAGGCTGGCTTCTGAAGAGAAAGATGGCATTGATTTCTTAAAGAACACAAAATCCTGAGAATTCAGACACTGTATGTTTACTTTCCAGTCCAGGACTAAACAGAAAATAGGAACATGAGGCCTGGAAACATGATACTGAGGAATAATTTTGTCGTTTTCCTCCCAGTCCCTCCCTCACCCCAAAATACTCTTTAGTACCTGTAAATCCACAGGGCTTGGTGGCAGTTCAGTCTGTGATTTTAGGGTTCTGTTACTTACTTTGTCCTTATACAAAGTTTTAGATGTGGCAGAAATCAAATGAAGTATGTACAACAGCTTGAACAGGCTTCCATCATATGTGGACTGTGGTAACTTTTAGCGAGCTGTCAGTTGTAATCTGCTTTGTTGGCATCTGTGTATGTATGGATGTATGTGTATACATATAATTCTGAGCATTACAAGTTGGAAACAGGACAATCACAAGCTGGTCAATCAGTCAGATCTTTCTGGCATCTGCCATGCTTAGTTCTCACCCAGAGGGTTCACTCTGGACAGCAGTGTCTCCCATCATGACTCCTCCAGGCCTCCTCCACGTGTGGTACTGGCTCCTCTGAAATTGTGTTATCCCTTCCACCCTCCCTCTGCTCGTCTTCACGTGTAGTTTGTAATAATCTTTATTTCAAATTCTAGGCAAGACAACATCCTCTCATGGGGATTTCCAAGTTCACAGAGTGTTTTGGCCAGATGTCACTTCTTGGAGACAAAAGTCTTCACTGCATCTGATGGACTTGCTCAGGCTTGTCAGGATATTATTGTAGCTCCCGACTAAGGCAGTGGTCAAAACTGTCCATTTTGGGTTTTAGATCAAAACATGACTTCCCAAACTTAGTTTGCCAAGGTTGTGTGAACCTACACCTGTAGGAGATGTCATACATGGCTGTGGAGACAGAAGGTCTTGGCCCAAAGCTGCCCTTTGCACATAGCAACTCTCCCCCACCTCCTCCAAAGCAGCAGCTGAGGGCTGGGTGTTTCTTTGTGAATACAGTTTTGTTAAATAGACACACCACAAGTGCTCTGCACATCCCAGTGTAACTGGCCTTATGACATTTTAATACAAGGTAGTGATATTTCAATCTACAAGCCAGAATTTATGTTGTTGGGTGTTTTGGGATGCCAAGTTTCTAAACACTTTTGTGACTTAAACTTTACCCTTGCAAAGTATGACCTTTACAAGAGTGCAGATCTGAAAAGGATTTTGTGTCCTTGAGATCTATCTCTTTCAGGACTCTTGGGAGTTTTTTAGATACACTTATTGTTCTGGATTCTTTTAATTAAAAAGGTGCAGAGGGCTACCCATTAATTCCTTGCTATTCTCTGTTGGTCTGCCTTATTCAATATCCATTGTGCAGTAAGATTGTACTATTTAAATTTGTGTCTATGCAGCACCCCTTGAACTGGTTCCTTTCTGAAAATGAGAATTATTTGGCTAATTGTGGTATCTTTAAATAGAGGCATCTTGCAGCTCATTATTTTGTCTGAATGTGAAGGCTCCCTTCTATGTCTCTTCTGTGACGGTGTATCTTTAGGAAATGAGTGGCTTTCAGGGTAAAGGGTTGGTTGGGGGCTTTTTTTCCTCTCAACATTGCAAAAAATGTGGAATTGCTGTTGCTTTTAGAAAGCAGATAATCTTTTCTAGGTGCAAGTTCTTTGTATTCTTTTAATAACAATTGAAAAAGCTCGAAAGGGGGGAAATGATTGCAACAGAAATATCAGGGAAAGTTCACTGGTCAAAACGCTGCTCCCACGGCATTTCCAAGTGTTAGAATTTCGAGAGTTTCTAGAAGGCCACAGAAATCTTTGTTGCAGATGCCCAGACTGAGGCAGAGCGTTGGGCAACTTCCTTTCATTTTTTGACATGCTTTGTAAGGCTTGGGTGAAGCCTGAGAGCAGCACAGATTGCAGTTTGTGCGCTCCATGGCCCTGGCTTTCAGGGACGGGGCGGGTCAGCACACTCAGCTGTCAGGGAGGGAACAGGTCAGCACATAGCTCAGCTCATCCTCCCAGAAACTTTTGAACCTGCCAGTCATTTCAACCACTGTTTAAGCTTTAAAAAAAAAGTATTTGAGACCATGGAAGTTCCAGGATGTAGGTGTTTGGAGGGTGAGATCCTGCTCAGTGCCCTGCTGACAGAAAGACTGCAGGGTGGGCTGTGTTTTAAATCCCAGAGTCCATATTAAGGGGAGGGAATGAGGAGGATTCCACATGGCTCAGCTGTGAGAAGAGCTCCAGTCAGGTCTCATGCTTCATTGCAGGTGAGATAAGCCAGCCACAAACCCAAAGCCAAAGGTAGTCAGGCAAAATTCTGCATCCCAGAGAACGTCTCATTCCATTTGAACCTGTGTGTTCACTTTTCCTTTCCCCGTTACGCTCAGTAGTTTGGTGAATAAAACTGTGGATAAACTTTCCTATTTTCCAGGCTAGAGAGTGAGAACAGATAAACTTATTGTCAAATAGTAAACTCTCTGTGCCTGTGCTTATCCTTTCTAACCATTGCTTTCTGCTGTCTCTTCTAGGGGACTGTAAATTAATCTACAGCCCAAAACGTAGAAGATTTATGTGTTGGTTTTGTATTTGCATAACTAACACAATGAATAAGAATTGTTAAGAGCTTCACTGAAAGAAAAAAGTTATTTCTGTATTTTGCAGAGCAGAATTTGACTTTCTTGCATAGTATACAACAGGCTAATATGTGATCTTGGACCACTGTGTGGTAATGGCTGCATGCTTAAAGTTAGTGTAATTTCAGAAAGGCCTTGCTGTGCTGAGAAAGGCAGATTCCCAGAAAAGCTAAATTAACAGTTCAGGAGGAACTCTCACCTGGATGTCACCTTTAAGTTTCCATGCTTTACTGCAGGTTGTTCATTTTATTGAACACATCACTAGACCATCAATTATAATATTGTGTAATTTGAGGGGTTGTCATACATTTGACAGCTGTCAGTCACATGTTGTGTTTTTCAGACTGAATGACTCTGAATTATTAATGTTTCAGATACAACAACAGAGTGTCTTTAATGCTTCATGTGTAAGAGAGCTTTGTTAGAAAACTCTCAAAAATATAACTAGTCTTCCATGTAGACCAACAGCTTGGCCATAATTAGCAGTGCTGAATTATTACTATACACACGGCAAATGTGCTTAATAAAGCCAATTCCATGTAAGTGCAGTTCCCAAAAGCTGAGGTGTTCAGACAGGGGGAAAAAACCCACCAGATAAGTGAATAGAAATCCCTCTGAGTTACACTGGGGATACTACAGCTGTGAGCTTCTGCTCAAGAAGCAGTTATTGTAGCCTTTAACTCTTGGGGCAGATCTCTGCTGCCCTGAGTTGCAACAGTTTTGAAGAAGCCCAAGATGGGGAGAAAGGAAAAGGGTCTGAAGCAGCCTTCAAAGTCTAACCAAATATTCCTGAGTGTCTAGCCAGCCAAAAGATGATTGTTTCAGTAAGTTCATGTGTCTGGTATTCGGATAAACATCCTTCTGGACACTGATTTGAAAATAGAAACCCATTCTCCCTGTGGGGTGTTCGTTTGTCACTGCACAGAGCCAGAGAGAGCCTGTGGTGAGTAAAGCCAGGGCTGAAGTTGTGCAAAGACACAACTCTTTCCATTTGGTTCACTGACCCCCCCAGTCCTCATTGCAGGCTGGCTCTAAGTTAGAGGGACTGCAGGAAAGCTGTGCTTGGGGTTTGCTGGTGGGGCATATCCACATCCAGAGCTGGGAAGCTGTGATGGACTCTGGGGAGACTCTGTCACCCTTTGGAATGAGTCATTGCTTGCTTTCTCAGGTCTCCTTAACATAAGGAGTCTGGCAGTAGTCAGATATCCATGAGGTCAGTAAAATAACTAACAGAGGTGTGCTCAGGGCTAAATTAGGAATAAGATCAGGGCATGAGAACGATTCTGGTTCCAAAAAACAGCTCAGAAAGTGCCTCCTTCCTACATAACTAATAGGAGATATGAAGATATCCATTGTAATCACTGTTTGACTGGAAGCTGTATGTATATGACATGTTGGTTCATAACATGATGTGTTCAAAAATTCAGAATTCATGAAAAGCATGCTCTGATTTTCTTGTACCGATTTTTTCAACGTGCCTCTGGGGGTACTGAAATAGAGGCTTAGGACATGTAGATGCTAAAGCTCCAAACCAAATGCTGCTAGTTTGAACTCCTTTGGGTTTAGAATTACATTTCTTTAGCAAAGAGTTGTTTTCAGTCATGCTGAAAGTCAGAGCCACATATTTGAGAAGAAGAAAGAAGAAAATTCAAGCCTGCTGTAATTACATTTTGGGTGTTGCTGACATTTGACAAGTTTGCCTATTGCAGATTAATGGCAAAGGTAAAGAGTCAGAGAAGAGCAGATGAAACAGGGATAGAAAGCTGCCTCACAAAAGAAGGCAAAAGGTTACCCATAAAAAAAAAAAGAAGTAAATAAAGAACCAAAAAACCTATTCAAGTGGGGGAAAAGCTCTAAGTTTTGATGAATGAACTGCCAAAGTTTCAGGAGTTCACGTTGCTGAACATGCCCGGGTTGGGAATGCACGTAGGAACTCTCCGGTGTGTTTGCACCTGCAGCCCTCTGAGAAATCTTGTGAAAACAAGTTTCCTCATGATGTTTTGATACCTCTGTTTTTGGCAGTAATCCAGCTGCAGGAATCACCAAGGCAGCAATGGGAACATTATGTTACCTATGTGCATGTGTTTGGTCCTTCCAAGATTTTCAGCTTACTTCATATTTTTTGGGATCATTTGGCACTTACCAGTGAAATGGGTCTTTTCAGGATGCATTGGTATTGAAGCTTTGTAATTAAACCTGTTTCAGAGAATATATTCATTGTTTGTCCTAGGAAAAGGAAATGCTTCAGAAAAATATATAGTTCTGTTAAAAATGGGGGTTCCTTCCTTTTTTTTGGTAGCTATTGTTATATTTATCACACAGTGCCCAGCCTTTGCACAGAGCATTGATTGCCAGCTCCCATTCCCATGTGGAAGTGGAAGGAGCCTGTGTGTGTAAAGGGCCTGAAGTCTCTGTCCATGTCCCACAGAGAGGAGGAAAGGCACAGAAATAGTGTTTTCCTCCAGCACTGTGTTCTGTGGGAGAAGGGTGAGGGTGGCCTGACTCAAGAACTCCCTCTTCCTACTGTTTATTTCTCAGGACAGACTCATGTCCTACATTGATTTAAATCTATTGTATGGAAAGTGTATAAACTGGTAGGAAAAGGGAGGAAGAGGAATGCAAAGCCTCAGTTGAAGCAGTTTCACACTTGTAAGTTTGTGCTGTCAAATGGTAAGTACTGTTAAATGTAAGCAAAGCAGACTCTGTAATTATAATTTCAGTTGTCAATCTAGACAGAAGGAGTTGATCCCAGTCCCTGAGAAAGGCTGAATAGATCAGTAGTGTGATTTCTCATCACCACAACTTACGATCACGATTATTATTATTATTACAAAATATTCCATAGCAGCTGGCTGAGGCAGAGCTCAAAAGAGACCAGTCACTAGCAGGGTGATCAAACAAATCTGGGGATTCAATATAAACTGATGGTGTCCTCAGGCCTCCTAGGAGCAAGGAACACAACATGAATGCCGTGGAAGTGTAACTTCCTTTTTTCCTCTGGGGTGCTGGGGACAAGACTTCTAGTGTTCATGGGCAGAATATTATAGCAACAAAGCAACAGAGGTTTGTAAGGCTGAATCCTGAGACATACTGAAAGTGAAACCAGATTTCATGAGAGTTTGAGTGTGTCTGCTCAGGCAAAATGGGGTTTTCCTAAAATTTATCAAGGGCTCATCAAATATATATCACTTCAGCATAACTGAAGGCTTTTGAAAGATAAGTTGGAAAAAACCAATAAGCAAAAAAATTGAGAGTAAATAGAGAATTAAGAATCATCATTTTTCACAGGGGTATCATTAGATCCTTTGTTGGAGATTGCAATTGAGGTAGAGGAATAAAATGTTCATTGGAAAGGCAGCTGCCTTTATTTGCGGGTTAGAAAGCAATAGTGAACATTGTGATGAGGAACAGTGGCCTGGGAAGATGAGAGGACATGTTTCAGAGAAATCACCGTTTCTTTGCCAGAATTTCTGATCTTTTAAAATTCTAAGCTTTTCACAGTTATGAAAGTGGACTAGAGTAATTACAGCTTTCTAATTCACAGTTCACTATGATATCCCTTGGAGAATTTGAGGGAGGGGAATTGTTCACTATTTTTCATAATCCCATTTTTTAAAAATGTTTCTTTTTAAGAAAATTTACTTTGAAATACAGATTATTTAGAGAATAATGTCCTCTGAGCATTAGGCAGATTCACCTCCAGTTCAAGGTATTTCCCCGTCTCAGTTTTCTCTTAACAACAATAAGTTAATTAGCATTTAAAGGTAGAAGAAGTAGGGGAAGTAGAAATAAACAAATTATATATTTGAAATGCCATTCAAAGCTATTTATTTTGTACAATGTCTGTCAGGCAAAATCATCTCATAATGCTTTGGACTATGGGAGTATATGTTAGCAAATAAATTTTGTTAGCATCAGGAAGATATTAATTATCTAGACAAAGATAAATGAAGCTTGATGTTAACTAAATTAATTATTATACAGAATCTGCTCTCTAAAATGTACTTGATTTACTTTTTAAAACTAATTTTTTCTTAACTATCTTCAGGAGTGGCCATAATGGATGTATGGAATGTTTTGTATGTTGTGAGCACTTTGCCTTGGTGTACAGAACAATACCTCCCCCGGGTGAGTGAGGTGTCCAGCCTTCCTTGGTGCTACATCAGCTGCCCCTCTGGGGTTGTTTTGGTTTGCAGGGGAGGAGCAGGAACTCCCTGCATCCCTGGCAGGGGTCTGAGTGACCTGATGGCTGACCTGCAGTGCATCAGAACTCTGTGTAAGGCCCTTTATGCATCTGTCAGTGGGGACCTTGGACCGACTGCCAGCTATCCCAGGGTCAGAGGTTAATTCCAGCTGAAAGTCCTTTGCTTTTCCGAGGTTATAGTATAGCAAAGAAATTGGTGCTCTCCCTTTCTTGCTGCCTTTAATCAAGGCTGCTTCCATCCCTGTGGATCCTGTGTGGGGAAGCTCAGCTTTGTGCAGCTGTACTCAGACAGACACATCCTGCTTCACACAGGAGTCACTGTTGAAGCTGTTCCTGATTGCAGTGGAGTGAACACAGAGCCTGGAATCTCATACCATTTTAAAATGAACACATTGCAATTGATAAGGCAACATTTAGGATATTTTAGCTGACAGATTAAATCACAGTATAAAGCAAACTGGGTAGTACTTAGACTGATTTACCCCTCACCAGCAGAGCCCATTAATTTGTGTTGGGTCCAAGATGTTATGGCTGTGGTGAACCTACTGAAGGAGATGTTTATCATCTCATGCTGTTTAGTGTTGTCACTCTCCTTGTTTACAGCAAAACCTGAGTTACTTAAGATTTGAATTAAATGTAACAGCAGTTGAAGCATGAACTTAGCAGATGTATTTACAAGTATTGCGCTTTCACCGGCCTCAATTGTGATTGTGTTCTATGAGGAACCCTAATAAAACAAGAGCCAAGACAAATCTCGCTGGAAGGAAATGCAGAGCAAAGCTGATCTATATGTTCTTGCTTAGGTGGTTTCTAATGACTGTGTCAAATACCTCTATCTAAAGTAATTGCCTAACCCATTTAAAATAGCTGTACAAAGAGGGACTCTGCTCACTGGTTCTGTTGTTATCTAGGCCTGGTTAGAAGGAAGGTACTTCATTCCATTCTTTTCAGCAAAGGGCTTAAAATAGTCTTAATTTTCACCTGTGGCTAGAGGTGGGATTTAGCATCTGCCTAGCAGATGCTGAAGTGCTTCAATGCTAATTCATTGCCTGATCCAAATAGCCCTAGAAACCTATGTGGATTTTCAAGGACATTTGATCCTGGATGTATTATCTAAACACAAAATGTAAACCTGCTATAATAGGGTTAAAAGAGATTGGTGATGGAAAAGAATTCCATGTGGAGGGGTTTTTAAGTTAAAATCATGATCAATAAAATTAAGCATACTCACAGAAGTTAGCAGAGTTTCCCTCCATTGCTTAAAGTTGTGATGCTAAACCCTTCCTAATCTTGTAAAATTCCTAACAAGGCACAAATGTTTCATAGGAGCAGGCAGGTGTTTCTACAAGCATTTAATCTGGTTATAGTTTTTTTACTAGTGCTTTGTAATGTTTTCAGCACTTTCAGCCTTTCAGCTTGTCTGCAGGGGACCCACAGCAAAGTTCATCTGCTGAACTTACTGAGTGACTTACTGGCTGCTTCTTAAAAACCTGTAATCAGCAGCTTTTTTTTCTGAGAAACGTTTCATGTTTCAAATAAATCAGTTCCTGAAACAAGCTCTGCTATCTCTCAGGCATGCTTTCTTCATGTCAGCGAGGATCAGCTGCGGTTTGCATTGCTTTGAACTCTTACTTTGATAAAATTGTGTTTGGCATTTATCATTCTTCCATCAGAGTCAAGTTACTTTTTAATCTAGGTTTTTAATATTACTTAAATGTTAGGATCCATCTAAATAATGTCAATTATTTTATCTGTAAAACAGGGAAGAAAATTTTCTTGTGTCTGTCACATATTAATGTTACGAAGTTCATTTTGGTAATATTTGTAATAAATTTTTAACTTGGAGTCAGTTTAGATGTTTTCATCTAATCTCTTTGATGAGGAGATACAGCAATAGTGTTAAAAGCTGATTTTAGTCCTTTTTAGTGTCCACGGCATCCATCTGTGGTTAGGGTAGAGGAAGAGAAATTCTAGGAGATATTCAGAATCCTTTGAGTTAGGTTCCTTCTTTGGTATCTCCCTGTGAGGAAGGAGCTGCTCTGTTCCTTGGCTGCCCCAGCATCTTACTCTTCCTGAGCATCTCCTGTCTTATGTGCTTGTAGAGCACCCAAAGACTCAAATCCTCACTGAGGCATTTAGTATCATTAAGAATGAAAGCATCTTAAAAATGTAGAAGCCATGCCAGTTGTGATATATTAAGATAAAGGGGGAAATACCTTTTTCCATGTGCCAAGAAAGGTGTGTAGAGTGCCTGCAGGAAATAGGGGAGCAACATTGGAGTATGTGTATTGGAGTGTATTGGAGGAAACAATATTTCCACCCGTTTCTGTGCACTGCTTTGATTCCGATGGCAGCAATTGGCTTTATTGGTTCTCAGGACATGAAATTGTGCTTCATGTGAGCAGATTGTGCTTTCAGTTTTTCAGAATGGGGCACTTCTTCAAAACAGCCAGATTAAAAAAAATAATATAGTGTGGTAATGCTACTGTGTTGCACTTAAATAAATCAACCTGAATGCTTCTCCTATAGATGTCTGTTGTGATGTAAGAGTGGAATATTATTTATAAAGAGCAGTCCTAATATGCCATAGCATGCTTTATATAGCAGTTTTAATAGATACTGTTATTGAGCTACTGTGTTGTTTTGTGACAGTAACCCTGTCTGAAACTATCCAGAGTCAGTTTTACATTTTGAGAAATAAACCCGTTCCTGTTATTGCAGCTGAGAAAGTGCTCTGTTTTAAGCCCCCCTTTAACAGAACTCCTGTAACCCACCTGCAGCAAATAGTGTCTGCTTCCATACATGAGTATTGATTTGGGCAGCTGAAGCAGGATGTAGGTGCTTTATTTAGGTCACCAGTCAAAGTCTCATGGAATATATTTAATGTTTTGTACTGTGCCCTCTTAGAGCCTGTGCAGCTCACAGGGACAGGGTTTCAAACAGAACATAGATTGTTATAATTTTGTTATAATTTTGCAAAGTGTTTTGCAAAATTTACCAACACTGAAGTGTTGGTAGAAGACATCTGTTCCCACCGTGGAGCTGCCATCCAGGCTGCCAGCACCCTTGTTAGAGAAGGGGAATGGGTGCAGAGGGCACCAGCAGTGCCAGGAGAAAGCTTGGACAGTACCTGCCCCGTGGTCTGACCCAGCTGTTGATAGGTGTTCTTGAGATTCAGGAGCTCAAAGAGGTGAAAACTTAAAAAAATTAATAACTTGGTCTGTGAGAACAGACTTCTGTAACTTTCTCACAATTCAGATTGGAATTAGGAAGTCATGGCTTTGGAGGCTGGATTAGTGTGGTGTATCAGAAATGCCCCTTCAGTCTTCCTTTCTCTGTCACAATTCCAGTGCTGAATTGTCAAGTAGCTTTTTTTCCTTCCCTCCCAGGGCTGCATGTGTTTAAAAAAAATACTGAACACCAATTAATTTGTCTAATTTACATGAAAAAGTGCAGAAGATGTGTTTTTTCCATAATTAACTATATTTTGCAATTCATTAAAATTCTGCAGCCCTTCACATAATGGAGCCCTATTCACTACATAGGAGATAAGTGCTTAATTCCAAAAGGGGCAGACGGAGAAGGCAGAAAGGAAGTGGAGGAGGGCAAGATTAGCATTTTCTATATTAGTTATGCATATTCATGAGGAAAAATGAAGTCCTGCCAATTCATGTTGCCTTTAAGTTTATTTTGTGGGGCTATTCACAACATTTACCTCAACAAATGGTTCATGTGGCGTTTTCCTGGTTCTCATTGCGCAGGAACATGGTGACAGGCTTTTCATTGAACCCAAAGTACATGTGGCATACGAGGAGCAGACAGAGGTTGTGTGCCAGGGCACAGCCTGCTCCCCAGGGCTCTGTTTCCATGTGGTACCACCATTCAGAGGAAGCAAGGAGAGCAACTTGGGAGACTGGAACCTCCCAATGGACCCCAGATCTCTCAAAGTACTGCTGAATTATTAGCTATTTTGGAAACTTCTTTTCTTTAGAGTGCAACAAGCTACAAGAAAGCCATCTATGCAATTTTTTCATTGTAGTTATTTGTTAATAGTTTATTCTTTCCTCTGAGAGGCCAGACCAGTTGTAGGCAACACTTTATGTTATGTGCAAAGGAAAGGGCCCTCTGGGACACATGCATGGGGTGGGGGTGTCCCCAACAGGGAGGGGAGGCTGGCACGTTATGGTGGTCTGCTTCTGTCATGAGGCATCTCCCCCAGCACTCCTGAACTGCTGTTTCACTCCAAACATGTGCAACCAATGCACTTCTGATTTCCTTAGGTCTTTCCAGACAGCAGGGCCCTCTCTGCTGGAAGTCTTTGTGTTTTTTCCCTCTCATGGTGCAGGCTGTCCCTCATCCCCTCTGAGGCAAAGTGTCCTTCCCAGGCTCTGCTAGTGCATTCCCCTGGATTTAAAGTTTCCTTTTGGGAGTCAGTAGGAACTGGGGCAGACAAACACAGAAGTTGAACAACTGTCCCTAACAACCTGTATCTCTTCTTTACTTTCGTTTGCAAAACAAATTAGTAGATTTAGACTCAATAATAAATACATACTAATTTTTCTCACTGCCCTTACCATGGTCTTTGGGATTAGATCAGCTCATCATGCAGCTTGGGGCTTTCTCATCTCACAGCACCATCATCTACTTTCTCTCACAGCCAGCAGCTGGGTGAGCCCTGACAGCTGGCCATGGGAAAGGGTTGCCCAGAATTTTGCTCTTCATCCATATCCTGGCTCTGCCTCTGTCTAGGATTTCCCATTAAAGAACTTTTTGAATTTTTCTTCTATAAATTAGCTCTGTTGTCAGATGAGCCTCCACATCAGTTTGTTGTAATCCCCTTCGGACTGGGATGTTGCTTCTTACCACTGAGTTGGCAGGGTGGCTTTCCTCACCCTGGCAGGCCTGTCTCAGGTGGTGTTGAGCATCTATTCTGCTGTCCCAATATCTTCACAAAAGTTCATAAGCAGAACATGATTAAATTATAAATTGAGATATGGATAGTGTTTAATAAAAACAATGTGCAATTTATATAATTTGCACAATTTCTATCTGTTGTTTGAAAGAAAGTACCAGTTCAAAAGTCCAACCTATATGAAAGACAGAAAACAGTTGTTTTAGTGACAGGGCTGATGATATTAATGAGCATTAACTTAAAGCTACACTGCACAAAATACTAACTAATATCTAATGCTGGAGTTCCAATACTGGACTGTGTCTCCAAAAATTGTCTTAATAACTCACTTCTGTAATTTTTCGTAGCGTATTTAGTTAGCATTTTACATTTCAGAATATGTTAACCTGCAAATCCTGGGGTTTTTTTAATTCATCCTTTATTGTCTTGTGCATTTCTATCTGTATGTATTTACCTATGTGTGTATCTATATGCACCTGTGGAGATGATGTCTGGAATAATGGGGAGATGAAAGGAAGAGGGAAAATTGGAGAGGGGAGATGAAACCCAGAAAGCTTCAACCAGGTGTAAATGGCAAAGTACTCATATCCCTTCAGCTGGCTTTGGTGCAGGGGGAGTCTTGAAATCTGGCAGGGGAGAGGGAGTTCCTTTTGACGAAGGCACACCATTTACTTTGGCTGCTCCATTTATTTCCCCTCATATCTGTTTTATTTCATCTGGAGATCAGGAGGAGAGCCAGTGCTATAGACACAACTCTGGGAGCCACTGATTTAATTGAGTTCTCCTTTTATTTTGTTACCCTTCATCCAAGGTTTCTGAATGCCAAAACTTGAAGCAGTATCATTAAAAAAAAAAAATTAAATATTTTAAAATTCTGCTTTTCCTAGAAGCTTACAAGTTCAGACTACCACCCCAAAATAAATTGTAACTCTGCTTTATTAACATCTACCCCACAACTTCTGCAGGCACAATCACATGCAGTAAGAGGAGCACAGGCCTTTGCCATTAATGCAAAGTGCTGCAATCCAAAACATCCCTGGGGGCATCTGGGTTCAGAAGGATCAATACAAAACTAGGAAGCAGCCTGATCTACAAAGTTAAGATCTGGAAATTAGAAGTTTCCTAAGGAGCAGTAATGCATGGCAAGCACAGTAATTAGAAGCAGGAGGCTGTAGCCTGGTGTCAGTCCCAGGAGCAGCTGGGGCTGCAGGGATTTCTCTGGGAAACCCCCCAAGCTGATGGACCCGCTGGCATCGCAGTGTGTCCCACTGCATCACTGCACAGCCCCTGTCAGGAGAGACTGTGAGGAATGTGTCACTGTATCATTACTCCCTGAGCTGTCAGTGCTCACAGGGCTCTGAAGCCTCCCTGACTCACGCTGTGGTACCAGTTGGGTCCAGCACAGCGTGTCCTGAACGGCTGTTGCAGGTTGCTCCCACCTCATGCAGATTGCTCAGAGCTGGCTGGCTCACTTGGCACACGTGTTGCTGCTGCATTTAGTCCTGCAAATAATGGATATTGCTGGGTTGATTTTGTGCTCTTTTTTTAATACTTTGGGGGCTACTTGTTTTGGTTTTGGATTTTTTGTTGTTTTTATTTGACGAGGCACAAACCTTTTAGAAGTAATTCCTAAAGTGAAAATTTAGAGAGAATGTGAACAGTGGTAATGTGGTCCTGGATGCCAGAATTCTTGTTTAACTTGTGCTCGCTCAGCTGGCTAATGAGCTGGCTATAAGCACACTGAAAATCAAATTAGCTGGTCAGTTTTGGGTGGAAGCACTGCAAGTGAGAATGACAGAATTTTGTATTTCAGAAAATTAGGTTCAGCCTTACCACCACTGCTGTGCTGGGACAAGTTATCTGCTTTCTGGCTCTCAGGTCCCTTATCTAATGGGTGCATTATCAGGAAAAACCTCACAGGAATCAGTGAGAGGTGAAGCCACTGCAGTGGTGGAGCTGTGCCATTGCCTGAGACAGACTGTAATACCAGTCATGTTTTGACCACCCAAACAACAGGACACACTGACAGTGAAGCACCGTTCCTCTTGCTTTGAGGCAGTTATTTCCCTTCCTTCTAGAGCAAATTTATTCTCTCCCTGCATATACCCAGATTATTCTTCTCAGGAATAAGGGAGGATATGGGGGACAGGCAAAGCCCAGACACTTCCTTCTGCTACTCCAGTGCCTTCCTTTGCCAGTGACTGGCAGTAGAGAATATCAAAAAGGTGAGACACCCCCCATCTCTGCAGGACAGCTAGGCAAAGCAGAGTGACGAGGAATAAAGGCCTTTGCTTTCTTATACTCCTTAACCCAAGAAAAGTCATGACCCCTGAACTCTGTGGAGCTGGAAGCCACAGCTAGTAGTAGGTGAAGATGAATTTAAGGGAAGTAATCCATCTTCAAATGACACCATGGCTTCCAGCAGTGGGAACAGCTCTGCCATCAGGATCATAGGTTTAAACTTCCAGAGACTGCACTGTGTTCTGCTAAACCAAAGGCTGAATGTTTGGAGCACTCAGAACAGGGAGAGCACATATGCAGAAAGAGCCAAGTGTATAAAGAAGATGATGTTTCCTCTGCTTCCCACTGGGGAGAGGCCAGAGTGACCTGCAGAGAGGAGGGGTGGCTGCAGTGAGGTAGCAGGGGAGAATCTTCCCAAGAAAAGGCCGGGAGAGCATCCCTAGGTCCAGGCTGTATTGCAGGTCCTGATCATTTCCCAGAGCTCAGGGGGGCAGATCTGTTTGGTGCTCACTGGTTATCTTGGTCATGAAGTATTAAATGGATATTGACTTGGATTAAGGAGTGCATCAAGATTTATTGAGCCAAGAGTTAAATACTGACTGAGGCAGAAACCAAGCTAATACTTGCTATAAGGGACTGTTTGACCACTGTAACATTTGGTATATGTCTTGCTGTGTCTGTTTTGTGTATCTTCAGTTAAGTCTCCAAAGAACACTTCAAAGGCTGAAGTTACTTGTATATTCTATATGTAAAAAGAAAGGACTTATAAAGAAAAAAAGGAGTCAGGGTAGGACAAACATTGCAGTTAGAAGAAGAAATACAGCAGTCAGCAGTATGCAAAAAAGTCACAAATGTGAAAATAGCATAGAAAGAGACCTTTATAACCATCTCTCCTAAGCTGAAGAATCTCTAAGAAACTTTTAGCTTCTGTGTGGGACAGAGCAGTGCTCACACTAGATTTCGGGATCTCAGGCGACACATCCTTTGGGGATAGCCCTGCTGCCCCTCTGGAGACCACTGCAGTGACCACAGAGTGTGGTGTGTGGGGGAACCCAGGGAGCACAAGGGAGAAGCCAGGATTTCATTAATACCTCATCAAGCACTGCTAGTTGTGCTGGATTGAGAAGATTGTGGCAGAAGTTCCATAGCAGCAAGGAGCTAGACTGATCTCCCCTATGTGGTATGGATGTTGAGCTCATCCATCTAGTAAATTAGAACATTATTAGGAGAATGATTACACGTGTTTCTATTTAGTTTTCATTCCATTCCCAGCCAGGGTAATTGCCTGTCCCTGAAAACATTTTAAAATGCTGTTTGAAAAGAAAGGAGTATTTTTTATTTGAATTGGTTTTTCCAGGGATTTAATATTGCTAATGAGAGTGAGATGCTCCAAAGTTCCACATAAGAAGCTCATGTGCAGCTCATATATGGATACTTAAAAATATTTATTTGTAGAGAGAGTTCATTCTTCATTAGGTGCTGTATGGTATTACATAGCTCTCTCTGTCCTAGATGCTGAATTCAAGGGTCCTTGTTCTGTCAGATTTGTTTAATATCCTGCTGATTTATAATACAGATACTCTTATTGTAGAATGGTTGAATGGGTTGAAAGGGGCCTTAAAGATCGTCCTATTCTTCCTTTGGGGTTTTATTGTTTGCTGTAGATTTTTGTTGCTCTGTTTGTTGCAGCTTCACTGAAGTATTCTGTTTAGGTTAGTGTCCAGGTGACATCTTTATCTGCCACAATTAGCATGCATTATTTTTAGAAAAAAGTTAAATTTATGGTGTTCTAACATAGATATAACGGAATTTTACCTAAAAACATGTAGTTGTGGCCACAGATCTGCATTTCTAGCCCTAACTGCTTAGTATGCATTAGGTCACATGTGCCAGCATTTTGTTAAATTTAAACACTCTTATTGCCTGTCCAAAAATGTAAGATAACTTTTGTGCTGATAAATGTGGTTTATAATAGTGACAACAAATGACTTCCCATTTAGCTCACATCCCAAATGTGGAACTGCTGTACCTTTTACAGCAGTATCTCTGTAGGAAGAGGGTGTCAGCGTTTCCATTCCAGCCTCCCTCGCTGAGCGGCTCAGAATTCAACTGTAACATCTCATTCAAAGCAGGAACTAAATGGACCAGGTGTTAACACAATTTGAGGGGGTTACTCCTCATCAGCTGTTCCATTTTAGCAGAGCAGCTTTTCTGCATGAAACACAACTTTCATTTCTGCAGAAAGGGATAAAAACAACAGCTTCTTCTCCTAAGCCTTCCAAAGCCACTGCAGGGGCCTCCCGTAGTCACCAAGCACTAATGTCCATCTGTAGCCTGATTTCACTGATCTCACCCTTTGGGTGGGGTTCTTTTCAATGTCTGGCTGTTTTGGATGAACTTTTTATGGTGACATCGGGGCTCAATTCCGACTCTGAGGGAGTTTGAATCCTTGCTCATTCTGCATGCATGGTTCAGGTTGTTCATGTTCCCAAGTGCTTTGCTGCTGCAACAAGTTTGTCTATGGCATAATTTTGTACACTCTTTAGGGCAGGAAACCTCATTTCCTTTACTTCTTGCAGCTTTGTGCATATTTATGGGTAAACAGTTAATGATTCATAAAGATGAGCTACTTTGCCTCTTTTGAAAATATTATTACCTGTTTTGATAATGAGGATAATCCAATAAACTATATTTCATGTTGAAAGAAAGAGAATTCCTTCTGCTGCCATCCCTTTATCTCAGGTGTGCTCAGTAATTGCAACTGGGAAGAATTTGCCTGGGGAAGATTTCCCATAAATCTAATTAAAATAGGCTTGTATCTTTTTTTGAAGCAGTAATTCAACAATGCACATACCATAAGCACCATATGTCAGATAGCATGAATCCTCTGGAAGTTTAAGATGGAAAGGAAAGCTGAGCTGCAGAAATGAAGCCCCTTAATGTCTCTTGGAAAAGGCATCATCTTACAGGACAGTGAAGTAAGTGGACAGTTTGCAGGATAATTGCAAATCAGTGTAGTGAGCTCTGAGATGTAGAAATGCTACTCTCAGCACCATTGATCCAACCTAAAAGTGCTCGTTCTCAGCACAATTAAGTCATAAACTTGACTGTACTCTGCATGTTTGAACCTGCCTTCTGCTTGTCCCTGGCTGACAGCACACAGGTGCAGAGCAGCTGAGTATTGGAAAATCCGTAACCACTTATCCCATTACCTCTGCTGTTCCATGGGGTCCTTAGCAAGGAGGTGTTTTCTACAAGGAGAAGGAGGAAAGCTTTCAGTCTTGCTTTAATACCATATTTTGCACTTAGTATTGAAGTCTGACGAATGAGTGCTGATTTAGAATTCCTCTCCACTTCCTGCCACAGCTTGCTCCATAAATCAGATGGATAGGACCTCAAATGGGATAAAGAGGAACAGGAGTCAGGAGTCACAGAATGATAGGCAATGGGGGAATAAGCGTCACCAAATCTAGTGCTCATTTTTAATGTTTAGTTACATTTTAATGGAGTCTTGTGGAAATAAAAAATCATATTAATATTCAGTCAGCAGCTATAAAAGATATCTCTTTAACTGTGTCATAGTTAAAATTTTACTGGGAAAATACAATCAGTGTAAAACTTACTGAGTAGCTGAAGTTTCCCAGCAGTTTAAGTAACGACAAACCATAATCAAGACGATGCTGAACAGTCTTAAATGAAGAGTGTGCTGGTTCTGCTTAAGAAATAATTTAGTAGCTCAGAGGCTTAGGGTTAGCTTCAAAAAATAGTCAATGCTTTCAGGCCCAAATTTCACACTCGCAGTCCTCTGGAAAATACAGAATTAAAAGAAATGGTAGTTGCTGTAGATAGAGATTGTCCTGAGCAAAACATGAAATTCAGCAAAATGTTGAATGGATATCTTTGCTCAGGAATAGGTTGGCTTTAAGAGCTCTGAAAGAATTATCATTCTTTATTAAATAATTCCTTCAGATTTCTTTTTTTTTTTCAAGAAGTACTCTAAAAATACCTTTTTATTATATGGGGAAGCCAGCAGGTTTGTAGATGTGTAGAGATAGATCTTCTCAGTGAAACAACATAGCTGAATTCATATCAGAAAAGGAGGAGTTGCAGTGGGTCTTGCTTCCATCTTAATTTATCACTTCAGAAAGAATGAAGCCCCACATTTTTATATCAGAGTGAGTCAAATGGAGAATCAGCTAAATGGATGGGATGTTTTGTGCTTTTCTTGCCTTGCTGAGAAACACCACAGCCACCTTTCCCAGGGAGGGGTTGGCACGAGTGACACTGCTGAAATAAAACCACCTCACTACTGAAATTCCTGTATATTAGTTGAGATGCAAGGAAGGAGATCAGCCATGTGTGTATGCAGGGGGTTAAAATTGTAAAACTATGCACAAAAGAGGCAGGGGTGAGTAATTCAACATCTTTGCATAACAGCCTTGCACCAAGTGAATATCCTTCCAGCTCTGGAACCCAGGGCTTTGGTTTTCTTGGATCAGGGCATTGGTTTCTTGAAGCTACGTAACTGCAGCATAACCACTGCTCTGTGTAGCCCAAACCATCAAGATCAGTGCCTAAAAATAAAATGTCTTGTGATTGAATAGATTAATTAATAATAAGGAAAGAAGAAAGCAACAAGAAGGTAAAAGCATATAAAAAATATTAAATCTTCTCAATTGGTTGAGGAGTGTTGCGTGGTAATTGGCATAACTGTACACAATGTGATATTTATGTGCTTTCTCTTCCACCCTCTCTCTCTTTCATTCATCAAATTGCCTGTTCAGGCTTCAAATAAATAAGTGTAATAAAAAAGCTAAAGCAGATCCGTAAAAACTGAATAAGCCTTTCAGAATCACAAAAGCTTGAAGTAGTGGAATTTTTTCCCATGAAAGGGCTAAACATTAAGATCATGAACAAATCATTTTGTCTAACTAGTGTGAGCTTCAAGCACACAGCTGCATGTATCCAGGGAAGTGACATATCTTCAAAGAATATAGGCAGCCTGAGTGATGAAAATCAGCCTGCCAGCCTGCACACATTTACATGAGTGCTTACACTATCAGTCAGGCATTTCCTCTGCGCCCGTGGTTTTATTTAATGGGAACTATCAAGGATTACAAATGGACAGTTTTCTTTGCATTTCCTCCCAGCTCCCAACTGTGTTCTCTGTGAGCAGGACTCGGGCACATCCAAGGCGCTGGTCAGCACACACTGGCACCAGTGTGTGCTGCCCCCCCCTTAGTGGGGGCCCTTGGCAAGGTCAGCGGAACCAAATACGAAGCCACGAGGCTTGGAGCCTGTGAAGAACCCTGTAGGAGGAACCCCGGTGTGTTTGGGACATGGATATCTGGGTGCTGGTGGCAGTGGGTGGTGCACAGGCTGTGCTCCCACAGGCCATTCCTGGAGTGGGCACATCCAGCTGGCCCTGCATCCCAGCCCACCTGGGATGGGCCAGACCTTCCCACTTGGAGTAGTGTCCCTGTGGAGACTCAGGGATGCAGCAGGACAGTGTGACAGACACAGGTGCACATATTCATGGGTAGGTTTCTGAGAGCTGTGTTAGTCAGAAAACCTGTCAGAGGTGTCAGACTCCAGCCTGCAGTGCCCTCATGGTCTTCAGCTCTACCCAGCATATGAAGTCCACCCTGGTCTTAAGAGTCCCATGGTGGGAAGGGCAGACCTGATTGCTGGGAGAGCAGTAGGTTAACGAGGGGGAAGAGATGCTCCAGCCATGGGTTGCTGAAGTCCTCCTGAAGTCATCCATCTCTCTGGAGCCCCACTGAGCTCCCTAACCCCCAGCCAGAGCCCTCAGAAGCTCTGTTACAGCTCCTGGTCTATCCCATGTCCCAAAACACACACCACCATGCTACAATTTAGCTCCTGCTGCTGGACACAAGGATTGAGTGAAGTCCTTTGCCCTTTGTCATTGGGAGTGCACTTCACCTGAAGGGGAAGAGAGCAGTGTCAGGTTTGTGGCACTGGTAGGTGCAGGATACTAGGCTGGATGAACTATCTCCAGCTGTATGGCCATTTTTATGGCATGCTGATCATTTTGATTCTGAGCCAGGTATCCAGCAGTTCACTCTGGCTCTGAGGACTTGTAGTACATTATCATACACTTTGAAATTCATGCAGGGAATACATATTGCAAGTATAAATCAAGAGGTGACAATTCTCTTTTGAAAGGTCATGTTGTGTGGGGCTGTGCTTTGTGTTCAGTAAGCCTCTAGCTGGAAAATTTGGGGTGTTTATTATTTTATGAAGAGCAGATGTTGTTTATTTCTTTTTTGTGCTTGACACCTCCAAGATTCAAAATATTTTTTTTATTCTCTACTTGTAACCAAAACCTAGTCCTGCCAAGGCGTCTTGCATTGCCAGGCAGTGTGAGGGCTTGTTGGGG
The DNA here is from genome assembly GCA_013397135.1 of Pachyramphus minor. Classification (NCBI taxonomy): domain Eukaryota; kingdom Metazoa; phylum Chordata; class Aves; order Passeriformes; family Tyrannidae; genus Pachyramphus; species Pachyramphus minor. Next base: position 486,650 of record VYXB01009890.1, on the reverse strand, counting down.
AGGTATTTTGCAGGTGTGCCTGTGTAATTCCATGTTTCCTTGATCCAGCCCTTCCTTCTGCAGTAGCACAGGGGGCAAAGAGTGCCTTACAAACCTTGATGTGAATGGGAACAGTGTACAAGGGCCTGGACTGTGGTGCCAGAGATGGACTGGACCATCACCAAGGTTATCTGGCATGGTCCTGGGCTGGTGGGAAGGAAGGGAGAGGGGAGGAAGTTTCAGGACATGGGCATGAGGTCCAGTGAATTTCTCTGAATTGCATGATGTGGTAAGAGAAAGGGAAACAAAACCTCTTCTCTATGCCAGAGACACTCTGGACCTGCACAAAGTGCAGGAATTCTGCTGCTCTCGGATGCCTGGGGGGCAGAAGCCAGTGGTGTCCCAGAGCACTCAGGGGATTAATGCTGCCAACTCCTGTGCCACAGGAGCAAAGATTAATGCTGCAATAAGAAAGCAAATGCTTGTGTAGGTAATTCAGTGAGCCATAACGTGTCTTTTGCCTTGTGTTATTTTCCCCTGAGAGCATTTCCTCCGTAACATCGGCTTTTTGTTTCCTGATTAACTCTCTTACCTGTCTGTTCTATACGACTGCAGTGTGTTTTTAGATGAGTATGCACAGTATGTTTCAGAATTGCTTAGGAGCTTGACTAAATCCTCCAAGAGCTGTGCACAGCCAGTGAAATAATCAGCTTAATTGCCCAAATAAATAAAGCAGAAGTTTGGTTTAAAGATTAAGAGTGTAAATGATAGGAAATAGTAGATGTCTGTCTCTTTTTAGTGGATTCTTGGTTCCCCCCCCCCAGCTGTCTGTGCACGATATTCGCTGTAGTACAGCTCAGATTCCAAGTTTATGTCATCCAGTGTAATCATTAGGCCTTGCCTAGAGCACAGTGAGATGGCTTTAAAGCTTGCTAGTGAGGAATGAGAGTGAGATTTGTTACCAGATTTTATTGGTTGAGTCTTCATTTCTCAATTGCTTCCAAGACTGTAGTGTCCACAGTTGTAACCATGAGAACATCATCTGAGATGCTGCTGTCTTCAGCCATCTAAACCTGCCTGGCATGTCATTAAAGAACTTGGCCTTTGGTATCCTGCTTGAGGGTAGGAGTCTCTCTTGAGGATGAAAGCTTCAATTTTATCAAAAATACCGACAGTGGAGAACTGTGGACAGCAGAGTACTACAGACATCTGTAGTGCTCTGTCCATTTAATGATATTCAAGCTTTGTGGAACTGTTTGCTGAAAATGAGGTGGAACATTAACTGACGTATTGCTGTGGTGTTAACCAGCCTGACATTCCTGGCTGATTAAAGGGTTAGAAAAACCATATTAGTTTTGAGCCATAATGGCAATGTGTTGCCCACATGTTAACAAGAACCCCAGAAGGAAGTTACGAGGATTCCAGTATATGTAGACAGTAAGTTGTGCTCCTTTACATTTTTATAGATACGTCATTTTGCATACGGAATAATCTCTCTCACATGCAGTCCTCTGTCTGTGGTATTAATTTATTCTGGAGAAACTGGAGCTAAGAAGGAAATCATGCCTGAATGTGTTGCTAGAAAACATCAGTTGCCTTTGATGGAGAGAACTGAGTTAAACATAATGTGCTAAACTGTGAGAAACAAATCTGACGTCTCAATAGAGGAGTGAATGGTTTCCATTAAGCTTGCTAAATCTGTCTTTCTCAGAATAGCCAATATAACCTCGTACACTCTTGATTTTAACAGACTTTATTATACTCCACCTCAACTACATAAATATAAAGCTGAAATATCTAAAATATTTAACAGATGTGGAAGAGTAGAGAGGGACCTCTACAACATACAGTATGGGATTGGTCCAAATTAAATAGTGATCATGGACTATTAAATATTAAATGCCGTTCTGGAGGTAGATCATTATTCCTCACCTTACATTGGCAGTTCTGGCACTTAAATGAGAAATGAAAAAAAAACTCTTGACTAATATGATCTGTGAAAATGTGTAGCCTGAGAGTGTTTTGGTTCTGATCCTGCAAGCTGCACTAAGTTCCAAAGAGTTAAACAAGATTAAATCGTGCTCCCAGTATCAGGAACACCACAATTTGGAAGACACTGAAGGGAGCTGAAGTACAAAAAAAGTGAACAAAGGCAGCAACTCCAGATCAGCACCCCAAGTACTTCCACTCTTTCATAGCTGAATAAAGGGACTTAGAGTAGATGTGAGAAGCAGAGTGGAGCAATGGAGGCTTTGCAGGCAGGGAGAGAATGGGGGTAGAATGAAGTGTCTGTGTGAGATCATATGAAGGGGAAGAAATAAACCCGGAATGGTGTGAGAGGGAAATAGAGACATGAGCCTGAGAAAGCACAGCAGAGATACGGTGAATGTCTGAGGAGAAGCCCTAGGGTGTATATCAAGGGTATATATTACTCATGAGAAGGGGGTGGGAGAAGTATAACAGGGAGAATGGAGATTTCATGAAAATTATAACAAAATACAGTTGCTTCAGTCAGTTACCCGTTCCTTGCAAATAATAAGGCCAAGTGAACAGTGACTTGGTCCACTCTGCACTGGCCATTAATTTTAAGTGTTAGGCTACTGCAGAGATAACCCAGGTATGATTTATTATTAATAAAAAATAAACATCTGTGAAAGTTTTCTGCTCCAAAGGTAATCCCACCTGTGTTGTGAGATATATTCTCATTTTAGATAGAATACTAAGAAGAATCAGAGGGAGTAATCAATTACTGCTGCATGTTCCACTGTATCAAGATCATGTAGAGGCATCTTAAAGATGGGAACTTTTGAAAGAGGCCACTAATGTAAAACATCCACTGTAGATCCAAAGAAAGAATATCTAAAACATATGGACATAGCCCATAGGAACACAGTATATTTGGAGGTAATAAACTGCCTTTTTCTAGAAACTTTTAGACTAGAGAATCTGTTGAAGGAAAACTCCCTCGCTCCTGGCACATGAATAGAAGAGAGAGAAACAAAACATAATAATAAAATAGTAAAACACCACCTTATGATGTTTTAACAACTGTTGCCATAGCTGTTTTCATTCTTTCGTTAGTATTCTTTCGTTTCTCCTTCTTAAACATTTAAATATCAGTGGCTCTAATGCCTGGCGGAAGACAAAACATTTCTTCGTTACAAGATAAAGAATGGCTCATCAGCAAAACACACACCGTGCTGCACATCTTCACAAAGAGATCTGAGAGGCACAACAGATTGTGACAATTAAAAAGTCTCTCAAGCCCTTCAAAACAGAGATACGTCAGCTGTTGTGCTTCATATTAATCCAAGCCTCCTTGAAGATAAAATTTGACAAGAAGGTGCTTCATTATGGCTCCACATTGCCATCTCTTTTAACAAAAAGCAGCTGAAGTGAATGAGAATTAGGATACCATCTATTTAAATAGTCACAGTGAGGTTTGCAATATATGTTGTCGTGATATAAGTTACCTGGAGAATAAAGAATCAAATAAAGGGGGTAAGAGGAAACATGATGTATAAAAATGGGCACAATTAAGCACTATTCCCTTTATTAAAATGGCACTTATTTGTCTGATGTATACACACACTGTACTGGGGACAAGGTGAGATCAGACTTAAAAGAAAAACCCAGCATAGAAAAGAAAACAGAAAAAAACACCATCTGTACAGCAATAAAAGAACAAAAAGCAGGGGGTTATCCTTTTAATTATTATGATGAATCATGTTTATTACAGAAGGAATAAGGGGCCAGCTAAGAACAGCCCTCTGTGCCGGTAGTAAATCCAAAAGAGTAGGCAGTCCCTGCAGAGCTTGCAATCATACAGGAGCCCAGGTAAAGCTCTGGGGAGGGCGACATAGAACATAACAGAGGTAGTGGAGGTAGATCTGAATGTGATTTTCACAGTGGCTTTTTGCCCTCTTTCCTACACAAATAGGCTTGTAGCACCACTGTGCTCTGTGTACCTGTGTGTGCTGGTGACCGGGTCTCTGTGCTCAGCCCTGGAGCAGCAGGGGGAGGGCTTGAGGCTGAGGAGGGGAATTTTTGTGAGATGACCTTGACTGAAATCAGTGAGCAGACTTTAATTTTGCAGTCATTCAGGACGTCACAGTAATGGGAATGAATAGCTCTAGCCTGCCCCACAGCTTACACACCAGCCAGAGAAAAGAGAGAGAGGGAGCATTAGTGCTGCGGAGCCTTTCCAGCTGCCTGAGATTTCCCACTGGGTGTGTGCCCCCGCAGTTGTAATCACAGCCTATCGCTGAGAGTCCTACCTGCCTGACAGTAAGAAGCATGGCCTCGGCTTTGAAGTTAAACTAAAGATAGATTCCTTCTTTTTCATGCCTAATTAGGATCAGATGACCAAATACACAGCGGGGTTCTTGCTATACTTCATGTTATGTTTTAGCAGCTAAATATAGCTGTATTACCTCAGAAATACTTAAAAGACCCAGACCAAACAACTCCCCTACATACAGCAGTCCTGACGGGGGTTCTTTAGGGACTCCTGTTCCTTTCCAGTTCAGTTACAGCCAACACTGGTGTGTGTGGCTGCTGCCAGAGCAGCCAGCACTCGGGGCTCAGCACAGCCATGTCTGAGCTCTGGGGAGGCAGAGGGAGCCACGATACCAGAAGGGTAAATGCTTCACAGTCTTCTTTTGCCGTCTCTGCCTTGTATTTCCTGATTCATGGTTAGGAGAATGCCCAAGGCAAAGTCAAGGCTATGTAATGTGATTGCTCAGGCATCGGGTGAGAAGACAAGGGCATGAGAGTCTGCCTTTGTTTGCTGGGCTCGTCCTTTGTCATTCCAAATAATCATACCTCGCGGAGCTGTGTGAGCACAGGCGTGTGCACTGCGTGAGAACCCGTGTGGGGTTGGATGCACAGGCAGAGGGGCTGTTCTGAGCTGCTGTGGAAGTGAGACAGGCCACAACTTGTTCTTCACTGTGGTGGTAGCGCCTCGTCAAGAAAGAATGCAGATGGGTGCAGTGTGTGCTGTCAGTTCTAAAATCCTTCTCTCTCACCCTTAGCTTATTGTTTTAAAGCAACAACTTATCCATGTGTGTGTTTACTGGTGCTTGCTGCTGTCTCAGGCCAGGGTTAAGCAGGAGCAAAGCAGGACGTTGGTACAAAATGCTAGCACTTAGTACTAATCATAGCTCACTCCCAGGAGAACAGAGCCAGCAGTGAGCCAGGGCAGGCAGCCCACATGGGATGCTCTACAAGCAGAATATGAGCTTTCCTGGAGATGCCTTAGTGGTCCCTGAATAACATACCTGTCCATGGAAATGCCTGAGCTTTTCCAGTCCACATTTCTCTTCCAGAGCACTGTATTGCTGACAAGCTCATCTGGGAGTTCCTGGACAGTGGGGAAACTTACTGATGGTCAGTGGAATCGATTCCTCCTTGTTTCCACTGAGAATCCCTGCATAAAGGAAGATTTACAGAGGTACAAAAGCTGTGAGAGAGCAGAATGAAAGAGCAGGCAAGCCTCATTCTTCAGAAGTCTGAGGCAGGGAAGAGAAACAGGGGAGATGATTGAATGGTCCTCACAGTCTTCAGTGTAAATCTCTTGGGCAGAGCTGCTGGGGTTTGGGAGGGACTGGCCTCCAGTGGAAGAACAGCTTCCACTATAAAACCTAATAATACATTCAAGCAGAAGTGACCAGGAATCCTCATGCTCAGCTGAATCAGTGATTGTATTCAGGCACCAAAGAGGAGGATGCTGTTCCATGAGAAGGCAAAAACAAGAGGGGTGGGTCCCAAGCAAGCAGTGAAGAGGAACTGGCAAGAAAAATGAAATACAAATGAAACGGGGAGCATCTTGCTGAGAGGGGGGAAAACAGTATCAGTAGAATGTTTTGTTTTACACCAACTGTCTTGGGTTGTTTTGCTGGGTTTTCACCTATTCCAAACTAGGTCTTTACAATAACAGAGGCCAGTCCGGAGCCCTCTCCTGTCTTTAGTAGAGCTGACATCTTTTCTTTGCTCCTTTTGAACACTGCTTGGAATTTAGGTAAGGTCTACAGAGCTGTGCAAGAGTAGAATCTAATTTAAACCCATCATTGGAGAAAATGGGATGATTGTTAATTAAATAAAAAATTAAATTTTTGGTGACATGAACAATGGAATGGAGGGACTTCAGAAATCTCAGAAGATACCTCAGTGAAAGTTATTCTAATTGATTAAGTGGGAACTTTGTCACTTTTAGAGAATACATTTGGAAATAATGAGTGTAAAATTTAAAACATCAGGATAAATGACTGTTGCATGTATGTGCTGAAATAGTTTAAATGAACCCTGCTGTAAAGTCCAGGTATCACAAGTGTAGAGCCCTGTTCTGAACATTCCTGTCCTCTCCCTGGAAATATCAGTTCCTTTATATAGTGTGAATGAGAGAGAAAGACATTTCAAAGCCATTTTACATCTCTGGTAAATGTGGGCCAGTTCCCAGCTCTGAATTATAGGGATATACAGCACAGGAGAATGTGGTTATCAATTTCCCTTGTGCACCACGAGAGAGCTTTTGATCTTTGTGATCAGATTATCTTGTTAGTGGCTCTCAAGAAAGCAGTAAGAGCAGATGATAGTCCAGGAAAACCGATGCAATGACCTTTTTCCACTTACTGTGCCTATTCCGAGCCTGAGCAGAATTTAAACCTTAGAAGGGGAAAAACAAAGCTGCTGTCAGACAAAGAACTCCTCCTGCTCTCCAGAAATCTTACTGGTGATCTGTCTGCCAAGGACAGCTGATTGTTTGCCCTTATGTTGCATTTTAACTTGGTTTCATAAGCAAACACAGCTTATATAATGTGCTCTGCTGTCTCCCTGTCTCTCAGCCTTGCCACTCCCTATGTACCTTTTTTATCCTTTAGCCATTTTTAATGAAGTTTAACAGGTCCTGAGTTCTGTGAGGAGAGAGACTCAGTGATAAAAATACATAATTTTGAACTCGATCTTTGTGATGGCAGAGAACCTTCATGGAAGGCAGCAGTGAAAAGAAGAGCCACAGGAAAAAAGCTCCAGTGGCAGCTGCTGCTTGCAGAAGCATCTTTTCTTCTTTCTTCTTCCCTTTCAAAATAAAAATGGCTTAGCAAAAGCATTCAATCATGTCCTCAGATGTTACTATGAAACCACTGGAGTAGAACATCTGGAAAGAGAGTCTTTCCTTCTGTCAGACTCATGCAACATGAAATGTCTGTTCCATTACAACACCATGCTTTCCCAAACGGAAAGAGTCTGGGCTGGCCCTTCCTGTGGAATAAACTGGAGCAGCTCCACAGAATTCAGTTTGCTGATTCATAGCAGCATAGGCTCCGATCCTTTCTCTTCCTATTTCTTTTCCTGTGTATGTGGCACCATCTGAATGATGCAACATATTTAGAAATGTGATATTCAAGATTTCAGAGAAGTCTGGTGGCTTCTGAGACAGTGGGATTATTTTTATATGTGGGTTTGGGTTGCAGTGTTATTAAAGCTAGTTAGCTTATGTAGTGAATAATTGGTGATTTAGCTCCCAGCACTGGTACATGTTAAATGGATGACAAACACCATTATCCATCTTCTTACCATATTTTCTGTAACTTTATTCCATATTGTGTTTTAGTGCTCAGTTGCTGTAATTTAGTGTGGAGGAGACTAAGCAGATCACTGCTTCTGTCATGTTTTAACATGAAACATCAAATCCAAAGCCTGGGTCTGTTGAGCACAACCAAGTAATGAGAGACTTTGATTGTTCTCAAGTCTTTCCAATGAAATGTCAAACTTTTCATTCTATGAAAATGATGTTCACCAATATAGAGCTTGGAAACAGATAATTATCCAAGAACATGAAACAGAATTAACATGCACTGGAGCATGTCATGAACATTTCCCTCAGCAAATAACAAAGGTAATTGCTGTCTGAGTACAGAGCAAGGAGAAAGGTTGGCTCTATTCCTTAGATAATTCAGATTGGCCACTGTTTACTCACTTAACCCATAAAAACGTGCACCTATCAGAAGGGTGCCATTCCAGGGCTGATGGAGTGTGACCAGCCTCCTGATTGCAGGCACTTCTCATTTCACACTTCCCAAGTCTGATCAGACAGAAGTCCTTGGCTATTATTAGACATCTAAACCCTGATGAGTCAGAGCTCTGAGTTAAAAAGCACATTTGTAAACCACATTGAGCCCCAGTAATAATTAATACATTTTTGAGCCACATTTTGACTTCAGGTACAATTAAGAGGCTTCATTCTTAGCCTAGAAGAAAGAATGGAAATAATTTGCTAGGTGGACACAATTTTCCCATATAGAAATCAGAGAAGGAAGGAAAAAACCCACTCCTAATGGCTAATGGGGGTGGCTCTGGTTTGTGATTTTGATTTTACGAATCAATTTTCTAATATTAGAAACTAGTGGAGTGTAAAGATACAGGATGGAAGTCTGGAAGATACCTCTTGAATACCACATATAGCTCATTGACATCACAGGCAACTCTACTCACAGATTGATTCAGGCACATGCAGCTATCCACCAGTCAGACGTGCTCCCTCTCAGCAACACTGTCCCAGAAATGGACTATTTTGAAGGGTCAAAGGTCTTTTGTAAGCAGCTCTTGCCTGTTCTTCACCAATAATTATGTTTATGTTACAGTTTTATTACAATTTATTACAATTGTTTGCATTTTTTTTCCCTACTTTAAGAAGATGCAAAGAGTCTTCATGTAACACAACAGGTTTTTAACCATATGCTCCATTTGCAAGCTACATATACTGCAATTTTATTTTTGGAAACACTGCACTATGCTAACTGTCTAAAGGTAAAGTTCCTTTCTGTGGCAGGGACTAACCCAGGGTCTGTGTCTAAGTTAGGCCCACTAGGTACCAGACCAGAAAGATCTTCTTTAGTGCATCACATAGTACCAAAAAGTTACAGCCTGACACCAAGACAAGACATCAAGGAGAGGTGTCTGTTTGCTTCCTTGCCCCAGCTGGCTTTCTGAATACAAATCAGATTTTCTTAATTGTCTTTAAACATCTGTTGTGCTTGGTTAAAGCACATTATTAACTAGAATAAGGTTTTGATTTTTTTTTTTTAAATTTGTGCTCACTTTACGTCATTCACAGTTAATACTTTTTGGGTGACAGTTTACCCAACCTGTTACTAGGAAGCTTTTGCTAATAGTGATAAGATTCTGTGGGTGCACATTCTTGTTGCTTCTTCACAGTGTAATCATTAAGTATGAGAATGTATGTAGCTTGTGTAATTTAATTCAGTGGACATTAAGCTGCTCCTGGTGCTGGCACTCTTCTAGAAACATGCTCACCTTTAATAAGCAGCTGAAAAACAGAAACCATAAACATCAAAAGTAGATGCATCAATCCCACAGTATAATAAGGTAAATCTCTAAAAACCATCTTAGATTCCTGCTGAAATAATTCTATTACATTTGTAATCAGCCAAGAAAGAAATAAATGCTTTTAGCTTCTCTGCTGTGCAGTGTGGATCTGCACTGGACTATCCAGGAAATCAGAGGGAACAGCCAGATTAGGGGAAGGACACAGAGGAGAAATCAAAGGTATTCAAAGATAAGTGAAAGTGTGGATTCTTAGGTATCTGCTGGGTGATCTGGCAATGAAATTATAAGGAGGAGGGTAGTGAGTCAATCTGCATAAACCAGGAGAACAAAAACTAATCACAGGTAGAGGCAGACATATGCAAATACAAAGCCTCAGGGACAGGGGATTGGAAAGTGTGGAAATTGGAGAAGTTAGGGCTATAAAGTTAGGAGGAAAACATATATAGAAAAGAAAGAAATTGTTGCAAGAAACTTCCACTGAAATCATAAGAAGCTAAATCCATTGTAGGAGTACAGATGCTGCTTCTGAAAGTAGTAATTTAGTGATTTAATGGGAATAAAAGTAAGTCAAAACAAATAAAAACACAAACTCCCTCCACTCTTTGGCTTGATAAAGTCAGAAAGCAAGTCCTAACCTTCCCAAAAGGTATACAGCTCATACTGAAGATGCTCAGAAACACAGTGGGAGGGTTGGTCTCATAATTAAGATACTTTGAACAGAAGACTTCTAGAATAAAGCAGAAGATGAAAAACATGTACCTTTGCAATATAACATCAACCAGAAATTGTTCTGCATCACCTTTGCAGTTTACCTTCAGCTAGAAACTGGTGCAGTTTATCCAAAAGATGTCTCCATAGGCAGCTGCAATGTCACAAATACAGAGCACAGTTACAGAGCTGGCAGGGTTATTGAGGGTTATTCGAGGCATGGGCCATTTCATGGATGAGAGTGTTTCAGGCAACCTGAGCAACCTGATGGGAGAACAAAACAAACAAACAAACAAAAAAAAAAAAAACAAAAAAAAAGAAAAAAACACCTAGAAAAATGAAAGAAGAACTTTGAAATTGCTGTGTGAAAATCACTCAATTGAACTTTGAAATTGCTCAAGTGAAAATACTGGGGCAGGGGTCGAAAGGAGGGTGTCAGTCCCCACTTTTTGGGCTCACATATGTGCTTTACATAGTTCCATGTACTTAAAGAGAGCATTCCCCCTTCAGTTTGTGTGTATATATTTGTATATGTATATATTTAAACAAATAGATAGATAGACAGATAGACCAGGAGCATTGGCATAGACAATAAATACAAATATCAGTATAAGTAAATGTGAGGTGCTTAGGCCAGAGCCAAAATCAGAGAACAAAGGAATCTACCAGTGTTGATCCAGTTCCCAAGTTGAAGAGGTCTAGTCAGGAGGGTTGTGAATAAAATTCTGACCCCACTGTCAGTCTGTAACCGTGTCACATAAATTATGTATGGCTGTTCAGTTAAATTATTGTAATATGTACAGGTGACTTGTAAAGCAGGATGTGTCATGCAAAGGTTATCATAAGGATCTGAATAAACACAGCAGAAGGAAGACTGGGGGTGTTGGTTGGTGCAGAAGGTTGGATGTGTTTCCTTCAGCTAAATAAAAGGATTTAGGAGTTGGGTGCTGCTGCCTCCTGGAGTTGCACTACTCCCTGAAGAAACTAGAAGGGGATAATGTGTCAGGCCTTTTGTGATTTCTATGAAATAGAGACAAAGGAAAAACAAACCAAAGGGAATGTCTGACAAAATTGAAGCTAAATAAGTTTATTTTCCGTATTTATGCTGTAATATATGAATGCCAGATAAACGTGAGAGGAAGCAGCAAAAGCAACTGCCAAATGCTTTTAAAAAGGAGGTAAGAGCATATGTGGAGGAAAATGAACCATAAATGTTATCTCAGAGGAGAGGTCCCACTTGGAATAAGCATATATATGTATGGCAGTTATGTCTAAAATTTGTTATGTGGCTATTGTTTTGTGAAATGACAGAACATCTGCTCAGTCACAAGGCACCAGTAAAATGCAGCTTTATGCCTAAAGCAGAATGTCAGTTCCTAACAAAAAATGTATATAATGGGCCAAAGACAAAGGCACATTGTCTTTTCCAGTTGTAGTCATTTCTGACCTAATAATGGTTTAGAAAGGATTTTTTATTTTTATTTTTTAAAGAAATGAATGGAAGGATTGAGTCATTTATGACTCTTCAAGATTAGGCTTTGTGCATTATTTCTTCCTAAGCTGGCAAAACGCTTTGTCTCGGTAGATCATATTTATGTCACTAAAGTACTTTTAAAAAGGCAGCTACTTGAAAGTACCTTGAGAAAAGATCATTGTGAGCTTAGGTTTTCTAAATGCAGCATATAAACAGCCATTTCTTAATCACACTGGAAACACCAGCAAGCAATATGTGTGCTCACATGACAAGTGGACACAAGGCAGGTTTCACCTCAAAGCTGCCTTTACAGAGAGGAGAAGCATTCCCACTGCAATCAGTCATGTAGAAAACTAATTAACAAATCCCTCTGGAGCAGTGATTGTATGGAATTTGTCTCTGAATATTCCAAGCACACAACTTTTAAGTGGCTTCATTTAAAAAGAGTATTCTCATTGTTGTGTTTGCTGGCCTGAGAAGTCTGAAACTGTGATGCAAAATATAATTTTAAAACCTATTTGCTGGTGAAATAAGGTTATTATCCTGCAGTTTGAAGTCATCCCCTCAGATACACATGACCCTTAAGAAAATAGACTGATCAATGAAATGAATAGAAACTGGCCCTTTGGAAGAATGGTTTTCATGGAGTGAAGCAGATATTACTTAGTTAATGTGTGGCAGTATTCAACTGGAACGTGCCTTCATGAGAATGAATATGTATTGTAACACATGTGTGGTCAGAGTGAGAATTAGGGTTGAACTCACTGTAGAAAGCTCAGGGGTTGTGTGTCATGGAGTCTTTGAAGCCTCTGAAGTCTGAAGGACTCTTTTATGTGACTGGGAATGTGTGTGCTACATCATCAACTATTAATGGGGGAGAAAGACAGGAGCCACTCTCATATGAATTCTCTCTTCTCCAGAAAACCTTATGTCAGCAGAACTTTTTTTTCTTTTTAATGTCACTTAAGGTTGGGACCTTCGCTGGAATAAATAAAATGCATGTGGAGAGTTTTCTGTATCTGACTCAGAGCTGAATAGTGCTATGTGATTTTTACCTTTCACCTGAGTCAGATATTAAAGATTTCTCATGGAAACACTGTATATAGTTTCTCAGAAACCCTTTAGAGGTTTATGAACCTGATCCAAAGCCCATTGCAGTTGGGAAAATTTGTTATTTGAGTTGTTTTTCAGTAGGGCTGTTCAAATCTTATTGATCTATTTATGTAACTTTTTCAAGAGGAAAAAATTTCACCTTTTATGTGTGGAAAAAACTTGAAGACTTAATTTTTAAGCTGTTAAGATTCCAGTATGCCCTGGAATCTTAGGCAGCAGGTACCTTCTGCTTTGTGAAGGTAAAAGCACAAGCTCCCGTGCTCAGGCTCAGATTCATTGCAATTATTTAACCAAGGCATCAATTCTCAGCATCAGAACACGGCATTCCCAGGCTGGAGTTGTTGTGCAGTGTTGCCAGAGATGGGTGGATGGCATTATCCATCAGCAGGGGGGGATCAGTCAGCAAAATAAGATTTTTTTAAAGAGTGGCTTTTAAGCAGTGATAGAAATGCCACAACTGACTCCAATCTCTGATTTCCAGTGTTAAATATGAGCAAGGGACTGTGGCTCTCTCTGTAGCCATCTGTGGGAAGCAGAAAGTTTTAGTGATTGGTGACAGCAGCCTGGAGAATTGTTCAGGGGTTTTAACTTGGCTGTCTCTGAAGATGACTTGAACCTTCACATGACCTCCAGTTCCCTACCCACAGCCATCTTCTGGACATATTGAGTAAAAAATGAAGGTTAATGGCTTCCATTATGATATCCTAAAGCTTTTCCATCCTAGTCCATCTTGATGCAATCTGTGGTATTTTGGTGCAGTGTCAGACCTTTTGAGAAAGGTTCATTGTTCTATGAAAAAAGGAGATGGACACATGCTGGTGTAAGCTTTGCTATCACACTAAAACAGTGATCTTACTAAAATACTGTGGTGGTAGCCGAAGGACAAGTGTTCCTTCAGAATCTGGAAAAGAGAAAGATGCTGGATCACAGGTCACTGTGAAATGGTGACATTCCCTTCTCAGCAGAGCTGCACAGTGTCTCTGGAGCTCCTCACTAAAGTGGCTGCACTGTATCAATGCACAAAGTTGGGCTCTGGTCCATCATTCCAGGTAAATGGAATAAAGCAGACAGGAGAGTTGTTGGTAGAGGTTGGGAAAGGGTACAGAAGTTGAAAAGGGTTGGTAACCTGGACCTGAGTTGCTGATCAGTGGTGATATTGTGACACTGAACTTGTATATAAGGGCTCTGTGTAATTCGGTGGAAGTCTCTGCTAACAAGCCAAAAAAGGGCTGGGTGCACCTCCAGTAGTGCAGGGGAGATGCAGAGCTGGGCTACAGCTCATCTCTTGCTGTAGTGGAGGCACTAAGAACCCAGAAGCAAATTAACTGCTGCAGTGCACCATGAGGGACAGCTCAGCCTCCTTCTTGGAGGTGGTGCCCATTTGGTTCAAGTATTACTTGTTTTGAGTTGGGGTCAGGATTTGAGCCATGGGCAATGAATGAAATCAAGTTTTTGAAAAGAAGGAGTATCTTAACAGGCAGTAAACATTCCTGCTCTGACTTACAAGCCATCATTAAAAGCTTTTATTAAATTTTGTGTCCATTTTGTTTGCCACTTAGCCATTTCTTTTCATTCTGAAGAATTATAACTAGGAATGAATGAGTCTTTTCTAATACAGCCAGGACGTAATAAATCCATGGAAGAACTATCTTTCTCCCTCATAGGCAAATTTTTCCAATTGTTTAACAAAATGTTGGTTTGTATTGCCATGACATCAGTCCTTAGGCTGTGAATAACAAGGCTCAGCCTTAAGCAACTTGTTTATAAAAAACAGTCATGTAGTAAAATTAGAGAGTCTCCACTAGAATCCGTACCCTCTCCTCCCACTTACTGAGCTTCCCACTGCACTATGGGAAGCTATTTGTGTCTTCAGAATGAGCAAACAGTGAAAGGGTGAAAAATCTCCTGAGTTCTGCCATGTAGAAGTTGTATCTGTTGTTCTGTAGAACAGAATCTTTGCTGCACTGATCCAAGCATTCATCAGCCCAGAGTGAGAATGGCACTCACAGTATCTGGAGAAGGAAACTATCACACAAAACTTCCCACTACAGAGAAACTGCTGCGTCCATCATCATCCTTTCAGCCCAGTTAATAAAGTTGTATTAGCCCTGTGCTCCAGTTCCTCCCACAGCTCCCAGGCTTTTTAGTGAGAAATGTATTTGAACCTTCAAAGTAGCTACACTTCCAAATACGTTCTGCTCAGCACCAAGAATAATCAGTCCTCTGAGATGAAGCAGATCACAAAGCCAGAAATGGTTCTGCAATACTTTGGGAGGAAGATGCTTGTCATGAAGGTTATTGGATAGATCCAGAATCTGACAGCAGTACAGAGTCTTTGAGAAGCAGTACAAAGTCTTTGCATTTGGTCAGTGCTCCTCAGGTGTGGGGGAAAGGTTCAGGTTTCTCCTGAATCCTCCTTGCTTGATAAATATTTGCCTTTTAACAGAATTTATTAGTCTCAGCCAGTTTCTTTCCTTCTTTCTTCCCAAATTGTGCTACTCTTGATGTGCCCTGCACAGGCTGAGTTTAGATTCATTGCCAGTGAAATGGGATTTTTCATCTTTTGGAACTACTAGTGAACTGAAAAATCATTTATTCCCACAGTGCTAATAGTAGGCAGCTGTTCATGGTGACAGCAGAAGAAAGAGTTATCTAAAGATCAAAAAGCTGAGTTTGGGGAGTAAAGGTGTTGTTAGAGCAAGTGTGACCTAGTATGATACATTTAGATTTATTCTGTAAAAGGTTTTACTTATTCTGTGCTCAGTCCTAGAAATATATTTCAAGTTGCATTTAATGAACGACTTGCAGTTGGTACAGGCACCATCTTAAAAGTCATATCCAGGGGCTGCGGTTTCCAAGTGACCAAGTCCATCATGTAAAGTAGCAAATGCCTTCAACTCTTCAAAGGTTGTAAAATATGTTGAGGTGTTCAACTGTAAATAACTCAAAATAAGTCCTAGGACAGCTGGCACATTGTACCATCATTAACCAACAATCTCCAAACTGTGGTTTCCAAGAGGAAAAGCTGTAGGAACAGCACTCCCTATGATGATAGTGGTAGATGTGGTGTTTTCAATTAAAGGCTTGATGATAAGTGCCTCTGGTCATCTGTGGTGGAGAACATTTGATATAGTCTGCTGTTCCAAAATATTTGGATGCCGTTGCCAGGAAAAACCTCCAGCTGGGGGACCTGTTCTTGAAAGTGAGTGAGAAAGTGCTTGTTGCTTTATGAAGCAGAAGGTGACCAGAGGTGGGAGCTGTGTCAATACTCTGACCATTGTTGGTTTGTTGCTTCTTCTGTTTCAGCTGGATGCTGAGAAGGCAAAATTGAAACTCGAAAGATGGGCTTCCCAAGACACTGGCAGTGGGGGAGGAAAAAGTGGAGAGGTGGAGTCAAGTGGAGATTGTGATGATGAGGATGGTTGTCAAGGATCCGGGGACAGGATCCACACAGCAGGTAAACACAGTTTCTGTTAGTACTTACAGAGCTTGGAAATTCATAAATGTCACAATTAGATGGACAGAGCTCAGACTTATGCTGCTTGAATCACTGTCAAAATCCTGCTAAATTCAAAGGATTTGAATCTTAATCTGTGAAGAGCTGCAGTAAAAATAGAATGATGCAGACAGTAACCCCATATAATTTAACACTTGGCATGCAGATAAAAGACTTAAATTTAGAGTGAATAATATCTGCAATGAAATCTAGATCACAGAAATACTGAAGAGCCTTCCTAGATATTGTGGGCTCTTCAAATAAATAGAAAATTGATGTCCTTACAGTGTGCTGTAACATAAATATTTATTTATTGCATAATGATACTGAAGGATGATCCAAACAGAATTGGCTGGAAGTCGATATTCTTGAGAAAACACATTAAATACTGTGGGGTTTTCTTTCTAGTGGTGAGGTGCTGGGTAAGTACAATGTCTTGATAGTCTCAGATATGAATTCTGCAATATTTATTCATGAAATTACTTGGATAATATGTCATGAAGTGTAGAATCAGCATCAGAATCTAACTGAACTTCCACCTACATACTGCCAATATAATATGTAGTTAAATCCATTCAGTAACTCAATTAGTAAGATGTTCCTGAATACTTGATATTATTGGTTTATCTTATCTGTAAATTCTGATTCATTTTAGCTCATCAAAATGTAACTGCTTTAATTGCCATAGTGTGTGTCAATATAATGTGGATTGGATTTGCAAGTAGATGAAATACAGGTGTAAGAGTGGTGAGAAACATATTTATTGAGATGGCTGGAACTCAGGTGAGTTTTAAACTGCTGCTGAGATAAACAAAGGCCTTTTCCTTGTCCCTTTGCCACCAAGTGAGGAGGGGAGGAAAGATATCCCATAATCAGGTAAGATTTGCAGACATACTGTGATTAGCCTCTAGTCAAGACTTCATTGTTCCTGCTGGGAATATTTGTTCAGGGAAACCAAGCTTAGAGGTGTACTTTGAAACATGTGCAAAATGTTACAGCTAATTTGCAGCACCAGCTTATAACTACTGGAATTTTAATTTGTGTGGATGGCATTATGATCAGAGGACATAAGGTATATCATGTGGGGACACATGTTTTTAAAAAGTGCTAAGTAATTGCAACTAATGGATCAAGTAGAGGTTTTCATCGTCTACTCACCAATATTTTGGAACAGAAGAACTGTGATACAATGTTATTTTAAAACTATTTACTTAACTTTTTTGTTGTTTATTGTATTACATCCATAAGCAATGGAAAGATTTCTAGATGTTTTAGGCCCTGGGGATTTGGAAGGATAAATACTTTAATATGCTTTCCTGTCTATCTGGAGTAATACAAACCAAAGCCAGGTGCTACCTACTCTTCACTGAACAATCAGTCTATTAATACACTCTTCTGGGAGGATGTGTGTGCATGCTTACAGGGAGCATGGCAGAGTTTAGGCAGTCAAAAATAAAAACTTGAATACTTTGAAGACTTGACTTTCAGCTGCCTTTAATAATGGAAAGCTACTTAATGTCTCTTTTGCCCCTTTATTGCAATCTATTTAATTAAAATACTTTATGCTGATATCATCCTGGATTTAAAAGAATTATATTTCCAAAAGTAGCTGTTTCAGAATTTAGCAGGGTGTATATCCAATTAAAAAGGTAATTACAATAAATTTTAGAAAATGGTATTGATTCATAACAGAAGAATAAGTATTTCATTGTGTGACAATTGTAATGCTGTATCATAATTAGCTTTAAAATATTGTACTGTACACAAGCTACTAGCAGTAAATCTCTTTTGCATATCTGGATACAATTAAGAGATAAAATGCAGTAATCTCATTATAGAGCTGCTTTGCTTTAATAGAATGTTAAAGAATAACAAACATCAGATTAGTTGAATTTCCTCCTGCTGCATGTCTGTTAGATGGCGTTTGCAGTTGTTCAGCTTGTGAACTTGTGTTTCCTAAACTTAAAACCCGTCAAGTACCTCTAGCCATGGTTTTGTGGAAGTGGAATGTGACAACAGAGTGAATTGAGATATGAATTGAAGCTAAAGTTAAACCCCAAATCAAATCCCAAATCCCCTGATTTGAAGCTTGGTGATGTCAGTGGGAATATCCTTCCTGGCTACAGCAGGTAATGGGTAAGACACACTATAAAATGCCACTGAGCTCATCAGGGCATGTTTTAGCATAGAGTCATACAGCAGAACAAAAGGAATAAAAGCCTTTCCAAACACAGACTTTTTGGCAGAGCAGTTGTGCTTTTAACAACAAGTCCATGAAAAACAGAAAAGAGAGGAAAGGATTTCAGTGTCAACCTATAAAATGCTGAATTTAGAATGTAATAAATATTTACTATATCTGTCATTTATTTGAAACCTATATGAAAGTTCTATTTACCACTTAAGTGTTAAGAGCATTGCAAAAGACTCAGATTGCTTTTAGTTTTTGAAAACCTGCTGAATGCTTATTTCTTTCCACCTCCCAGAATAAAAATTATCTTTATCAATAAATTGCCAGGAGTTGCATCAATATCTGAGTTTCCATTGTCAAAACGTTTCTGTTTGTAACTATTAATAAAGCTCTCCCCAGACAGGGCATGTTGCTGTCTCCCCACTTGGCTTTTCCAAACTCCTTGGTTTTAGATTCTAGTGTGTCCTGGGTAGGTAAACACAGAAGAGATGCTGTGCATGCCTGTTCCAGCCAGGTCATTGTACATATCCTTCTCCCTGGTTTTTGGGTTTGGTTGTTTTTTGGCTGGGGATTGCCACCTCTATATTTCAGCTCTACTGGATGATATTCATCCTCCACTGGATAGTACAGTCCTGTCCTTTGTCACCTTCTAGTCCTTGAGAATCATGCCTGCTTATCAGTTAATAATTTTATTTTACATCTTTAATTAAGATACAGTATTTAGTGCTGGTTTTTTATTTATCAGATTGTTACAAATAAGTCTTTGCTTGATTGTTATCTAAAAAGATCACTTCTTCAGTCATAATGGACTTAATTAACTATTCTGTATCATGTGGGTTTATCCAAATGATTTTACAAGATAAATTCTCAGGAAACCGGCATTTTTTTCAAAAATTATGTATGGTACAAGATGCTTTAAAATGTCATATTCTCACAGGCCTTACCAGTTACCACAAGTATCTCTTCTTGGGGAAAGCTGTGGGAACAGCAGTTTCTCAAGCAGGCCCATGTGTTATTTGTTGGCAAGTACCAACTTTTTAATGACAACATCTGTGAATCATCTGTGAACAAAGCTTTGTTAGGAGACATTTAAGAAGAGGAAAGTAAGCCATATAAATCTTGAGTGTGGATGGGGAAGTTGCTCTGTGGTTTGCACTCTGCAGCACTGCAGGTTTCTAGGCAGAAGGGCAAAGCAGTATCTTGTGCTGAGCACAAAGTGCTCCCAGAACCACAGACGTACACGGAGCTGGTCACAGAGTGAGCCCACTGATGTAAGGGCCTGTTCATAAGCCCTTAAGGAAGGTGGTGGTGTGGCAAAGAGCAGGGATTGTTAGTGCCCTGCAGGATTGAGCCATGGGAACGTTTACTTAGGAGAGGGATGAGTGTCCTGCTGTTCATGAAAAGAGAACAGCAACAAATTCACATTGTGTCCTGCCTGCGCTGTTCAGGGAAAAGGGAAATGTTTCTGACTGTTCTGTGAAAAGGAAGTTAGTGCAGGGGATTTCCAGTTCCCAGCTGTGCTGCACAGCTGTGAGTCGTCATGAGGCCCCACCCAAGAAATGACATTAGAGCTGTGTTCAGGGAAAGCATGAGGTGATTAGCCACTAAACAGAGGTGGAGGAAATGTTTAGACCACAGGTAGGAACCTGGATTTACTGCGAGTGCAAAGTCCCCTTTGTAGAGCTCTGGGCTGTGTGGAAGTTGTGGAGCACTGTGATTAGGAAAGCTTGTGCTGATACCCCCTCTAGCACACCTGTCTGTGCGTGGAGGACACAGGGATTCCTGGGGCTGCTCACTGACATGGGTCGCTGGACTGTGTATGGAGCCATGTGTTTCATGTAGCCAGTGTGTGACACAAATTAATCCAAGCTTCTGTCTAGAGGAGACCGATACAACGTTGTGCAAAGTCCTAGGGAATGTAGGTAGTGCTGGACTACAGCTGTTCTCTGGTTGGCAGGGCAAGCAAACAGCACATATTAAGGAAAACATAGTTTAGCCTACCCTTGGGTCCTCCTGCACTGAACAGAACAGACAAACCCGAATGTCTGCTGTACAGGGACTGCAGTCTTTGCACCAGATTCACCCATATATGGGTCAAAAAGCTCAGTTTGTCCTCATGTAGGACATGTGTTAACCCCAATCCTGACATGCTTTAACACTTTAGATTGTTGGGAAATGGAGACATTGGTCTTACCTTCCCCCAGCTTACTGCCTGCTCCATCCAGAGATGGGTTCAGCTTTGTCCCCATCCCAAAAGCAGTGGGTTTCCATGGAATAAGTGTCCTTAGGCACAGCAGATTTTATACAGCACTTTGAAATCTTGTCTGTTGGTGCAGGATTCAGTAAGCAAACACGTCCTGTGGCATCCCAGGCTTCGAACTTCCTGATTCTGGTCATCTCAGTTGAACATCCTGCTTATTGTGACAGTTCAGTGCCTGAGTGGGAATCTATATAACACATCTACTTAGCATATTCAGATGTCATAATTTAAACCCCTGGCTTTCTTCTTGGCTGGGCGGACACTCCCCAGCTTCAGTCCACCTTTCTGCTCTAGACAGAGTGTCTGAAGAGATTGCCCTGGTTGTAGATTTTTCCCCAAAATGCCTTTAAGTGCAGACAAGTAAATTTTCTTTTTTCTTATTGTCTTATGTCTGACCTGTATTTGCTCTCAAAAGCAGTGGAAAGTTAATGTATTTTTCTGACTTACGAATGTTTCTGGGTTATGAATGTTTTCATTATCAGTTTTTTTCCTTTTTAGTATCAAGATCCTTTTACGCTTTATTATGTTATCATTCTCCCAGCTTGTCTGTCTTTTCTTGGCATCAATATTACTGTGTGACCTGTCATTTTAAGCATACTTATTTCCATTCAACATGTCACAGGATGCACTTACACTTGTATTTATCCAAATATGCAATTGTACAGCTGCTGATTTTGTAATTATTAGTACAAAACATCAATATTCTGAGATCATAATATCTGCTGGCAGTCAGCCATGTTCATCAACTTCTCATCACCACACGTCCTCACAGATGATCCTGGCTCACAGAAATACTGCATTTTCAGTGTCTTCTATCTTCCTGCCTAGAGAAACCTCTCCATTGTGCCTCCTCCTGATTCCACTGCCTTGCAAAGCCATTTTTCTACAACCTTTGTTGCTCTAGACATTTTATCTGCCACTCTGTTTTTAGAGAGCCTACAAATTCCTAGATTGCCCTTAGTGTAAATGCCTCGTTCTATCCACAAAACAGCTTAGTAACAGGTTAAACTCTTGTATAAGTCTGATTTTAAAGGAAATGCAGGGGGGGTAATTAAAGATGAGCCTCTGTCAAGAGGACCATAAGCAAACCCTGCCAGGACCTTTAGCACATGGTGGGGGGGAGCAGGTGGTAGTTCCACAACTGCAGGTTTCTGGTTTTGGCTTCTGTTGTAGGATACAGTTTGGGAAGAGACATGGGAGCAGAGAAAACCAAAGAAATCTAAATAACCAGGAGGAAAAGTAAAGATTTTGATTATGTATTTGTACTTAGTGAGATCTGATCCTGAGATGAGTTACTTTGATCTGTTAGTGGTGTCCCACTGTTCCCTCCTGGGTACACTTTGCTAAGAGTTTCTGTAGGTGACAATGACATTTCCTGCAGGCTCTGCTCTGTGCAAATGTGATCAGAGGGCAGCTCAGAGGGGCTTCTGAGAAGAGGGTGGGAAGAGGGAGTGTTGCAAGGGGAGGGAAGAAAAGAGGACGAGAGAAAGAAAGAGGTTTCCCAGGGATAAGGTATTCTGTGTCATTTAGTGCTCTTCATTACTCAATATAATTCTAACTGAAATGCATAGGAAAAGAATCATAGAATCTTTCTTTATCCTTCCTCAACCTCAGTGTTTACATGACAGTTTGAGGTGTAAAGGAATGGAATTTCAGTTCCTTCAGATCCTCCCTCCTAGACCTGAGGTGAGAGAGTTCCCAGCACCACCAGTGCTCCCGCTCACATCCATCCAAGACAGGAGTTTTTGCCAAGTTGTACAAATGACTTTCTGCACAACCAGATAAACACATCCCCTGTAGGATTGTCTCCTAATGCTAATCAGAGCAGCAGCTACAGGAATAACAGTCCTTGTGCCAGCTCTGTGACTCTCTGAACAGTTTTGGTACTGTCTTTGGTGCCTTCAAAGAGGTAAAATGGTAATTGGGGAGTTGCAATTTTGCCAGAGGTAAAATTGCAGAAATTCCTCTGCATTTCTCCAGAGGAATGTAAATTGCAACATATTTTTTATCATTTTAGCACCATTTAGACAAAATTAAAAGGTAAAGTGTCTTAGTTGTTTAGAGTATAAAGCCTTCCAATGCATGTTCTGTAGGAGGAAATTAAGCATTGGAGAGATCAAGATAAAGACATTTGGGGTTTAAGTGTTTGCAGTAGTTCTGTATAAGGAGTCATCAGAGACTGCACTGGAGATCACTGAAGGGTAATGCGCTTTTACCAACATTCTATTAAAAATATTACAAGTAATCTCTGTCCCTTGAACACACTTATTACAGCAGAGCAATTTTCACTGCCTTTGTCAGCAATATTTTATCTAGTTACTTTTCACAGGAGCAGCTCCATGTGTACATACATTTCTGAGATGAGTTTTGGAAGCAGCCCTAAACTGAAAACTCACTGATCTCCTCATTTTCCAATGAATTCTCACTCACCAGCAATTCTCACAGGTTTTAATAAAATGGACTTCTTAAAAACAAAAACTTCACAAAGCTGAAGGGTCCCAAACAGGAACAACATAGTCAAACCACCAAGAGCATGAAGGAACTTGTATTTGATGGTTAAAATACGAGAAAGACAAGCTTCCAAGAAAAATTGCCTTGCTAAACACATGAAGCAGAACATACTTCTTGATTCAGGCTGTAAGGGCAGGCTGCAGGTTGATAGTTTGACCCCACACTCATAGTACTTTCTTCTGTGAATGCCATTTGCAAGGATCATGTTGGCCCCCAGAGTTCAGAGGCCAAGGTAAATGGGGAGTAAAACCGATCCTTCACAGTAACTCTCATGAGCTGTGTGATTCAGATCCTTCGGACAAGAAATTCACTTAAGAGCTGTAATATCTTGGGCATGCCAAGCAGTGATAGGATAAATGGGAAGGTTAAGGCAATTTGCCCCCCAAATGCCTTAAAGCCAAAATTAATTAAGAGGAGTTAACAATGAAAAGTCCTTCAAATTGCTCCAAAATAGATAACTGATATAACTTAGTGGAAGCTCCCTTTAGAATAGGAATGGCATTAGACTGTAAGTTATGGAAACAATGCTGCAAGCCCAAGGAAAAAGCTCACTTTCGAGTTACTCTTTGTGCCACACAAGGTAAGACTGGCCTGGCCAGACCTGAGTGATGGTGGTGTTGATCCCTGATCCATGTGCTGCACCATGTGACACCTCTGCCACTCTCCCTCCTCCGTGGAGCCCTCAGCTGCTCTCTGGTGAGAGCAGGACAGTGAGGAGCTCAGCACAGGGAATCACTGTGCCATTTACACCCCACGCTGGTTGGAAGCATTAGCCATGCTCCATTGTTTTAGGATTTTAGTCCTGTCTGGGGCAGCACTGTGAGAAGCAACATGTTTGCACATGGGGATATCTGGAGGAAAAAGCCCCACAGTTTCTCCAAAGAAGGAATATAGTGAAAGCAAACCCTGGACCTTGTTTCTTCCAAAGGTAAATTATTCCAGGTTAATTAAGGCACGGTTATGAATTACTGCAACCTTAAAGGCTTTAAGAAACCCCCTGTCATCTCTCATTGCACACAAGTGAAAGGCAGGTGGTGGGAATAGAACTGAAAGGCACTGATAAAGGAAAATGCAGTTTCTGTTTCTCCCTGCTGCCACTTTCTCTTGTTTTATGATTCATAAGGAAAGCCTAAGCAGTTGCTGTTCTTTTAGAGGAGGAAAAGAACTGCTCTGGTTTGTTTTCCCTCCCTCTCTCTCTTGAACTAATGTTTCTTGGGGGCGTTTTGTCTTTACTTTTGGAAAGAAACTGCCTTCAGTACACCAGGTACACATTTTGAGGTTTCTTATTCCTTGAGTGTCCATTTTAAGGTAAAATAATACTCCTTAAAAGAATGCTGTTGTGCCTGCAGCCAACAGATATGCCATCACAATGTCTCAGCTGAGAAATTTAGGATCAAAACAATACCCTAAAAGAAAGCACAGTTTAGTTTTACCGTAACAGAGAGCACAGCACAACTGCTCTGTACTCTGTACTCGATTTACTACAGAAAGAACAGAACTTCAGGCTAAAATATGTGACATATCAACAGGATCAAGAATTTATAGGGCTGGATCTGGCTGCCTTGAGATCAAGGTACTTACAATAACTTAAACCAGCTGATGATCTTGCACGTCCTTAAATACCTTCTCTGAAAAGAGTTCAAAGATTAGGCATGTTACTGCTCTGCAGGTGATTTTGAATCTGCTTTATCCCACAGGGTCTCCTGTCCATGGGTTTTTAAGCGTGTTTCTGTCCTTCAATCCTGAAGGCAGTCAAGTAATATTTCCCTGAAATTTAACCCCATCCAGGATGGACAGGAGAGCTGACATCTTTCAGAGGAATTTTAGGGTGTGTTAGGCTGTAATGCCGTCTGCTAGGTACAAAGTCAGGAGCTGGATATAATTTGCAAGAGAGACAAGTTAGAAACCTTTTTGTTTCTATATGATGTACTGGAGTGTGGAGCCTGAACCTGTACAAATAGGGTGAAGTCTCTACATTATTGATTGTTAAGGATGATCATCATAGTTCTCAGTGATGGAAAAGTCAGCTGGATGTAGGATCCTGCAGCACCTCTTCTAACGCTGTTGTTAAACTGGTTTCCTCCATTTGCCTCCATTAATTGTCCCTCAGCTTTAGTTGTATCAGGAGCTTTCATTTTTCTGACTTGCATTCTATTCCCAGTTCAGGCTCCTGAATATCACAATCAGAAAGTGTTTTCTTTCCTTGTCTTCCTGTCTTTTAGGATGTAGACTGATTTTCTAACATCCTTTAGGCTGTCTTCTTTAATCAGTTTCTCAAACCCTGTATTGTGCTTGTTCTTCTCTGGATGTCTAATAGTTTGTCAAGACAAATTTGAATTACTTCTGAAATAAAATACCATAAGGAACCAACCAGACTTTGAATATGACAAAAGAGTATTTTGAAACTTAGAAAATGTTTTGTTGTTCTTTTTTTTTTTTTAATCTCTTGAGGTATCTTGTGTCCCATTAGAATTTGTTCATCTTCTAAATAAACACTGCTGTCAAGTTTGCAGATTTGTCTTCATTTCAGCAAGATTTAAGTCCATTTCCTACTTTAAAGCTTTCTGAAATTATGTGTATTCTTGATGTAGATATGATTTGCACAGGCAAACCCACCTTGCACCAGTGACCTGCATGGGTATCTGCATTCCCAAATCGGGTGAGACACATTTGGCTGGTGGCAACCATTTAAATAAATGTAATCAGCATTTTGGAAGAGGTGAAAGCAGTAACTGTGTTCTGGTGAGCAAACATCTACTTTTGAATAGGCAGATAGTACAATTTCTGGCACTGTGGGAATCATAAACTGTCATCTGAGGTCCAGAGGAAGCAGGAATGTTAAACAGTGATAACCTAGGTAGCACATGAGGGTAAAAGCTGCTCTTCCAAACTTTGTTCAGTTTAGTTGTAAAAATCATTGAACATTCTCAAAGTCACAGTTTAGCCCATTTACCATGGAGTAGCTGCCCAAAGTTAGCACTTAATTCACAAAGATAAGCAGGACTAGATCAGTGTGGGCATGAAAAACCCGCACTGAAAAACCCTTGGACTCACTAGAAAGTAGGTGCACCAAAATCAACTGATGAAGCTGTTCTTTGCACAGAGGACCTCAGAAATTCTCAGCTTTCAAAACTATTTGCTATTCCTCTCAAATTAAAGAGATTAAAGAGAATTTGCTATTGCAGGATCGCAACTGCCTACTAATAAATCATCATCTGATATTTATAGCCCAAATTGAGAGTGGTGACTCAGACACGCTGCTGACCATTTAGTAGCGAACTCCTAATAATCCAATCTGGAACAGCAGGGAAAGGAATAGCTGTCTGATGTGAAGTCAGACAAGTAATTTCCTATTTAAAATTTGATTAGATGAAATCTTTTGAACATGTGCTTGTAAAGCAGCAGCCTGTTTAAATATGTATAGTGCTGCAGCACACACAGGACGCTGCTCCAACGACAGCCAGCACAAAGAACATTTGCAGTAACCTGAACGTGCAGGGGGAAGCACAGCGCCCTGGGCTAAAGTGGATCAGGATAAATCTCTTACACGATGGAAAAACATTAGAGCTGATGGGGGAAAAGCAGTTTTCATCCTGTTAAAAAGCCACGAGCTTGTTTTTGTGTTGAAAAGGTATCATTTTCCAAAACGGAAACACTTGGTAACGTGCAATTGGAAGAACATTAGTTTGAGAGGGTGTTTTTGTAGGTTTTGAATGCAAAAGGAAAAATACAGATTCAAGCTGGAATGTTTTGCCCCCTGTAAATAATGTATAGTTTTTAAAGCCATCTAGTAAGCTTGGTGTTTTCAGACAGAAAGAATAAAGGCCAGTTAAACCAAGATGGGGGAGTTTGGCTTAATCCTGACCCAGGAATCATCACTGGGGATTTTGCCCTTGACTTAATGAGACAACAGCTCGAGCCAACAAAGTGTTGGATTGTGCTGCCCTCCTCCCTTCTGTACAGGGTGGTATCCCTAAGGCTGCCTGCAAAATTACTGCCCAAAATGAGCTGCAGTGGTTGGCACAGAAATTACATTGGTTCAGGTTAAAGAACAGTGACACTTGGCTTTTTCTCATACCCTGATTTATATAATTTACAGAGTCTATGGCAACATTTCTGATAAGCTATGGGTGATAAAGCATCCTCTCAAAACTGAGATAGTCTCAAAACTGAGATACAGTCCCACTGCAAGTTCAAGCAGAGAATCGGATTACAACAGTTTAGTAAAGTTGCAGCCAAGCTGAAACATTTAATCACTCATCATAGAAAGTACTTGCAGAATTGTCCTGAGAATCAAAATATTCATGTTATATTCACACATTATAAAAAATTACTGTATTTGAAAGTGACCAACTAGTCATGTTCACTGGAAGTTAATTTTTCTCTCTTCATGCAGCTCTTCAGTTTTTATTAAAGCCACAGGGATTTTTTTTGGCTTTTTTTGAGTCTGTGGCATGAGAAACATCCAAGTGTTCCAGGTGGTCTGGTAAATACCCGCTGCACTTGTGTTCATTCCATGGACCTTAGGTGGGGGGTTTGTTTTGGAGGTTCCTTGTCTTATCCTTGCCTGCCAGGCTCTCCCCCAGCACCGTCTATGTGGGATCATCACTGTCCTGGTGGAATTAATTCCAGCCATCCAAGTGATGGTCTGGAGCATGAAACCAGCAAGGCACTACCCAGGTCTTGCTTTTCCAAAGCTGAAGAAAAGCCTCAACAGAGGCTGCAAGTTGTGAGTCTTACAGTCACATTCAGCTCGTATTTGGAGGCTTTTCTTGTAGTTGCAGAGCAGTTCTTTGATTGGCAATATCGTATTTTTGTGTGTAGAATGTGAGGTTTTCATAGAGTTTCCTGCTCAGGTCCCTTGGTGTTTAGAGTGGATTCCTACACTGGTGAGCAGCATGTGAGATTCCTCTGAAAGCAGCATCCAAGTGTGACTCTCTCTCCTGTTCCCAAGGAATATGTTGGATATGTAGTCCTACCCAGTTGGGTAGGAAGGTACTGGCTGTCTCCAGGCTGTTTTAAGGCTTTGACTCCCATGACATAAACTCCACATAGATATGATGAGCTGAAAAGAGCTTAATCAAAAAAAACCCTGCTATAATCATATTCCTGAGTCTTGTGACATGTTAACAGGTCCTTGACAGCTTGTCAGTAAGTGAAAAAGATGCATGACACTAATGGGGACAGAGCAGTGGTTTGGTATCTTACCCAAAAGCATCACTGGGAAATGCCCAGTGGGAGCTTCCCCATTAATCCAAAAAAACCCAAGTTATTACTATCCATGCATGAGACTATAAACCCACAATCCTTTTGATTTCACGCAGGGGCCTGGGCACTGTCAGCTGAACTTCCTGCTTTGAAATCGGTTTGTATACTCTTTGTCAAACATATTTGAATAATCTGTGTCACAACAAAAATTGGAAGTGTGTTGTATCAAAGAAGATTTGAAATTAATTTTTTAAACTGCAGATAAATCATATTTTTGCAAACTATATGAAAATACATTGCTAACTCTAAAGAAGTCTGCTCAAAGGAGCAAATACACAACCACAGAAAATATTTTTATATCTGTCTAAATACACTGAAACCCTGTCAACTTGCAGAATGCATCAAAAGAGGGTTTTATAAGAAATAAGCAAATTATAAATTCCTAGCGTGCCAATTTTCTTCCACAGATTATGCAAACATGTGTGCTTCAAGTAAAGTTGCATTTTATTAAAAATGTAACTCATGATAAGATAGATGTAACATTTGAATAGCAATTTAGAATTTATATTATTCTCGCCTTATAAAATAATATTGAAGAAGTGAATTGAGCTAACACAAGTGGGTGCAATATGCATGAAATCTCTCTTTAGTCTGTAAAGTGCAGAGCAGATAGAGAGTGGCCATTTCCCAGCACTGTAATTACTGTGTCACTGTCTGTGAAGCATTTATGTGAAGTACAATACTTCTGACTAACCATGGACAAACTCTTTGCTTCTTGTTAAAAGTCATTATTTTCAAATCCTTTACGTTCTGCTGATACTGGAATGGGATGTAATCCATCACTCCTTATATTTTATATAATCAAACACAATCCCTTTCTTCTGTGTGCATTCCTTTTAGACACACCTATGGATTATACACACTGCCTTAATAATGTAATTTGTTAAAAGCAGCACACTGTTATGAAATAGAAGTTCTTCTTTGTTTGTTCCCTCATGCTACAAAGAAGGTTTGAACACAGGCGTGTCTTTACTTAAGGGTTCTCTCTGCTTTTTTGCAGTTATGTGCATTGATTCTGGTTGGAGATAACTTTTCTGTTTGCTGTGTTCCCCCAAAAGAGCCTTAAGGTTAAGTCTTTGCCATGGCAGTGGTCACAGCTGCTAGGTAAATGCTAGCAAGTGTAGAAGGTAAATAGTCAAAACTCTGTCCTTAGCGAGCGTTCAGGTTCTCTGCTCTTTCCATTTCACCCGTGCATCGCACATCTCCTTGATTTTTGAGATTTGGGGTGTGGTCATAAATTACCTTCTGAGACAGAAGGCTTTCCCGTGGCAGCCTCCTCTTTGGGAGTGGGCTCCTGCAGGGCCAGGCCGTGGATCCATGCCCTGTTCTGAGCTCAAGGCCCATCTGGGTGTGGCTGTTGTAAGGCAGTGACTGGGCAGCTGTGCCAGCAGTGCGTGTGCCAGGGCGAGGGGTAAGTGCTGGGGGGGGCGGCTTGCAAGGTCAGAGATCCAGGGCATGCAGGCAGGAGCTCCCTCTCCCTGTGCCCTGTTCCAGTATTGGTGTGGCACTGGGAATCCTCAGCTGGTTGATCCTGGCTGTCAGCAAGGTTTCAGAGCAGCCTGAGCTGCACTGAGCCCCAGCAGTGTCTGTGTGAGGGGAGCGTGGCAGAGCAGCCTCACAGCCCCCTGCCCCGGCACGGCAACCTGGCGCTCCCAAAACAAGCAGCTCTGGAATCTCTTCTCTCCTGGGGGTCTCAGGAAGTCATGGTTATCATAAATGTGTTCCACACAGACTGTATTAACACTGCTGCCTCAGAACGTAAGGCTTTTGTTCTTGGAAAGTGTTAAGATATTATAAGCTTAAGGAGATTTGTCCAGAAAAGAATTTAGAGAAAATTGCCCAGCATTAATGCCTTAAACTGTCCATCATCAAATGCATGACTGCAAAACTCTCAGGTGGGATGTGGTAATGTAATAATTGATGCATCTGTGGGAAAATCACACCTTTTACTTAAAAGTAGATATTAATACTCATTTAAAATTCTTCCTTAAGCTTAGGTAGTGTACCTGTTAGTCAGTGCTAAGGAAACTAGTTGTTACAGGCTGTAGATAAATTTATTTTGATTATTGCCTTATCTTAAGTGAATACTTTTTAGGAAAAATACACAAACATGATGAAATTACTGCAGATTATTAATGCAGTGACCCAAGACTACTATTTTGTTTGGCTTATTTTTAGTGTATTTGTTAGAGCTGGAGACTTGAATACTATAATTAATCAAAACAAAGTATCATTTCAGAAGGAACAACAGGAATAATTTCCCAGAAATCCAAATTGTGCCTGTAAATTGATAAAGCCTCTACATGAGAATTGGTCAGATAGTTTTAATATTAGTTAGCTGCTAAAGCAGCTGTCTGTACAGTAAACCAGCTACATGGTTGCAGTCATCTTTTTTCCAGTTCTGTCTCCATCATCATCATCATCATCATGGCTTGGCTTCGCGAACGAAGATTTCGAAGGGCGGNGGGTCTTGGTGTGGGCCTTCAGTCGCCTCAGGTTGAATAGGCTGCCATCGGTACGATAACGAATGTAGATCCCGTATTCTTCATCAAGATCTGCTGTGGCCCTTTGGAGCATCATACTGAAGAAGAGTGTGAATAGAGTTGGAGCAAGAACACAGCCCTGTTTCACTCCATTAGTTATCTGAAAGGGCTCAGAGAGTGTATCGCCATAACTCACTTGGCCGCGTTGGTCTTCATGTAGCAGGATGATGTAGCTTGTAAAATAATGTTGGGAGTAAATCTCAAGAAGTGGTGAGATGCATGTGGTTAGGGCTTCCTTGGGGGCTTCACTTGTGACAGTTCCTTGAGGAAGAAAACTAATTTGATCTATTGGTTAGAACCAGATGTGTGAGCATGTGTGAATTAGTGGCACTGAGAACTGTTACAGTTTGAATACTGGCTGAAATGATCAAGGTTTAAGATTAGGATGTGTGTATATTTCTGTTTAATTAAATAAATCACCTTTGAGCTGACTATAGTAAGAGTTTCAGATTAGCTCTGTAGAGCAGATACTAAACACATTTTTTAGATCACAGGGTAGTTCTCATGCCATGTGGAACACTCTCCAAGAAATGGCACAAAGGGGTTCTGTTCCCTCCAGCACCAGGTAAATGTGGAGTCCCTAACCCTCTGATCCTTCCAAAATAACATTCTCATTCTGCTGTCAAGTAGGAAGAATTCCATGGAGAACTCCCACAGATATTGTTTCTCATAAAGTCTCATGGAAATTGCTGAGAAATACCAACAATGAGAAAAATATTATGCTAAGTTCTCTTCTCTTTCAAAGAATCTTCACTGAATCTTCCCCTTACTACAATCAGTCAAAAAATTCCAGATTGTTAGTATGCCAGCATGTTAATAGAGCTCCACAGGATCTGTCATCCTAGTTAACATCAGCTAAGTACCTGCCTTTAGTGTTTTCATCTTTTGAATATGTATGAAAAATTTCAGACAAGTTTTCAATACACTGGTATATTAGCAAGAAAAATTAATTGCTGTATGTAATGAAGAACGTGCATTGGTATTATGCGCTCTATTAAAATAAAATTATCTTCAACTTTAAATAATATTTATTTTTAAATTTAAAACAGGTCATTTTGAAGATGAACAGTCATGGCCCCTTGCCAAAAGAGCAATCAGATTTTGTGCTGCAGAATATATAGAAAATCATAACAAACTTAATTACCTGTACCACTGCTAAAGGCCCTTCATATCTTCGCACTCTTGAGATTTAGCAGATTGTATCACATCTTCCTGATTAGCAATTCTGACTGAGAAATGAACCATTCTGACTTACTGAAATTAAAAAAAAAAAGAGAGATTCAATTTTTAAAGAAGACAATCTGTGAACAGCCTCGATTTTAAAGTATAACAGCTTACAAGAAATGTTTAAATCTCAGTGTACTTTCTCGCACTACATTAATTGTTTGTGCCATGTGAATATCAGCACAGTTTTCATTTTCTCGGATCTCACATCTTCAACCTTTCCTAGAGGTCAGTATCACAGCCTGAGGGGTTTCTTTAATTATTGGGCTTTTTTTCAGGTTTTTCTCACAGAAAACTTAGTACAATGATCCATGTTCACAGTTTCTAGATACCAAGAGTCCATGAAGTATTCAAAATCTCTTATTTTTGTGTGAAATTATTGGGCACTTTTGTCATATAAGTATGTCTTAAGATCTCAGAAGTATCAAATGTGCTTTAGAAGAAAGCCCAGGTGCTGGAAGCAGGTTACCTTTGCAGGAAGACCCTCCTGGTCAGAGCAAGGGAAGGAGCCAAGACATCATTTGTTACGGAGTGCGTGAGCATAGAGAGTAGCTGAGCATTTCAGAGGGAAGGCTCTTTTTGTGGCTGTGAGATCTAAACCCATATTTTGCTTTCTGTTCTTTATTAACATTCCCTTGGTATTCCTTATGGGTAGAAAGTTAAATACTAATTTTCTGGCACTATCTCAGAAGCTGTCAGTGCTTTGGGATTCAATTATTGGCATTTTTTTATAGGCAGAAAAGAATGTATTCAGTGGGGGCTCAGGGTGGGGATAAAATCCCCTGTGTCCCTTCAGTGCTCCCACAGCTCTGGTAGTTCACAGAATCACGTGTCCCTGCTCATCGTTTTGTCAGCCCCTTTTGCCGTCCTTCTCCAAGCTCCTGGTTTCCTCGTGCTGCAGCTCTGCTGATAGCATGTCTTGCCTTTTCTCTGGCCATGCCCAGGCTTGTGCTCCATGTCTTGGCTGGCTGCCACTTATTCTGGCAGGGGAGAGGTGATGAATAGGGAGAGAGGGGCTTTTTGTTGGTTCTAAGGAAGCAGTCAGACTCTGGCACTCTGAGGCAAGGCCTGTATTTGGCCTGCTACCCAGCGGGATGTGGTATCTGGTGATGTCACACCAGAAATCAGATTATCCTTCCCAATCACCTGCTTTTCTGATCAGATGGAATTCTGAGGAGAGCATTTTACAGCCTCTCATTAATCTGCAGTTCTGGCCCCAGCTCTGGCTGTGGCAGCCCTTTGTTGGGTGCACGTGTGCTCACACACGTGTTCATGCACACACACGCCAAGCGTTGCGAATGTTTGCATCACATGGGATCCCATTTAACATCCTCCTTTTACTTGTCTTCACCATGTGCTTATCAGCTGAACTAATGTCTGTTTGCTTTCCCAGCTGCATGTTACAGGCTCAGATTACTCTAATTTTAAAAAATGAACACTTGTTTAATTAAAAGTAATTTCTAAACTGTCACTGGAGTGCCAGATGCAACAACTGGAATCATCCTGTCCCTCATTTCTTTTCTTCTCTCCTCTCTAAAAGCACCCAACACCAACCAAGAAGAAAATTAGCAATAATAAACCTATGAAAAAGGAAAGAGACAAAGAAAAGCAGCATTTACTGGTATGTCAGCCCCACAGAATGAGCTGCAGTATATCAGTCCACCTTAAAATACGGTACCCTGAACTCCTCCCTCCTTCATTTGCCATTGTATTCAAAAGTAATGTATTTATTGCTTTGTATTATTTGAAGTTGTATTTTTAATGTTGAGGAAACTATCATAAAACATATGGCAATACTTAAACATCACTACAGAAGTGAAAAATTGATTTTTCCATAAAAAATATATTCTCTTGTGGAATTATGGCCCTAGTGAAAATGTACTCCATTTCAGCATGCTCTGAGGTGTGCTTCTTGGATAGTGTGCTAATGTTATACCTGGATGTATTGTCTGCAGGCACTGGGCACAATCCTCTGGGTGTGCAGAAATTAGATAAGGAATAATTCTTTTGTATAATAGCATCCCTTGTGCTATACAATAAAATTAATTCAGCTTCTCTCCACAGAGCTTATCTTCTGTCCCAGCATTAGACTGTGCTTCTCCCGCATTTTACTTGGGCAACAAATATTTTCTCACTTCCCTCTGTTAGAAAGTCCAGCATGGGTAATTTACAGAGCAGCTC
Organism: Pachyramphus minor; assembly: GCA_013397135.1. Taxonomy (NCBI): domain Eukaryota; kingdom Metazoa; phylum Chordata; class Aves; order Passeriformes; family Tyrannidae; genus Pachyramphus; species Pachyramphus minor. The sequence continues at coordinate 452,360 of VYXB01009890.1, read as the reverse complement.
TGATTCTGGAGTCAGCCATGTATATTTTTGCAACATGTGGCTCTTGGGTTAAGTTGACGAGGAAGAAATAAATGTGCCCCAAAGCAGGCTAGTCTGTGCCTCGTGTGGTAGGAGAGTGGTTATCCTGCCTGTGTCATGGTGGAGCACTGCTCAGAAGGTAGAACCCTCATCTTCAGGACAGCTCCTGTACAAAACTTGGGTTATTTACAGTGTTGCTGACCTGTAATTCAAATACCTCGTTATTCATGAGACTGGGTCTGCATCTTTCTAAGTAAATTACCATTTGGACTTTTCTTGGGGGGATTCATGACTGCAGGTAAGGCCTGATTGAAAAGAGAAGAATCTTTGCTACTTACTGCAACCCAAAAAGCTCATTGGCCGGTCCTAGAAATTTGATTCACCTTTCCCCTGTTTGTAGAAAATGTCTTTAAACCCTGGCTGGCATGGCTTTTGCTGGAGAAGTGTTTAGCTATATGGTCTATGTCTAGTGCTTCAGCCATCAAAACGTTTTAAAACAAATCAGTCTCATGGTTTTCCATTGGAGACATTACCATGGATAACTCTTCATGGTGAACCACTGACTTCTAATGTTTCTCACGGGCAGAACATGTGACATTGGACCATTCCTATATATATTTGCTACTAAGACATTTCTGTCTCAGTTTCCAGTTGCATGTATTTACTGGCATAATCACACAAATGAGGGACTGAGTGACCACATACTGTGTGCAGCAGCTTCTCTTCTGCTTTACTGTTCTCTTTTAATAGAATGGTTTTGCCATGGGCTTTCACGTCTTTTTTCCAACTCTCAGGTTGACTTTTGGCATCACACAGTCTGCCCTTACACTCCTTGATCACTGGAATCTACTTAATCATGCCCTTTTCCATTCTTTGCAAATGTTCCACTCATTTTAGGTGTTCAGCTGGGGTGATCTTTTTTATTTTTTTTTAACTTGGTGCTGCCAGAGGCTCTCAAGTGACACCAGTCTGTGCAGAGCCATGAACACTTCAGGTGAATTCTGTGCTGTTAAACCCACACTGCGAGGTACTCGCAGCTCATGCTGCTGGGTGTTTAAAACACAGAACCTCATTTTTGTTTTTTTAAGCTTCTTTGTCCCAGGTGGCACCAACAACCCTTAATTAACTAAAGCAGCCTCACCTGGGAGCCCACAGCCACATCCTCCCCTGTGGGACCAGGAGCCATATTTAAGCTCCAGCCTGAGGGCTTAGTAGTGGTTTGAGCTGTGTTATAGGTGGGTCTGTTTTTGGGGTGTTAGCTGAGTGATTTGGCATTCCTGGTTTTCCATTGGAGCCTTTGGGACGTGGCACTTCAGATGGGACCTGCTGCTGTCACCACCCTGCTCTGCTTACCCGGCTCTGTTGCTGTGGGATCATGCTGCAGGACCATATTGTGGGGTGAGTCCCTGCCTTCTCCCAGACTGCCAAGAGGGGAGGAAGTGTGAGAGGTTTGCACCTATTCCAAAAGCAGTCCTGCTTTGTACAAGTGTGCAATGATGAGGAGATACAGCATAATATTTAGAGCTTTGTGGAGGAGAGAACCTTGAGATCCCTTTAATAGAAATAGCCAAGAACACTGCAAATAGGGGGCCTGGGGAAAGGATCTGTTTTGCTCACACAGAACACTTATTTTAGTAATATCTGAATGTGCTGGTACAGCTTTGGCTCTTCTGATGTTTTATAACTTTAGTCATCCTGAGCTTTGAGATGAAAGGTCACTTTCAACAAAGTAGGTTTGGGTGTTGTGCTTGTATTTTTTTTAATGCAAAAAAAGCCCTTTTCAAAGTGCTTGTGGCCAGTGCTGCCATTCAATCAGTTGAGACTGAGCCTCAGCCATTCTACTTTCAGCCTTTGTGAGCACTGTATGTGCCTGTGGCATGTTCTTTCATCACAGTGGGTTTCTGTGGAGATGTGCCTTGCTCACACAGGGCTTCCTATCAATATAACCATTCTCCTGGTGTAAGCTAAAGAGTGCTGCATGGGCCATATACACATATATGTGTATGTATACATACTACAGTAGTGTAGCTGACAGTAAACAATGACAACCTCTCCTCTCAGCACCTCAGACCAGCAGATATTGTTAGTCTTTTCTCCATTATGTCTGAAAGGTTCTTGGATTCATGTTCCACATACTCAGTGTAGAACACCCTGTCTGGTGCAGCTCAGGAGCATGTCAGTCTTTTTTTTCTCTTTGAATGCCCAAAGCTCTAAAAGAGGGGGTGTTTTGGCAGCCCAGCTCTCACAGGATTTAGTGGGTGGGTGATGGTGTCACTGTGGCCATGGGTGAGCAGTGTAGGTGTTCTACACAAGGTGTAGTGTGCCAGGGAAGAACTGTGTAGCTCTAAGTGTGTCACGGAAGGTGGGAAGTTACTGGGGTATTTCAAAGGTGAGGGTGAACTGAAGTGTATTTGACTTCCCTAAATCTGCATTTGTGTGCTGAAGGGCCACAAGTCCTCTCCTAATATTTTTGGTATTTCCTTCCAAACAAACACAATTTTGTAGTACTTGGATAGGGATCTCTAGCCCACCTACTTGCACTGTATCAATTACAGCTGTATTGGGGCTCCTTAGCCTTTCATCTTTTTTTTTTTTTTTCCCCCTCACTATGCCCCCAAGACTTGTTTTCTTAATTTTACAGCTGGAGAACTGGTATAGGCCACCAGTGGGAAACAGACCAGCCCATTCCACATGAGTTATGGTTTGCATTGGTTTTAAGTGAGACTCTTTAAAATATAATTAAAAGCTTTATTGTTCCTTGATTAATATGCTGCTCTGTTTCTAGTATAATGCTCCATTATCCATACTGCTCCTCAGCTATTTTACAAATATTTCTATGCTGTGTTTATTTTGGCAACTGCTGCCAGATGTTGAGTATATGAATTCTTTCCAGCTTTTTAAAAGCTGTGTTGCTGTTCTGTCTAGAAAATACATCTGTGCCAGGATATCATGACATGGGGAACTGCACTGTCACCTGGGAGAACAGGCCTCTGCCCCCCCAGTATGCCAGGCTGGGGTGATGGGGAGCAGAAAGGAGGGTCACAGCAGGATTTAGGTTTGTGCTGCCATCTCCCAGCACCAGGATTGGCAACAGAGACACCTCATTGTGCTGCTGGTCACTGAAGGTTTCTTATGAGGGGAAAGCAGCAGAGGAGGGAAGGTCATAAAGGAAGCAGAATGACCTGCTGTGCCCACTTCAGAGTCTGATAGATGATGAGGGCTGAAACACTCAGGGAACATGACCCAGGGGTTGCAGTGTGTCTCAGTGCTGTGAAGCTCCAGGTGGAGAAGAACCTTTGTGGAAAAAGTATGGGGTGTGACCCAGCCTGCCATGGCCACCTCTGCACAGCATTCAGGGGGTTAAAGGCTTTAGAAATCCAAAGAAGCAGCAGGACAGTTGTGTTTGCAGTGTGGTGTGAATACATGTGCATTAGTTTGAATTCTGCAAAATAAACCTCCATGGAAATACGTGGTTTGGGCCAAGTTTTTGAGTGATGTTCGTTGGCAACGCTCACAACAACCAGATACAAATCTGGTCCAGACCTTCTAGTTCAAGGTATATCTTAGATGTATGACCCCATGCTTCTGAAGCTTTTGGGGAAACAACTGGTTTGTGTTGCATTCTGTGGCTTGCATAATCTTGTTCGGTGTTCTGTGTGCTGGCTGCGTGTCAGGAATTGGAGCCTTATTTATGCTCTGGGAAGGATATTTTCCCACTGGAAAGGGGAAGGGAAAAACAAACAAGCAGTGACTTAACTTCTGTAGATTTTCTACTTTCTTTTTCTGTAGACCTTTTCCTCTGAGCTTCAAGACAGAGCATCTATCATAACTGCTTTTTTTTCAGATCTGGGTATAGCAAAAATGTCTGGAAAATCTGAAATATGGAGCTACTGCAAGTAGTGATGCCCTTCACAGGCTCCAACACCTTTTAAATGACCTGTCTAGAGCCAATGGGAAATCTGAGGCTGCCAGACAAAACAAATGGGACAAAAACGATGGTGTCCCTTCCAGGCATCTTCCATGACGTGGCTATCACTTTTGGTGGTTCAAGGCATAAACTGGCCATGAAGAGCTGTTAGCTTGTCCCACTGATCCCATGGCTCTCTGACACATTAAGGACTTCAGTTCTTGCTGTGTTTCTCCCTTGCAGCTGCTTTAGGTAACAATCAGAATTTGGAGTAAAGAAAGAAGTTGTCTGCTGCAGTGGATTCATTTGGAACAGGCTTTTCCACTGTGGGTAATATTAGAAAGGATGATTTGGTTATTGCCAATTAACAGACTAGTCATGCCTCTGGTAGTTGTGGGGATTAGCAGTCTTTATTCTGCGTCTTCATTTGAGACCTTTATATTGCTGCCAGGCTGCAGCATAGAGGGCCAGACAGCCCATTTGAGTGCTGCAAAGCACTTCCACATTAAGAGATGGTTGTGCTGTTGAAGTCAGGAGTGTAAAATAAATCATCTAAGGTTTTGCAAACCATAATTCAGTGAGCAAATACCATAACCCTCATTTTATTAGAGCAAGGGACTGATTAACAGACAGTGTGCAACATGTCTGAAGGAACTGGAAACCATTTCAACAGAAATGTAGATTTCACGTACAAATGGACAGACCACAGTCGTTCAGGGTTTAGGGTGTGGCCCCTGTAGATAATAGCAAATGCTGAAATCCACCATGATTTTAGGATTTAGGCCTGTCCATGTCCCCTTTGAGTTTTATATTGTAACTCATTCTGGGTTTTGTGTAAGTTAAGCTAGTGTTAATAAACACCAACTTGTTCCTTTCCTGCAGTGGCTTAAAACAAAAACTACAGTACAAAATCAACCTACAGTAAAGCCTATCTTTGGCTTGGTGTGTTGTAAGCAATGTTACTTTATTTAAGTGTTCTTTAAAGAACAGCTTTAAACAAGTCACCATTTCCTTTATATACAATCTCCAATTATATTACACAAACCCTTTTTTTTTTTTTCACCTGACACTGTTTTGTTGTTGTTAAGGAGGAAATCTTTTAAAAAAACATGTTTAAAGAGGTTGTGGTGTAAGTTCTGGCATTGACATGAACCCCATGTGTGGCACTGCATGTACTTACAGAGCTCTTGGAGCTGTGCTGGGGGCTCAGCTCTGCCCTGCTCAGATACCCAAGGCAGTGCCTTCCCTTGGGCTGCAGGAAGAAAATCCTTCACTGCTTTTGTTGGGAGGGCAGTGGATGTCCTGGAATAGTAGAGGAGTTCCCTTCAGGTAATTCATGATACACTGTGCCTTCCTCCCATCCCCTCTGGCCCCACTGAATTAACCTGTGGCACAGTCTTACTTGTAGAGGGTACTTCATCCAGAGCAGAAGCATTTGTGTGCAGGCCTCTGTAAATTCATTATTTACTTTGGGGTGTTGGGACTAGATGACCTTTAAAGGTTCCTTCCAAGCCAAACTAATTTATGGTTCCATGACCTTGAGAGGGTTGGGCAGGGGAAGATGGAGTGATTCCCAACACCTGTGCTTTTCCCCCTCCTTCGACTCAGTGGCTGTTTTTCTCTCAGAGCTCCTGAGACCTGAGCAGAGAAAAAGGATGCCCAGCCATTTTTTCAGTGTTCTACTATTTGCATACACTGCACATTTTCAAAATTAAGTGCATTCATTTGCAATGTTTCTGTTCCTTAATTAGGTTTACCGATTGCTTATGTGAAGAAATGTGGTCTTTGGTTTTGAGGATAGTTTGTGAAAACAACCAGTGCAATACATCTTTAGCCTAGAGGCTGGTCCATGGCATATTTTTCAGGTCTCAGCTGCTCCAAAGGAACAGGGCAAAATATATTATTTACTGCAGATATTGCACAACTTTTGGCATATGAAGGAAAGTTCTTATTTTCTTATTATGGTAATTAGTTGATGTCAGAGAGCAATGGACATAATGTGACAGTGTTGTATATGCCTTGTCTGTTGTTGTAAGTCTTTGTTCACTCAAACCATCTCTACAATGCCAGTTCCTAAACATACATCAGGTTTAACCATCAGTAAAAGCTCACTGTGGAGGCTCAGTTCAAGAAGTAATGATTTTATCAGATAGGAGTAAATGTTATTGTTTTGGGAAGGTACTATATCAACAATGCTAGTAGCTTCTGAAGCTACTTGTACTGGTTACTATTTTGGGACTGATCAGTTTATTTTAAGCATCTGTGGATATGTTACAAGCTCTTCAGCTTCCTTCTGAAGTGCATTTGTCCTCTTGGCTTATGGTGTGGATTTTTTTTTTTTCTGGGGATTCTATCAGCTCAGGAATGTAAGTGCCTCTGTGATGGATGCTGTGGCCAAGGTTTGAACACACAACTCATCAGGGCCTGTTTCCTTATCACTGGCAGTAAATGAGGCTGCTCTTCCCCTCCTCTGTGGGTGCTCACTGGCAGTCCTGGGTGCTGAGAGCAGGCAGGGATTGCTGATGTGTCCCAGCCTTGGGCTGCAGCACACGTTTCAACCCAGACTAGACAGACAGCTCTGCTGATTCAGAAGAAACACATTTAATGTCAGAAAGCCTGAGGGGAAAAAGACTGGACTAAAAGCATAAATCAAATGGACTTTGGTACAACTTCAAAAATGGATGGTTGGTCTTGTTCTTTTGAATTCCTAAATGAAGAACGTTCAGGACACCTTTAGGATAGGATGGTTAGTACCAACCTTGTTAGAAACTGTGATAGTTCCCATTATCATTGGGATGTAATAATATCACAGTAACAATATAGATGGAATGCTAGAGTGAGATGCCTGTTGTACTCTAAACCACAGTGTCCAAAATGTGGTGCCTGGTTCTCAGACCTTTGACCAACAGCCCTGGGAGAGCTGGCTTCAGGTTGGGGGCTGAATTTGCCCTCTCAGAAGTGTGGGAGAAACAAGTGACTTCCCTGTCTGATACTCTGCAGTTGCCAGGAGGCTTGTGGTTTCCATTGTGGAGGAGAGGGTCTAGAAACCTATGAATGAAAACAATACTGGATCTTCAGCCAGGTTCTCTGTTAAACTGGTGCTACCCTTTAGGAGCAAACTATTCCAGTACATCTAAAAAAACCCCAAACAAACACACAACCAACCCAAAACAAACAAAAAATCAACATCAAAACAAAAAACCCCACTTCATAATACTCAAGAAACTAAAACGTGTTGTCTCAGAGCAAGCTGCTGAGTAGCCATCTGGGTTGACCTTTAAGTGCCAGAGCCATTTTCAGTCCTATGAAGAATGATTTAAAGAGTTGCTCTTGTTTTTTATGGTGCATCTTCTGTTTAAGGACAGTGCATGTTTCTGGCTGTCCTTTGTGTCAACTGAGATTAAACTACCAAAGACACTTTGAGTTGGGTCAGAAATCCTTGTATGTGGTGCTGGAAGAAATGGTGTAGGAGCCCTGGCAGTGCTGTGGGGTCAGTAACTGAGGCTGTGCCCAGGGTTTAGGTGGCAAGGGAAGCAGAGGTGTTCTTTGACCTCACTGAACGTGAGCTGCCAGAACATCTTGCTTCTACTTGGAGGTAGATGTCTCTGCTCCCCTTGAGGGGGACAATTTGCAGGGGCAATTTACTCCTCACTCTATAAAAGAAATTACCCCTAGGCACTGTCTCTTGCCTCATTTGGAGTGATGCAGGGCAGGGTAACCCTGCTGAGACTGCTTTGCTCCCTGATGATAAGGGAAGTAATGCCTCCCTCCAGCTGGGAAAGAGACAACCTGTTGACTTTATTTGCTGATTGCTGGGAGAAGAGTGGAATCTATCCCGCAGGGTAACTTGGCTATGTGCTGAACAAAGCCAGATAAACAAATAGTACTTCTGTTTTTACAAGACATGCCCAAAGGAGAGAGGAGAAGCTCTGCTGTGTAGGAATGATTTTGAGGCTTACACAGGTTACTATTGGAAGGAGATGATTCCAGTGTATTGACCAGAGGCAAAACCATGTCTCATTCCACCCATGCTTAAATTTTCTTCTGTGGAAAGGGGTTTGACAACCCCTTTGAAACAGGTTATACCTTCATGGTAACCATGATACTTTCCTTGTTTAGCTCTTTGTACCAAAGAAATTCAGTTATCGCCTCAGAAAGCATTTGGTCTTTTTAGCTTAGTTCTATTAGCTGAAATTCTATATTATGATGCATCTTGATCTGAGTCCTGTTTGCAAGGCATTAAGTTGCTTCCTCAAATTCAACCCTGCAGCTGTTACCAGGCAAAAGGCACTCAGTGTCAAGGCTTTATTGTCAAGGATACTTGATGTGTATTTTTAAGCTACTGGGAAAGAACAATTGCTGTGATGCTCCACACTGAGTCAGGTTTCCTTCATGGTGGGTTTTCAGCCTGCACACTGTGTCAGGGAGAACCAAATGCGACTGCGACCCCAGTTCCCAGGGTAAAGTGCTGGAGGCAGCACCTCAGTCCCAGGGCTATTTCTAAGCCTCAGGATTGAGAATATGACCTTGAAAATAGGCACCACTTTAGGTTGTTTTATTCTCGCTCTTGAAGTCATATATTCTTAATGATTGCACAGCTAAACCCTAGAATTTACTTTCACACTGCACAGCTCACAGAGGATGCTCTGCCAGGGCAGTGTTTGGGTGCAAAAGGAACAAGCTCTTTGACACTACAGTGCAATTATTACTATCTGATGACCTCTTTTAGTGCCTTGCCCGACCCACTGGTTGAGAAACAGTACCCTGGGCAGTTCACACAACCAGTAAACAGAATTTCTCAAGTTTGAGCCTGAGGGCATATCCCATTTGACACTTTTTTCTGTAGTCTTTTGCTGCTTGTTATGAAGAGAGCCTTTGATCGTGAATGCAAAAAATAATCCTCATAAAGAACTTGGGGTCCCTGAAAAACCTTCAATGGATCTGGTGTAGTCCCCTTACCACTTGACTTTTGCCTTAACTCCTTCACATTTGGCCAAGGACTGGCTTGGTCTCTGTTTGCATTTGGTCACTGCCATATCAGAGAAGTCTTTTTTGGAAGGTGGTTCAGTTGTTAAAGCATCCCCTGTCACCTTTCACCGTTAGTCTTTGTTCATACATCCATTTTCCCTGTGCTTCATCTCAGTTCATACATTATTTTTCCCTGTGGTTCATCCCTGCTGTTTAGCTGGTCTCGGGGGGTGGGGGTGGGTAGTGAGGCTTCAGATAGAAATGTGTTGTTTTGAAACCAAAGCGTGGTAGGATCAGCACAAAGTTCCTCAGGTGAGCCATGGTGCCACAATACCTGCTTGCATCTTCCACTCCTGTGCAGGCTGTAGGTCATGGGCTGAATTAAGAGATCAGATTCATGCCTTAAATGAGGAAAGACAAAACTATTCACAAGGGCAGGGCCCGTGTGGTGAATGTTTTATTTATATGCTACCTGTGCTGAGCTGAGCAGAACAGATTGGGGATTCCTTTCTGCCTCACACTTCAGAATCTTGCTGTGGCTGTTGCTGAGCAGTGAGGCAGCTCAGAGATAATGAGCTGAGCCAACTTCATGCCTGGTGCAAGCAGTGCTGCCTCTGCTGATTGCAGTTGAGTTGCACCAGTTTGTGCTATCATGGAGTTCATTTTTCTTCACTAATTTTCACCATTTTCTGAAACAGTATTGCTCAGGATCCTTCCCCACACCTGTTACCTTTTCACTGCCCATTCCTTCCTTGCACTAACCACTACTTTAAAAACCCTTTCTTCCTCTTCAGGCCTTGGTCTGTAAATGAGCCCCTCAAAGCCAAGCTGTCTCACAGTTAGCTCAGCCTGTCTTGTGCAGAATGTGTGGAATTATACCATGACTGAGCCACTGCTGGATTTGACCACAAATGTTCTGGGATTTGGTAGACTTGATGGGGGCTTCAGGATTTACTCTTGTCAACTTTGCCCTAAACAGTCAGACATCAGAGGTCCCAGCAACATTTACTCTCCCAGCTCTTTGATGGAGAAGGATGCCTGTATCTCCTTCTGCCTGGGTTCTGGAATGCTACTTCTTTCCTCACACCTTGCAGGGCTCTCACTTGGCTGTGTCTGAAACTTTCCTCTCCCTAGAAGAGATCACAGCTCATGATTCATGTGTGTACCAGGTTCTTGCTTTGGGACTTTCAGGTGATGCAAACTGCCTGAGCAAACACTTCTTTTTGTATCACATGGGGCTTGTTCATTGTCTCTTTATAAATTTTTTTTCTTGCATTACATGGATGGGAAAACGGGCAGTTTGAATTCCTTATACATAAAACATTCTTTGGGTTTGTGTGTGTTGTTGCAGTTCAGAGAGTAAACCTAAGGAAAGAGGGAGATGGGAAGATGCTTGTGCTGAGATCCTACATTAGGCACCCAGGTAACTGCAGGCTGCATTTTGTTCTAGTCCCAGAATTTCAGTCCATGCAAGCGGCAGCTGTGGTTGTAACACCCTGGAGAAGCAGGATGTAACCTGGAAGTGAAGCACCACTCTTCTCTCACTTAGGTGACGTAGGCTGACTGTGACTGAAGAACAGCAGACTTTGTTTTCTGTTCTGGAGGAAGTGTAAAAGCTGATATGCTTTCCTTACCTGGGTCTTGCTTGAAATTTTAGTTAATTCTGTGTTCTGTAGTAGTATATTTAGAGTCAGGGATGCCTTAGAAAATGCTTATTCATCAGTGTGAGGTGCTTGGAAAGTTTAATAGAGAACAGAGATTGGGAGACAATCTGTGGTGCTATAAAAATACAATCACAAAAGCTGTTACGAGGATGTAATGTACACAGACACTTCTTTCCTTCAGTTATTACTAGAAAGGTTTAGGTTTATGCTTTTGAAAGCCACAGGCACTGTGTTCTCAGCCTAAAGAATGTTTTCATACTTCTACCACCTCTAATTCATCCACAGCTGGAAAACACCTAAGGAAGGAAAAATGTTCTGGGGTGCGGGGGGAAATTGGACTGTGAGCCCAGTGCTCATGTTAAGTCACTGTCTGCTAAAGGAGCTGCTCTCACTGCTTCCTTTTCTGCAGTCAAACAAGGCCTTTGCAAAGGGCAGCAAGATATTTTCTGTGTAGCAGCTGCTGAGACCTGTTGTGGAGTCCCTGTTGGGATCAGAAGTCCCTGTCAGTCCTGGTCGTGAGGCTGATCTTAATTCCATAATTTAATTTTATAAGTTTTAACCTCAAGGAAGATCAAGTGCTATTTGCTCAAGTTTCACCCAAATCCTCCTCCATGTAGGAGCTGCTCTTAGGTAGCAGTTAGAAAGACTCCAAGCCTGACTGTCACTCAGCTCCTCTCCTGGGTGCAGAGTGGGTGCTGAAAACTGTTTGTCAAAGTCCAGGAGTGCTAGTCCTGCACAGGGATATCTGTGGTACAGGATTTCTAATTCCTTTGGTGTTTCTGTGCTGTGGATGTTTTCTGGAGAGGGACTCCTCAGCTCCTGTGGTTCTTAGTGCTGGGCAGGGAAGGGTTTGGAGCATCCTCAGAGCTCCAAGGGTGTGCTGGTTCTGTGTGCTTAGAGATGATACGCTCTAGAAACTGTCTTATGGATCCTTTGTGAACCATGTCATGCTTTCCATACTCAGTAAAATAACTTTGGTTTATATTGTTTGTTTTAGAAAATGTAAATGGCTTCCCATGGAAACCTTTGCAACCTGTCTGTCTGTAACCCCACCAAACAACTCATGCTGTGGTCAGGCTGCCAGAGGAAAAGCAGGACATTGGGATCACAGACAGGACTGTGCAGGGAACTTCTTTTAGCTGCAAGCAACATCACCATGATCAGGGATTTCTGTATGTTGAGAGCAGTGAAATCCATTAATGCACAACGTGAAGGTTATTTATGGATTCACTGTTTATGGTGGATGTGCTTTGGGAAGGTTGTGTTCAGTGTTGGGAACATTCTATTTATAATATAAATTCCTTGCGAAAGGTTTGTGCCCAACTCTACAAGAACCATGAATGTAAATTCCTTTACATGAGAAGCAGTTTTCCATCTCTTTGCCCGGTGTATTAAGTCAAATTTTTGCCTAGCTCTCTAGTATTAAATTCATCTCTTTGCAACAGGATAATTCATCCATATTCCAAGAATACTTAAGTAGTTTTATTCTGTTATTTTAGTAGATAAGATTGCTCCCTAACAGCAAGAATTAAAGCAATAGACCAGCTTAGAGTAGGTTGCCCTCATAAATTATATCCTCCTAGGAGGAAGACAAAATCAGAAGTAATAGCTTTAGCTAGGGAAAAGGCTAATAATGTCACAAACCTCATGATTTCAAGTATGGAAATTGTCTTGCAATGTGAAATTCATTATGTTAAACATTCATGATACTGTTGAACTGTTTAATGAAAAACAGCATAATTGATTTTCCATAATGAGCTATCTACCAAAAATATTTAGGGGGAAAATTGTTGGCCACCTAAAGAATTTTTTGAAGCACAATATTACTGCATGCTATTGAAATAAGGAACTTAACCTTAGAAAGATATTTAAAAAAAAATAATTTAGAAAATTAGTTGATGTTGCAAGTAAATGTGTCACTGTGGAAAGTAAAACTGGGTGAGTTAATATAGGCAGCTTTCTGAATTTCCAACTTTATATCAGAAGCTGGAGGCCTCCCCCCCCAAATAAATGTTATATGAATTAAAATCAGATTTATGAATTAAAATCAGATTAATTTATAGCATGCAGTGGTGTGCAGTCCCTGGTGTGTTTATGGATGCAATGTCCATGCAGTGGATGGGTGTCCCATGTGATGAATCACCATGCAGGGCCCTCAGCCTGGTGTCAGCTGTACCAGTTATGGTGTGTGCTGCCAAAGGGAGCCAGTAGTGTGTGGGCTGTGACCCACATGTGGCTGGGAGATACCCAACATTCTCACCTGTGTGCCTGGGAACAGGGATGTGCTTTGGCTGTTCATGTGGTGAACCTGAGGAAAGGAGGCCCTCAGGAAAAAGCTTGTTTGGTGATGCTCCATCCTGTTTGTCACTCTGGATGAAGATAAGGTAAACAGTGGAGAAAAAAGCACTTAGATGCCCCATACCACTTTCTGCTTTGAACTGTGTTTTAGAGCTGCTGTTAACAACACTGCTGCACTTCCAGGAGTTCCCTGTGTCCAGATTGAACTATCTCCCTCCTGTCTCCATGAAACTACACCTAAATTTGGGTCCTTATTCCTAAATCAGTTCTTAATCTACAAAACTTACTGGAAAGGTTTAGTACCCAAACCATGGAAAGAGCAAGAGCTTGGAGACCTCTTGGAATCTGAGAGTCATCATTACCTCGATCCAACACGCTGTGCACAGAGCAGGAAGCTCTTCCTACCCTGCAGAACACATAAAGTGCATACCCAGAAGGCAGAGGGACAGTAATAAGGCTAGCAGACTTCTGAAGAGCTTTTTAGTGTGCATTAAGATGCTTTATAGGCATTTAGGTCTGCCATTTGATATTGATGAATAATCCTGTAGTAGTCATTAGTACAGGAAGGGCTCAGCCCAGAGATGATGGCCCTCTGACACCTCAGTCCTGTTCATGCTGAAGCTGCCACTCACACATCCAAGGAGACTCATTTTTTTCCCACCAAAATAATTTTGAAGCTTGGGCAAGATCTGCCTCCAGTAGGGTGGAATCTCACTACCTGAGGCTACTTTAAAAATTCATACATTTTAAGATTAATACTCCTGTTCATTGATTCATTTTGGAAGTGTTATACTAAATACCTCTATAATGCAGTGGGTTTGTTCCATTATGTTTCATTCATCTGCCAAATTCCATATTTTTTTCCCACCAAAGTTAGCTAAAAGTGAATCTTATGTGTATCTCTGGACCAGGTTCCTTGAACTCTGTCACTGGCCAGCTGATGTCTGGAGGGCCACTAAAATGCTGCCTGAAGCCCCTTCAAATAACTTCAGGTGTTGCTCCAGCAATCTCCAAAGCCGTGTTTCCCATTCAGGCTGGCTTCCCTCACTGGTGTGGTGCAACCCTGTCATTCCACTCTATAGGAGGATAGAAGAGGAATTTCAGGAAAATGTTTCTGAAGGAAATTCTCGGCATACCAGCTACTAGCACTCTCCAGTGCTGAGTTTTGTGCAGCCTTATTCAACAGTGGCCTTGTGATTATACTAAAATAAAATTTTCTGGTTAAATTGTTTCATCTTTGAAATGGTTCACAACTGAAAGCCCTTGGGGAAAAATGAGTGTGTAATTTTCTCGCTATTTTAAACCACGTAAGCACCAAGAAAAATAGTATGATTCATTTATTTTGGACTATGTTGATTAACTAGCAATTAAAGCTTTATAGTATTTTCTTTCTAGAACAACAAAGGCCAGTTTAATGCTTTTACTTTGGTTTCGGCTCATTGGACTGGCTTCATACCTGGTAGAGACAGATTAGTGCTCTGAAAGCATGTGAAGTACCTGCATGCAGCTGAACATGGCCCACTTAGCTCAGAAATGTGATGGATCTTCACAGAAGGAACTTTCATTCATTCACAGCATCTGGTTCCATTACATTCAGCCCAATCAAGCCATGAAATTGAAATTAAATGGGTTTTGATGGTGGTGGTAGTAGTATAAGAATGAAAGCAAGGTGGGGAGAAGGGAAATATCTGCATGGCAGAAGAGGCTCTAAGTGAGAACAAGCTGTGTAAAGTGCCTTTAAATTTTCACATAAATGATTGCATGCGTGGGAAGATGAACTTAGAACTACTTGATTTATTCAAAGTGCATTTCACCTGCTCTTTAGCAGGTTTGTATCTGTGTAACACAGCAGTGTAGCATAACCCCTTCCTGCATGGGCTCTGACTCTTACCTGCCTTTGGTGGGTTACACAGGAACACCCCTCACCCTGCAGCAGCCCCTCTGTGCTCCCCTGTGCTGCAGGTCCTTTTGCTGCCCAGCATTTTTCCAGGTTGTGGACACAAGTGCTGCTGCTGCTGCCTTCCTTGGCACTGCAGGGGTAGCAGTGTGGAAGGAAGGGCCAGAGGGGGGAGCAGGCAGCAGGAGAGGTGAGTGGGCAGAGATGGCAAAATGGAGAGAGCAGGAGGAAGAGATGGATAAAGAATATGGGCATCACACAGAACCAGAACAGAGTCAGCACTGGGAAGTGGGCTGTGATTTCTGGCCTGAGGGCTCTGCCAACTGCTGCGTTAAGTGTGTGCAGGGGGAAGGTGGGTGTTGTGTGTGGCTGTTGAGAAGCATCAGGTGATAATGGTGCTTTGTGCTTTAAGGTGTGTGGTGATCTCTGCACTCAGTGAAAAACTTGCTGCAGCTTTGCAGACTCTATATTTTTGCCACCATTACAATAATCTCCATTCACTGTGCAGCCATGATTTGCCAACAAATTGTCTGCAGCAGGGCAGGTACCTGTGCAATAAGCACTGTAGAGCATAATACATATAATGTGTAATGCATTATGTACTGTTTGTGTTGTAGTGTATACATAGTACACAGTTACATGCACAACATCCATTTTTAAGTGTCTGTGTTTGAAAGGCAGAGAGTATACCCAGCGTCCTGGGCAGCTGGCACTGAGCACCTCAGGGCAATGGCATGTTCTCAATGATGCTGCAGACCAGCTTAGGGCAGCTTTGAGTCATGTAGGAAGAGAAGCTCTGTTCAGATACACCTGTGCCAACCTCTTACACCAGGTGTCTGCTGGGAAGTGTAGTCAGATTGTTTCCCAGGCTGAACTGCTGGGTCTGCAGGAGGATTGGACTCTGCTTAGGAGAACAGGGATAGGCTGAAGGCTATGGAAACACCACTCAGCTTACAGATGTGGTTGCAGTTTGTGCCCTGCACAAGATGCCATAGCCCTGCTTGACATCTTGGTGCCACAGTTTTCCATCAGTAAAATGGTGATGTCCTGGGTCTGAGGGCTTGTTTTCAAGATGTTGGTAATGGGGATCACAGTCCTGACAGCACAGGGCCAGGCTCTGTGCTGGTGTCAGTCAGGCAGCTGAAGGCTAGGGGTTGTACAGCCTGCCCAGGGTATCCAGGAGAATTGGGGCTGTGAGGAAAAAGCAAGTCTGGGGGCTTCTCCCTCTTCCATGGCTGAGCTTGCAAAGAAAAGCTTCATTTGATTTCTCTACATTGATTTCTTGTTGCCTCTAATGAGAAACTGCATTGTCACAGCATTTTCCCTGGTCCTGAACAGAGCCACGTGCAGCTGTTGTGTATCCTCAATAACTTCAGGTACCAAATTAGTCACCTCCACAGATTTATTTTTTTTCTGTACAGCTTCACTGTAGCTTTTTTAACTGGCTTCTGAATGTTCCTGTGATTGTAGGGGAAAGATTTATTAAACATTAATCCATCTGGGCTTACAAGTACCCACCTCAGGGGCTGGCTGGTGGACTCATGCCATGCTGCTCTCAAGCAAGCTGGCTCCCACTTGTTGTCCTCTGCATCAGGGGCTGGGGTGCTCCCCTAAAACCTGGATACTCCTTTTCCTCCCTACTTCAAGCAAAATATAGGAAATGTTGGATATTCTACCCCTATGTGTGCTGCCTTCTTGATGAGTCAGGACTTTATTGAACATTACAATAAATATAATAAGTGATGAAGATATGTCAAGGCAGGAGTGGATGCCACTGTATCTGCAGTGTGTTGTTTCTCTCTATGACAACAGTATGTTGTTGTTTCAGGGGATTGTTGTTTTTGGTTTGGTTACCTTTTTCTTGAGGGTATTAGAGTACATCACTTATTTTTCTAGGTTAGTGGGTAAGATCTCCTGCAAATTGTTCCTGAAAACAGCTTGCTTTCCTTGTCCAGGAACAGCATGGCTTTTCATGCCTATATATAGCCTTCTCATAAACATGGACAGTTCCTAAACCCAGTGTCTTCTGTTTACACAGCCAAGTCTGCCAAAAACCAGTCCTGAGAAAACAATTTCATTTGCCACCACGTTTCTCCAGCTTTACTATTTTCGGAGGTGTTTTCAAAGGCGAATGCAGAGAAAGTAGCAGCTGTTTCAGTCACACACATTAAAATCAACTTAGTCAGGGAATGAATTTTACAACATATCACTTTTACTGTCATACCTGAAATGAGTGATTAAGATGACTATGATATAAATCAAAATATTGCAGATCTCATTCAGGAAAAGTAGGTGAGACTTAAATGTGAAATAAATTGGGATTGAAACTTGAGACTTGGTTTGCTGGTGCTAATTTTCCAAATAACAAACATAGTTCATCTTGCTGTGCATGTTACACAATCTAATCCTCTGAGGCACAGTTTGCTGTGCCAGTGTCTCTAGGCTGGTCCTGGCAGGGACCTTGGCACCTTTGTGAGCTGATGGGTGCTGTGCCAGGGTGGATCCTGTGTGACTGCAGCCTGCCCTGATGTGTGTGTGTGAAACAGGCCTTTTCCCATGTGAGAAAATAGCCATGGGGTTACAAAAAGAGATCAGCACAGAGAACAGATCGACTAGTAAGACTGGGGATGAGTGGGGGTGAGGCAGGAGCATTCTGTGTGTGAGTGACATCTACTCAGAAAACCAGTGGGGGCAAGGTGTGCTGCTCTGCAGGGCATTCTTGTCCAAAAGGCTCCCTGGGAGGGGGCACCTTCTTCTTCTTGATGGAAGGAAAAGGTCCCCTTCTCCTGTGCATGTTGAGCCAGCAGCAGGCTCTTCCCAGCACCACCTTCACCAGGCAGATGTGGCCCTGGCAGATCTGCTCTGAGGGCTGTGCAGGCTCACAGCAGCTGAGGGGCTCTGCATGGCTGCCCACTGCCTCACCAGCAGCTGGGTTTAAGCTCCTCGTTGTTTCAGAGGGTGTTGCTGTGAGTGGCAAAGTGCCCAGTCATTCCTTTGGCCTCCTACCTGCAAGATACACAGGAGCACAGGGAACACCCTGAGTCCCATTCAGATCTGAAACCCCAAATCTGGAGAACCAATCTGACACTATAGCTCCCAGTGAGTTACATGTACTAACTTTTTTGTTTTTATTTATGGGTTTTAACAAGTAATGTTCCAGCAAAGTTGCTGAAGTTGTCCAGCATACCATATTTATTTCCAGACAGAGGATATTTTGAAAGTAAGTCGTATCAAGTCAAGCTTGTGATGGGCTGCATGGATCTGAAAGGGCCCAGGGCAGGTGAGTGCTGTGGCTGCAGGCACTGCCTGCATTAACACAGGGAGAGTGGGAAAATCACAAATCAGATCTGCTTCTCTTTTTTCTCCGCTGCTCTATTCCTTCCGTGTTCGCTCGTGTTGTATCAAGAAGCCACCTTGGCATTTTCTTCGGGCACCAGAATTATGGGATGAGGTTTTTTTTCCTTCATGCGTACATTTGATGATGTCTAGGGAAAATGAGGATTTAATTAATCAGTGAAGTTTTTTTAATGAGATGGGACACTTTCAGTCTCCGTTTCTAGGTCTGCTCACACTGACAAATGAGGCTGAAGTTCCCTGAATGATTCCAGAGGGAGAAACCCAAGTGTCCTAAAGTTTAGGGTAAGTTAGGGCTTTTCTGTGTACAGAAATGAACCAGATGCCTGCAGCTAAGTTATGTGGATACCCTATTCCTGATCAGAAGGGAACTTCTAAATAACTGTCTTTGCCAAGAGGCAACCTCTGGGAGAGATTTTCTGGCACAGCTGACTGAGGATTCTTTAGCCATCAGGTTGGTGTTCATAGCTGAGCTCTCCACTCCAGTGGGTCTTGTGTCACCTCTGGGCTGGAGCAGGTCCAGTTCTGTGAAGCAACAGGGAACTTTAAAGGACCACAGGCAGTCTCTTATTCTGAACACTTAGGGCTGTCTTGGTAGCTTGAGCAGTTACAGTTTATTATATGTAAATACACACTGGCCTGTCCATCTGTTCAGTATCTTCCCTGATCCACCAAAATGATGGAATATTTTTCTCAGTCATATAGATGTCATGTACTTATGCTGGAAGGCAACAGGCAATGCAAATTGTTGCAGTGCTTGGTTCTTTGTTTAGAAGAAAAGAATGGGCATCTCTTAAGTACCTTCTCATTTTAATGTGATGTAGCTTGAATTGTGAACACGTATTTAGAAAGAAAAAACAGGACTCAGTTTGGGGTCTCCAGGCTGGAAAACGTAAATCTCTTGCATTGTTTGAGGAAGAGCCAAAAGTCAAGGTTTTGTTGAAACAGGTACACAGTTGCCCTGGTTGGTTGTTGCAGGTTAATTAATTTGATATCTGAATGCCAGATCTTTCCATGTGCCTAAGCATGTGCGTTTGCAGCTTCCTTTCAGAAGGTGCCATTGTAAGTGCACGTACTGTTCACTGACTCTTGATGTGCACAAGTAATGAATGAGAAAAAATATTTCAGTAATGGCTTGGGAGTGGTAGGAAGGGAACAGAAAAGTGCTAAGACTCATCTTTTCCAAGCTGTGAAGTTTAATTGTAGTCCTTATTCCCTTCTGGCTGTGCTAACATAAAAAAGGAGAAAGAGGAGGAGGAGCTGGTTGGTATGTGTTGCCTGTGAAGAGGGGCAGAGTGGGCTCACACTGAACTCCGTATTGTAGATCTTAAAGGCACCTGAATCCCTACCTGATAAATGTGGAGAAAAAAATTAATCTGTTAGGATAGAAAAGGGATAAAGACTTTGGCAGAATAATCAAACTGGGCATAAGGCTGCCTGGGTGGAAAGGAAATAAAGCAGCTCCCACACTTCCCTGGGACAAGCCCCAGGTACAATGTGTGAGTCGAGGCATGATCCAGCATCTGTGTCAGTGGTGCTGCTCCTGCCTGTTTCTGTGGAAAGACAGGAATCTTTGCTTCCAAACTGAACATCTCTGTGTTTCAATGAAGAAGATACATCACATGAAAATAAGCTGAAGATTATCTTAAACCAGTAGAAGGAGATTTTTAAACAAAACCCCTCACAAGTGCGATAGAACCTCTGAGTCTCTGTGCAACTTCAAATGCAGTCAAAAGTGCCTCTGGGTACCCTGAGCTCTGAAGAATATCATTAAAACGAAAGTAAAAGAGATCATTGCTTGAAAAGGAAATTCAGCAGTGGCACAAACCCTTCATAATTTCAGATAAGTCTCTTCTGGGAGAACAGTAACTCAGAGATCCTGAAAGATCAACGAGGCTTTTGTAGACTTGGGGTTTTTCCGTGTGTTCTTCTGTTGGTTTTGTTGGGGTTTCTTTAGGAGGGGGAAAAAAAAAGCTTTATGCCTCATTGTTTCTTTGTAACCCAGAGGTGATTAGAGAGCTCCTGTGTATTATCAAACTGCTATCCTGAGGTGATAGAAGAGATGTGAATAACCATATTTAAAAAAAAAAAATCTTTGAGCTTCACCTAAAAAAAAAAAAAGGGATAATGGGGACAAATCTGCCAGAGAACAAATGTGTGCAAGAAAGAGTTTTATCACCTGTGATAGAAGCTGGATCCTGTGGTCTTTGAGAATAAATAAATAAATAAAAGTATATTTAATCATTCTCTGGAAGTGAGATCCCTGCTGTAACAATTAATTCATAAAGCTGCCAGAGACTCCCAGGCCTGTGGGAGCCTGGCTGGCATCCGTGATTAATGCTGACTGCAGGTGTGTGGCTAGGATTCCACAGAACCAGCCACAGGGGAAGCAGTACAGATTACTTAACCCAGCCCAAGTGGGCTTAGTCAGAGCACCCCACGAACAGGTAACAGGAGGGAAACTGTAATTTAACAGCAATTCAACAGCAACTGTCAAAAAGCCTCTCAGGGTGGGTTTTGCATCAGCAGAGGAAAGGCATTAGGTAGGAGGAAGGGCCTTCCCCATGTTACAGGGCTGAAGTGACTGGGAGAAGTTGTGTGTTGGTGCAGAGGGAATGAGCCAGAACTGCTGTGCTGTCCTGGGCAGCTGCAACTGGGGGGAACAGAAGAGCTGCTCCTCTGCTCTTCTGTTCTCTTTACAAGTCTCCCCTGGAAGAGCCAGTAGTATCAGGAAGCTCAGGAGGTAACTCAGTATCCCCAGCTGGGAGAGACCTGGCTCGGTTGGATCAATGCTGTGTGTGCAGCACGTGGCTCTAGGAGTAGTGTTCCCACCAGGAGAAGGGAGGGTGGGCAGGGTAGTCTGGTCGTGATCACCATCTCCTTAGGAAGGAAACAGCAGTACTGTTTACTGAGGAAAACAGATGTTTTTCTGATGTAACTGTGGTAAACTGTGCTAGGGGGAGGTATTTTGTTTTTTCTTGGTGACTTTTATAAACACATGTACCTGTGCTGTCTGTCTTGGACAGTTTGGTTTTCTTTTACCTTAATGTGGATTATTGTTACTTAAGATTAGACGGATGAAACAAAGTAGTTTTTATTTGATGTGGCAAATCTATAAACTAGGGGTTTTTTTTGATATAAGAAGTTTAGCAAGTGCTTCAACTCCCCAGCACATCCAAGGGGATACATCCCATGCTATCCAAAGGATAACACCAGCATGGATTCCCATTTAAGCTGTACAGACCAGGTAGGGTGCCAGTACCACTGGGGTAGGGGGAGGAGAAATACCATTTAGTGTCTGCTGGTGGCACTGAGGTCTCCCTGACTTACAGAAGGGTACTGGGCTCCATGTGCCAGCCCCCAGGCTGCCAGGGGGGTGTTTGACAGTTAGGTACATGATTCCTACCTAAAATGTCACTGCACTCAGTTACGTCGTTGGTGACAGCATCATCCTGAACAGTTTCACCCTCAGTGCTACAAGGCACTCTTCAGTAACAGGACATAAACCAGCAAAAGCCAGATTTGCAGGTGTGCTACGAAGCAGAGCTAGAGAAGCTTTGTAGTGCTCCCAGCTTGAAAGGCCCTGAGGAGGGAGCACAAGTCCTGGTTTGGGGGTTCTGCTGAGTGTTTCTGTTCTTTTGGGTCAGTGGTGAGTGGTTTGCATTACACTGTGTGGAGAAGTACTGACACCAGTCCAACACTGCTCAGGAAGGTGTCTGACAGCTCTGCAGGCACAGCCCCTCCTGGCCCTTCATGCTGGCCAGAAGACACGTGGGCCCTGGCTTTTTTGGAGATGAGGCTGTGTGGGGCTCAGGAGGAGTATTTGCCTGGCTGGGGCAGCACAGGAGGTCATGTGTGGAGCAGAGGGAGGCCATTGAATTGTAGCATTGAGCTGCTGAGAGAAGCATAACCAGACCCCGGACAGAGAAGCACAGTCACCAAATTGTCTGGAAATGTCACAAGGAATTAAGAAGTGCAAGCTCCTGCGGGGTGCAGAAGGGGTTGCCAGGCATTTGAAGTTCAAGTTGGGATTTTGGTGTGGCTGCTGTAATTCCCACACTGATGTGTACCTCCCTTTCCCTTGCTACCCAAAGGCTTTAATTTCACTATATTGACTGCTAAAAGATGCTTTCTGTCAAAAATGCTGCCTTAGGTCATCACAGACTCAGACAGGCTGTGCAGCTCCCCAGGGAGTGAATTCTTATTTCTGAAGACTTGAAGTGTTTCTGGATTCCCTGTGCAGGCTCAGCAGCAGACTGAGGGCAGGTGTTTGAGGATGCAGGGCAAGGTCCCCAGCACTCCATGACCTGTGTGAGGAGGTCTGGTAGGGTTTGGTCTGTATTGTTTGCATGATCAGGTACTTCATATGAAAAGATTGGTTTCCTTTAATTCAAACACTAAGTAATTTGAGAGACCATCTAGCATTCCAAATTGATACATATCTGGTTTTATGTTGGCATAAAACAAGATTAGGTGTAGTTTTGTGTTTAATACATATTTTAAATGTACTGTGATAATGGACCACTCTACGTTTCAGCCAGTTTAACCTGAAGAGAATTGGAAAGTTTTTACTGAAAAGAGAGGAACACTCAGTTTTGGTAATTTTTTCTTAAAACATCAGCAAAATAAAGAGGCTGATTTCTAATGAAGCTCTTTGTGTGCCTCTGAATCCATGACAGCTAAAACAATTCTGTTAGCTTGCAGATTAGATTAGAATTGTAAAAATGAAATAAAATGTCATCTAGGTAAATGATCGACTACCACAGGTGTTGAAAAACAATCACAAGTAGAAATGGCCTAGGCACCAAGTAATTAAATTATGATGACAGATGATAGTTTGATAAGGTGATTGTACGAAGACTTGTTGGCAGCCCTGCAATCCTGAGTGCTTCTAGCAGCATTGGCTGGCACGTTTGGAGGGTGGCAGCACAGAGGATTTGCAATGAGGTTTCCATCTGATGACTGTCAGTTTTGCAGGGAGAACTGCGTCATTTGCTTCCCATAATGCTGCCTGTACATGTTAGATGGCTTCTTTGTTTTATATAGGTTTATTGCATTCAAATGTATATTTCCAAGGGTTGTAAAACAACCTTTCTCTCTCCTTTTAATAGATTAAAATGCCAGTGCAAAACAATTAAGAACAAGTCCTGTAAGTACTGAGCACGTTCAGATCTGATTCTCAGCATTTGTGATGGTTGGCAGAGTAACACAGGCTGATCAGAAGAAAGCCCATGAAGTGGGAGGAGGTGTTGGATTTGCTGTGTCCTCAGGAGCACTGAGTTCTCACACTGCGTCACCAGCAAACCTTTCCTCTGAGTTAGGTGAGCTTGCACTCAAGAAGAGGAAAAGCAGTTGCTGGTCTTCAGGCAGACAGAAGTGTTTCCTCTCCTGACAGAGGTATTTGGGTTTAGAGTACCAGTCCACTTATTAGAAGTTCTGTAGAACCATGGACAGTAGTGCATGAGATACTTGATGACCTGGGTCAGTGCCTGTGATCAGATCGTCCTGATGTCAATGTGCTGTTAAACTCAAGTGTTTCCTGATGTTCTGAGGATGGGCCTCAGGCAACAGGTGACAGGGGAAAAAGGGAGAAACTCGGTCTTGCAAAGCAACCCTGAGCCCATAATGATGAGACTTTTTTTTCCTGGAGAAAAGCCAAGATTTAAAAAAAGACGAACAAAACCCCGTTTATTTAGGAGTCTCATACTTTTTTTAGTTTGTGTTTATGAAATAGCACATGTTCTAGCAGCAGTGTGGGTGGTTGGAGGCAGCTCTGGGAAGTCACTCTGCACTAGGCCTAGCACAGGAGTTGCACTTGCAGCATCTCAGGACATAAATCACTCTCTAAGGAGCCAGTTCAGCTCTAAAAGACCTTCATTTCCCATTGGCATGCACACCAAGACAGGACAGGTTGTAGCAGAGGCTCCTGTACTGCCATAAATCAAGCATCAGACTGGTTTGGGCTTCACAGTTGCTGTCCTGTCCCGTCAGTGAAAGATGGGGATGAGTTAGAGACATCTTAGAAATTCTAAGTCATAGTAGAACACAGCTTCACTGCTGAGCTCTGCTTTCACAGGAGAATTTATTCAGATTGTTCTGTTGCCTCTCTTGATCAGAATTTAGTAGATGTAACTATACAACCTTGAACATGAAGGCAAATGTTGGAACCAGTGGAAAACCTCTCTATTAAATGGCAGAATAGTTGTTACTGATTTTCATGAACTATATTGATTTGAGTGTAGGACGTATTAGTTGGTATCTCTAACACTTTGAAGTGTTAAAATTCATCAATACTCATAAATGCCAATATGTAACAGCAGGTGCTGCTGTGATTTAGTAAATCATTATAATCTCTATTTAGTAAATCAGTTGCCATCACTGTTAATGTTTAATTTGTAAGTTAGTGCATCACCCAGCAGTACAGGAGAGATGAGGCTGCAAACACATTTTCAGTAAATATGATATAAATACCGTGACTCCTGCTATTCAGTGCAGCCCATATGTTAGCTGTTGATAACTATGATTTTTCTATAAATACAGCATTGTACCCTGACCTTTAAAAGGATGGGATGTAAAATTGAGAAATTCACCGTGATAAATATCTTTTGAAAGAAAGTGAAAAGGATCTGAATTTAGGCTAGAGTAAGGCAAATGGTTATTAAAGATAAGTATGTCCTTCTCTGAAGGAGGTCTTAAGAATCGACTTGGGTTAAATGGGAAATTCTGGTCTTGAGCACATGTTTGTTCAGGAGTAATATTTCTCCTGACATGAGCAAAAACGCCAAGTCTTGATTTGGGTGGGTTTGGATGGTATTCGAAGATTTCCCAAGTACACGACAGTGTTGTCTTCCCAAGGTAACATCATAAACCCTGTGAAATGTACTTGTCTTTTCCAGAAGTGTCCCCCAGAGTGACTTCACCTACACAGAATCAACCAGGTTGGAAAACATCTCTGAGATCGAGTCCAGCCCATGACCCAACACCACCCTGTCAACTAGACCATGGCACCAAGTGCCACGTCCTCTCTCTTCTTAAACACCTCCAGGGATGGTGACTCCATCACCTCCCTGGGCAGCCCATTGCAATGTCTGATCACTCTCTGTAACCCGTCCTTCCTCACAGACCTCTGCCTGCTGGGTCCTGCACTGTCCGGGGGACCTTTGGGGTGAAGTTCACCCACCTGGTAAACTGTTTGCAGCACAGGAGTCCTGACTTTGGGTGACTTGGCTGGGTGCTTGGTCTGGTGATGTGGTTTTTTTTTGGGGGGGGAGGGTGGTTAGAGTATGTTTACCCAAGGCTAGGGTAGAAATAAGTGTTGTTTTAACAGTGTTCTGCCAAACGTATTTTGTGACTCGTAAGGGGAGTAAAATCATTTAACAAACACTGAATCACCAAAGAAGCAACCAAAACTCAGTTTTAAGAGAGAACTCAAGGACTGTCAGAACTTTTGTTCAGGTCCAAACCGACTGCCTCATCATTGCTATCCATGCTTCTATAAATATTTAGAGGGTCTGAGGTTTATATTAAGCTATTTTACTAGCCACTGCCCAACCTTGGGGCTTTCCACAGATGGAGGTTCGTACCCATTAGTCTTCAGTACAATTTTATTGTAATTTCTGGCATCCTAAAGCTTTTCCTCTCCTACCCATGAAGAATCTGCCCAGTATTTGTTCTTTTTCTCCAAGTGCAATAGATGGCATGGAAAATAGGCTGGAATATCTAGATATTTTATTACTAGTTATTTGCAAGAACTGTCAACTTAATCCAGAGGAGTTTGTTTAAGGTCTTTTTGTTGCTTTTTTTGGTTGTTTGGTTGTTTTCTTTTTTGTGCTGGGGTATAAAAGAAATCATGTGTTTGCCAGAACATGTCTCCTGAGCACAGATCCTCTTTGCAGTTTTCTCTCTGGTTACATCCAGAAGTGAAAGGTGCTTCAGCCTTGCTGTTCTCCCTGTTGGACTGCACAAGACACTGGCAGCTTCTCTTGGACTGAGGGTTCCCCGAGTGCTCTCAAAAGCTCTGCTTGAACCTTTGATTTGTTGTGACAACATCATCTTGTCTGTGTGATTTGTCCTTCTGTCCCAATCGGAAACCCTTGCAAAGGGAGGATTTGTGTAAAGGAAACTACTTCAGCAATGAACCCTCCACCAGGCTGGGAGGTGCTCTCCCATTTGGATTGAGAACTCCCACCTAAAATTGCTTTTCCTCCCTTTCAGGAGGATGTCTCTGTGTATGTCTGGCAATAGGAGGAATGCCAGCCTAGCATCCTGTCTCTGCTCTATGGGAGTGACTTGGGTTCGTCCCAAAGGAATTCCCTTACCTTTCACTCCATTCTCTGTCCCTCACAGCTGCTTCTTCCAGAAGACTATTATAATAAATATTAATAAAATATTCCTGTCATTTTGCAAGTTAGTTCCTTGGGTTGCCTAATATTGAAGCATTTTACCAAGATTAAACAGTACTCAACTGGAATTAAAAATAGGTTCCTCAGGTGAAGGTCTTACCTTGTAGAGTCAAAAGGAAGGCTGCATTGTCTTAGTCTGATTCAGTTAAAAATACCTCTTTTCAATATGCCTCCTGCTAAGTAAGCCTGCTGATATAACTACATGAAACTCTGCTGAGGTGGGGGAGTGGAAATCTCCCATTTCATTTGCTGCTTTTTCTTCCTTAAGGCAGAATTCACAACATACAATATGGATAGGCTGGTTCCAGTAACATGTTTTATACCACTATCCAATCTAGCTACAATTTTAATATAAGCATCACATTAGCAAGTGTTTCATCCTCCTAAAATATCTCCTCAGGTTTTTTTTACATATAGTTCCTTAAAGCTTTCACGACAGTTCACTTATGTATTATTTCTTCTTTCCCCATTCTTTCCACCTTCTGCCATCCTCACCAGCTTGGCAACATTTCCTCAGCCCTTTGGTGACCGAACTTTCTCTCACTGGTACAAAATTATAGCTCAGTCTGTTTTCTTCCAGTCCACAGGAGGCAGGAAGGAACCTCACATATCATGACTAAGTGACATTTAGCACATTGGGTATAATAGGTTTCAGCCCTTTTTGAGCAGGCACTGCTAGATTTAAGAAGTCAACACAGTAGGAAGTGTCTTACCCACAATAGTCTGCCTACTCAGAAGCAGCAAGTTGGACTTTATTTAATCTATAGTTCCTTTAAAGTGACAGGGTTGGTTAATAGGATGCTCGTTTGCATCTCTATTTCTGCAAAGCCTTTTGCTGTATCTGCTCTGTGGCACGTTGCTGATCTGGGTAACTGGGATTGCAGGGATAATGTTATTACTGGCAACTCACGAGTCTCCAAGGAACTGCAGTGGGTTGTGCTTTCAGGAGACCCTTAACAATTGCTCCTGAACCCTGGAGGCACCAATCAATATCTGACTTGCTCTTGCTGGTATCATCTGCACAGGATATTGGCAGTATCTCGTGCAGCAGGTGCTCATTAAGAACCCACAAGCTTTCCCTGCTCAAACCTCCATTCACACAGCATTTTGTGCTCTGCATAATTCCCCGTACTTAATGTTTTCTAGGAGAGCAAATGGGATCGTAGAACCAGGGCAATGTGCTTGTGTAAATTCACCCTGGGGACTCGGCTATCAGCTAACCCCAGCTCACATAATGGAGCTGTATGTGTGACTTATTGTTCACATGCTTGTGTGTACATGGCCTTTTTTAGAGGTAAAATGTACAGCAGATAATCCAGTGAAACTGTTCCAAGGGTGCAACATTGGGGAGTACAAGATAATGGATGAGGAGGATGGATTGGGAGAGATTTGAGATGTGGATTAGGAGAGGAAAGGAAGGCAACAGGATGAAAATCTTACTGTGTTTAACAATTTTCATAGCAGTCATATCCCCAAACAAGTCAGGCCACATGCTGCTCTTAATTATACTGGTTTCAGGCAACAGAGAACAACTGATGAACTCTTGCAGTGACAGCTCGTGTAGTTAAAGGATTAGAACAGTTAAAGGAGTGAGAAAGAGGCACCTCCAAGCTGCACATTGAATTGCAAAGGGGCACATGGGTACCTTCCCATGGGGCAGCACATGCAGGTGACAAAGGCTCACTGCTGGCAGCAGCAGGACAGAGCAGGAGGCACGTGAGAAGGCAGAAACAATTGATGAGAGGCAGAAGGATTTCCTTTGTCAGGCATCACTGCAGCCCATTTACGTTGTGAGTGCAACAGTACAAAATGTGCAGTAATGTTTTTCGTGACTCGCGTTGCTTTTGGTGACAATCCCTTTGGTATTGGGAATTGCATGTCCCAGTTGCTTAATGTTGGAATAAAAAACTATGAGCTTTATGAGTCAGGCAGAAACTTGGCTTTATGAGGCCTCTCCTTCCAGTATCTGCCATTTTGTTTGAAGTTGTTTGGAGGCTGGAGGAAGTACTGAACTGTAGGCAGTTTAAAATGCTACTCGGGATGATTAACATGTTCAAACGTGTTTACCAGGGCACATTTGATTCTGTTAAAGTATATTTTCTTTAGTTGAGATCGGTGATATGGATTCCTTAGTACAAGCACCATTTTTATTTTATTTACCTATGCCCAAGTTTTAGTAGCAGTAATAATTTATTTGCATGTGGAGTATGGGTGAAAGTGTTGGAAAATATTGGGAGACTAGTAACAATTCATTAGAAAGCCCCATTAGAAATTTCTTTTAATGATGATCACTTGGCAAACTAACACTTAAATTTTTTCAGTTGACTTGTTATAATGTGTTTTTAACCAGAGTATTATGCTGCACTAAATCAAACCTCATATAAAAACTTATCACAGTGATGAAGTGGTAATTATCAATCAAACATGGTCTTGTTACAGAGTGAAAAGAGGGGACTTCCTTTCTTTTTGTTTGGTTATTGGCAAGACTACTTTCCATAAGAATATTAACTGACACTAATTGTGTTTACCTACTTCAGAGCTTCATCCCATGCCTTACTCAGTCTTGCAGGTTGTTTGCAGCATAAAAGTAACACTTGTCCTCATGATCTGGCTTATGTCTGAGAGCTGATGCTGTGCTGCAGGAAGGATGGGGTGCATAGGTTATTAATGTCAAAGCAAGTCTTTATTTGCTGTGGAAAATGAGTGTTTCATCCTCTCTGCAGTTATCACAAGAAGCAAGAGATCCCTCAGCTGGAACTCACTGCTTTCTGTGCTTCTCTCACAATCTCTGCTGTCTCCTTTGGTTGCTGTATCCACAGAATCTCCTGCTCTGTTATGTCCTTTTTCCCAAGTGGGGAAAAAAAATACAAGAACAGTGAAAAACAATCTGTGACTTGTACCTTAAGCAATTAAATACTGTCAAATATATTTTACATGTTGTATTGCCCCTGTCACTGGTACAGGATCAACAGCTCCTCTGGGTCTTTCAGCCTCCCCATGGGCTGCCTCTGCCTGGGCTGGATGTGGTGCATCATTCTGCCATTCTCAGACTCTGCCTTTGGTAACAGTTTCTTTTGTCTCAGCTCTGCAACCTTGGAGATGTAACTAAGTTTTGGGAGTCCCCGCTCCAACAAAGCATGTAGTGACCTGGGTGTGTTTCCATGTTTGTTTTCCTAACAGAAGCAAGGCATGAAGGGTAAAAAGGTTTTGAAGAGGCAGTCGTATTGATGCCTTTCCATTTACTCCTGTCCCATTCCTCCTCTTCCATTATTTACACGTAACTCTGTGTGTGCACATGTGATGAAGTTTGAGGAACTGATCTGCAGTGAAAACCTTGTCAGTTTTCCAGTCCTTCTTATCATAATGGCACCCGGGCAGGTGCACTGGGATGAGCAGGAATCGTCCATGGGGATGCAGGGCACAGAGAACACTCAGACTGGCTTTGTCCTCAGGGGCAGCTCTTCCAAATCTGTCACCTTTACCCAAGAGACTTGGGCCTTTTGGGGGCCACCACTTTGGCTGTGTGGTGGTGTCTTTAGTTGTGACAGGTTTGGGAGTGGGTTTTGAGGCTATACATTGGGTAACAGTATAAAATAAGGATGTGAATGCTAGTTTTAACTTTTCTTGAGAGATCTCCTGAAAACCAGCTCTCAAGTGCATTTTCCTTTGTTTACTAATCAATAGATGCTTCTTTGGCTTGCAGTTATTTTCAGTCCTTGCTCCAAGTGGTCACAGGTCACTAACCTCTGGGTCATGCTGTGGAGCTCAGCTGTATGCCCAAGTGGCTAAAAATGGTAGGACCTGATCAATGTGGGTTCGATAGCACTGATAATAGGAGTTATCCCTGTTACATTGATTTTTGGATGGGTTTTTCCTAAAATGTTGACTGTTGCTAGTTTTGATTTTCCTTGATGAGCTGTTTCAGGTAATCTTTCCAGGATTAGTGTGTCTAAAACTGTTCATGACGTCTGTTAGTGCTGGGGCACTGGTAGTAATGTTGATGGGAAGGTGATATTGCTAATAGTGCTCACGCCCTTCAGCTCCATCCCAGTTTCCAGCATTACATCTCATGCTTTTGGCTAATGCCTTATGAAAGTCATCAGCCTCAGGGAAAAGGTATTCATTCTTCTTTTCTGTCTTAGATCCAGAGTCAAACAAAGTTGCACTTGTTTGAAACTTAATGTACAGCATCGGGGCTCAAGAAGTCTAAAAAAAGTATCTCTGTCTTCAGAACTTGATCCAGCTGCTTGTTCATAAGGAGGGTGTTTAGTCAGTGGGATTTTTACATGAAAGGTCTCCAAAGCATTGTCAAGAGTTACCAGCATATAGTCACATGTGAAACCCCTTATGTTTCATATGTACACATTAAAGACTTATTATCACTGCCCATTTTCAAACTGACAGAGTAGGTTTAGTTTAGATATTAGGAAAAAATACTCCCTGTGAGGGTGGTGAGGCCCTGGTACAGGTTACCCAGAGGCACTGTAGATCTGTGGATGCCCCATCCCTGGAAGTCTTCAAGGACAGGTTGATTGGAGGTCTGAGCAACCATGGCAGGGGGGTTGGAACAAGATGGTCTTTAAGGTCCCTTCCATCCCAGGACATGCTGTGGTTTCAGGAAAGCAGCTCTTCCTAGACATTCCAGGTAGGCAGTGAATGGTGGGACAATCACCATTCCTAAAAGCACTTCCGAGCTCCTGAGTTAGGTCCTGGCCTCATCTGGAGGCACCTCCAGAGCTATACAAGGCACTTAATTAAACTGACCTCTTGATGCATCCCTGACTCCTAATGCTGTAAATATTCCATGGTGCAGGTATCCCTTCTCTGGAGGTTTAGTTACACTAAAATCATCAAAGCTGATGCTTGCAAGTGGTGACTTACTTTTAAGTGGATATTACAGAATTTGATATCCCAGATTTGAGTGAGAAACTGTAGAGCCAGTTCAGTGCAGGTAGGAGCAGGATAATTTACCTTGGCAGAACAGGGAGTTTTCCTCCTTCTATTTCTAATACTAAATGAAGATAGGATAGAATATGCAGAAACCACATCCTTGGTAAAAAATTATTAAGTGTAAATCGCAATATTCTGTGCCTCTAGATATTAGTGGGACTAATTTGAAAGGGAGAAGGGGGAACTGCTAATTTAAATAAAATTTTAAAAAGAGCAATCGGTGTTTGATCTTCTATTAAATATTTTGCCACTTGTGCTGGAGAAACAGTTGGTAGTTTTTCAAGTAGAAGGTTGCCACTTTACAGAGGGAAACACATTTGACTGTGAAACGTACAGAAATTGTGACAGGAGCAGTCATGGTGGGAGCTGGGGTGAAACCTGAGCTGCAGTCTAGCATGATTAACAAAGTAATTTATTTTTCACATGTCTATATGTAGTTATTTTTTCATGGTGCTGTTTCAAAGCTTGCTTTGTGTTTCCTAATGGGGTAGAGTGTAACCAGTGCAGAAGGATGGAAGTGACCTCTGATTGCACCTTATCCTGGTGGTTTATATTCCTGAGCAGCAGCGAGTGACCTGTTAATATGGTGTATTTCACACCTCATTGCTGGCCTTATTAAAAGTTTTTATCCTAATTCCTCAGTAAATATTACTGTACAGTATTCACTAGTATCTGTCTGTTTCATTTACTTTCCCCATTTTTCTTTGTAATTCCTTTTATTCCCTCTATCCTTTGACGATTGTAATCAAAGCTAAATCCCATTGTTTTAATGATCAGTTTTTATTAGTGCTTCAGGCAAAGGGCACTGCAGAGATATGGCATTGGAGGCCCATATTATTATACCTCTACAGAAATGATTAATTCAATGTTTTTGCATGTTGCAAGAACTAAAAACATAATAGATCAGCAGAGATTTATTACACTAAGTGATGTATGTAACCTATTAGCCATTCTGTTTGTTTTAGCTGTGCGGTATTTGTCAAGATTTCTTAAAAATCATCATTCATGGTCCTTATCCAAAGGCTGCTAGGGCTGATGTGTAAGTTGCTCTGTTAGTTTTGTAAGCTGACTGATCTTGAGTGCTCCCACATGAGACTGACAACAAAGAAAATAAATATTAAACTCAGAATTCCCAGAGACTTCAGCTGAGCTAAGATTGCAGCAAGTTTGGATTTTCTTAATAATGACAGTTAATTTTTTTCAGTGTGTATAAAAGCCCCAATATGCACATAAAATGGTGTGGATATGGCTACTTATTTCTCAGATCTCTGCTGTCAAGTGTATTGTGGACAAAACCATTTGGACTTCTAATGTCATTATTGTCACTGCAAAATGCAGGAGTTGTTGTCCTGAATTGCAGCATTACACAAACACTGAGTGAAAAAAATGATGCCTGACCAAAAGAAAAACGCAAAAAAACCACCAACCCAAAAGTTTTTGCTCTAGAACAGCAACTCCTGTTTCATCAAACAGTGCTGGTGCAGGAGAGACAGAGGATGAGGGTTTGTCCATGGCAGCAGCAACCTGAACCAACATTCCTGGGGCTCAGCTGTGCTCTGGGCAAGAGGTGGCATCATGGACTACTGGTTTTGTTCTGAGAGAATTATTTTGGCAAATAGAGACTGGTCATTCAGTTAAAAATAATCAGTGGTGGATTGAATAAATATGTTGTGTCTCACATGAATAAACACAGAGCCATTCCCTGAGTTGCAGAAATGGTTAACTGAGCCAAGGCAGGACTTGGTCACTGTCCCACCAGCCTGCCTCACACAGGAGTGTGGCTGGGAGGGGGGATTCCTGGCAGGCAGAGCAGCAGGAGTGATCCTGATGTTCTTGATACTCTTATCATCCCAAGGAGGGCAAACAAAACACTTTAATTAGTTTGCAGTTCCAAAATATTTCACAAACACCAGACGGTGGGAATGTTTCAGTGCTTCTGAAAGGTCCCAAATCCCATTGCCAAGAGGGAGGCTGGGCGGCTGGTGCAGCCTGAGCAGTGGGACAGCTTGGCTGCTGCCTCACTGGCACTGGCACAGGCCCAGGCTGGCAGCAGGGCAGCCGCTCGCCTGCCTTGCCAAGGGCTGGCTTTGAGGGTTTCACTGGTATCTGCACATTCTCTTGACTTGGCTGTTCCTTGCAAACCCCTTTTGTTTGGCAGTGTTTGACAGGCCCTTCTCTCATGTGCTCACTGCTCTTGGCTGCTGCAAGTAGTGGCTTGTCACAGGCAGAGGGGCTTTTCCAAGGAGCAGGGATTTGGGCCCTGCCTGTTCGTGTTTTTGAGTGGCTCTTCGTGAAGGTTTGTTCTTTGAAGGCTAATTCTTGACCAGCAGGAGTAGTGAGGAAGCAGAGTGCTGTCCCCTGGGTCAGCAGGTGGTGTGGGATGGAGCAGTGGCAGGGAAGGAGGAAAGGAGACAGAAGGAGGAGCCCAGGGCAGTCAGGGGGAGAGGACCTGGGCTCTGCTAACCACAGTCTGAGTTGAGACATATGAATAACACACTGCCTTTTGGCAAGTGGAAGGGGAAAAAATTACTGGGTCAGGGTGTTAGATCCTTATAGAAGCTCCTGGGAAGTGGCAGGGCCCCTGCAGCCACCCCTGGGGTCAGGGCCAGTCATAAAGCCTGGAGGGAAGCTGAGGGTAAGTGCAGGGTTACTGTTTCCCGGCACAGGGAGGGAGAGGCCAGGTACCTTTGCTCATTGAAAAGGACTTGAAATCATCAGAAATGAGACCTTCTTGGGAAATTGGAAATGTTCATGAAGGACAGCAAGGCACTGAAATGCACATGCTGTGAAAGGGGCCTGACTTGCCGCTCCTCTGCTGTGAAAGACTCTGCCCTATCATGTCCTCATCGCAGTTTGGTGGCAGGTGGAGGCCTGTGGGTGTGCCCAGAACAGCGAAGGAGGAATGGGGCAGCCAGGGGAGACCAACTCCCAGGACATCTACTGCTTTTCCTCCCTTTTTCTTCCCTTTTCCTTTCTTTGCCTGTAACACTGAGCTAATCCAGGTGAGAGCTGCCAGGAACTTTGTTCCATAAGCCTGAAAGACTAACAAGGGAACCTGAAGCTTTGCCCTCCAGGTCTGAGGGGGACAGCTCAAAAGAGAACAACTGAAAGGAGCAGATGAGGAAACATAGCCAAGCTGAGGTTGGAGCAACGTGTGCTGTGACCCAGGGACCAAGTGAGGCTTGGGCAGGCTGAGCTGCAGAGCTGCTGTTCAACAGGATGACTAAAGAAGTGCTCAAGAAAACACAAAGTGGGAGCAGGTGTTGATAGAGCTGTGAGCATGTATATTATATATCCATATAGGTTTGTACCATTAAGGGCACTAATATAAATTCTTGCAAATAAAGCTGAAGAAACAAATGAAATGAAAAGGGTTGTTTCTGGCATAAAAATACTTCAGTTTTACTCGAAGAAGGAAGCAAATGTTTACTCCATGCTATTTATCACATAAATGTTGATCCAGACAGCTCTCGCTGTGCCAGTCACTGGCTGCGTGCAGACCATTAACCAAAAGAGTCGGGGTTTAGCAACGTTGCTGTGCAAGTAGCTCCTCTGATTATATCAAAAGATTCTGTTCTAGCACAAATAGGCTTCAGGGTTACCCAAAGAAGAAAGCGTTTGCTCTGTCAGCAGTTTCTGAAGACTTTATTCTTCATGATACTTTGTAGCTGTCCAGAAGGGCTTTGCACAGGAATAGGCAGAGCTGCCTGAATAATCCCTCTGCACTGACCATGCCATGCATGCTGTGGGAATTCCCAGCCACCTGCATTGGAAAAATCCCATCTGCAGTCAAAGCCCGAGGAAAGAAAAGGTTACAGTTGTTTGTTTGGGGGCTTTTTTTGCTGGATGGTTTGTTTTTTCCTTTGTGGGATCAGAGTCTGGGGAAGGGAGGAGGGGTCTGGGGTTAGAGGCTCTGCGTTAAAAGGTAATTATTTTTGTAACAGAATTAAAACCTGAAATACACTGAACCGATTTCTAATACAAACAGGATCAGCATTAGCTCTTAAAGGATTGCTATTATCATTTCAGGACTGCAATGTGATTTAAACTGTAATAGATATTGATTTCTATATTACTGTTCTTTCTCCTTGTATTGCATTTCTGCTGCCATCTGCTAAAATAGGAATGGCATTTTTCACTTTATTGACTGGACAATGAGTTGGAATACTGTATTCCTGTATGCTCTGGATCACCAAGATGACTACATGCTTACAGGGAAAAGGAAGGTTGGCATAAGTCTGCTGCTGGGACATTTGTATTTTAGAGTTATAGGTACCAGTTAGTATGTGTATATAAAAGAAAAAAAAACAGTGAAAAGGCTTCTGAGTCACTTATGGAAAGGCAGAAATTTACTCTAAAGAGCACCACAGCCACTCCACGGGCCACTTATTTTTAAAAGAGAAGTAATTCCTGCAGTGTCCTGTGCTGGTGGTCTAACACAGCATGGGCAGGATTTCCCAGGCCTGAGCTGAGCCTCCACAAAAGCAGCGGAAGCTGTGCCCGGGTAACAAGTGCCATTTGTGCTTATTCTGGCACACACAAGTTCTTTGTCACTGGTGTCCTGTGGCCTCTAAAGAAGGGCTGCCCCATTCCCTCTTCCCTCAAACTTCCTGGAGTGCTGCCCAGGCAGGGTGGCCACTGCTGCTGCACAGAATATTGGTGAAAGTGTTGGTAGTGACGTGCTCGAAGAGTGGATTTCCCAGGCAAATTCTGTTCGAAATATTCTGTTGGAATATTCCAAAATGAAGTTGCCTCTTGATTATGACTCTTCCCAGAAAACTGATATTGCCTAATGATAGAGAACGGTATTAAGCAGTACTTAATTAGCATAAATTAAGTTTAATGGGAACAAATTCTGCTAGTGCCAGGTAGTTAAGAGGTTTTAATAGAACTGAAATTCTGAGAGTTTGTCTTATACTATCTGAAGGTGCCAACTAAGTGTGAAGGTCTGGGTTCTCCAGGGCATTTAGGAGGCCTCTGTCAAGTGTACAGCTGAAGTTCAGTCTTAATTCTGGGAGGACTGGCCAAATTGTTCAAGTTTATGAAGCAAACTTGTGTTAGGAGTCTTATTGTAACTATATATATATTCTTAAAGTAAACGCAAAAATTTATTTCAAAATTTAGAATCAGAATATCAGGGTTAGTTTAATTTTGTTGGAGACCTGACTCCCTCTGACAAAAAAACCTTGCAGATATATAACTGACAATTCCCTTGATGTATTCTTCATGAAACCCAGTTTCTAGCTATCTCTACCCTAAGGACTTTCTAGGACTCCTTCTGTATTGTGAGAGATTTTATTTTAAATTGTTCCCCTCTTCAGCCACTCTTGAACAGAAATCAGAGTGTGTGGCAAAAGCCTGAAGACAATAAGTTTTCCAGCTTCTGTCTACGTTTTCTGATCTCTGCTCAGTTTCTCAATCTTCAGTTGCATTATAGCATGTAGCTAATTATAAGGGTGAAACATCAGTTTTGCCTAGTTAGTGAGACACGCTGTGTTCCTCCCCACCAAACACAGTGGGCAGTGCTTCCAAAGTCACAGGGGACAGGAACTTGGAGTTTTGAGAAAGGTACCCACTGTACTGGTGTGCCCAACCAACATGGACATGTCAGGCTGGTGTTAATGATGCCACACAGGCACGAGGAACAGAGGTGGAGGAATCAATTCCAGAAAAAAAAAGACATTCCAAAAGTATCAGTCATGAAAAATGTAGAATAAAGCAAATTAATCTAAATATTACATGTTTTGCTTAAAAGAAATAAGAAGTGGTCTGAGTTTTAGTTGCATTGGGTTTTGTGGGTTTGTTTGGTTTTTTTCTTTTTTTTTTTAATCTAAAAAAGATAAAAATCTCTGTTTTAAAGCTCTTACAATTTCTAGACTGTTAAGAAAGGGTAGGGAGGGACCAGCCCACCAGCACCACACCTTGCCCTTTGTGTTAGGAGTTATGCTGGAAGGAAGGAAGGGTGTCTCTGCATCTGTAGGTGGCAACTTGAGCGTGAGCACGAGTTCAGTGCCAGGGGAGCACAGCCCCAGGCAGAACCAGGCTATCATCTAGTGAACAACATAAACCTGCAGGATCACAAGGAGGGAATGTGGTTTTACTTAATTTGTCGCTGTGTTTTTGGACAGACTGGGTCTAAACTTGACCTCCTTAAAGCAGCCTGATCTATTCCCTGGTCAGCTCTAGCAGAGCAGGTTCAAGTTCATTTTGCAGCTTCTACCTTTTTTTTTTTCTTGTCCTTTTCTTGTCCTGACTTAGACTGAAAGCTTTAGTGTACTAAGCCTGAACTTTCCTCACCTTCCACAAGGCTAGCTGCTGCAGTCTGCTGGCATTACCACAGTCCCTCTGGCATTCTCAGAATAAATCCCCTATTTGTTCTTCAGATTAGGAGCAGGTTTTTTCACTCTGTTTGTAAAGCACATAACCTTAATGCTGTTTTAGCCCAGGACTTGGCCTTCTGGCTACTATTAAAGGTCTGCTTTGAGCTCTGTGTAAGTAGCTAACTTGCCCATGTTTGCTGTGAAAGCTTCTAATTTATAGGCAAATAGGTTAGTAAATTCATATTTGGATTTTTAAGCAATTAATTCAAGTCAAGCACAAAAGGAGTGCATGGCAGGCAGCTGAACGCTTACGTGTATTTTTGCACCTCATGGTAAACGTTCTCCAAATGAGGGTTGTTTGCAGCTGCTGCTTGGGAACAGAGGAGTGTATTACTCAGAGTGGGCTCTGGCCCTGTGCTTCGTGTTTGGGTGTGTGAATAGGGAGCCACAGGGCCTGGGGCAAAGGGGTGGGTTTTGATCCTCTCTGTTTTGGGCCATGTCACAGTCTAACGAAGCGCAGCTCTCCTGTTTCTCAAAAGTCCACAGCGAACATCTCCACTTCCCCGACCCATGGCAATATCTCTTCAGACCCCTTCTGGGGGACTAATGAAAATTCTTAGAAAACAAGTATTGCTGTTACATTATGGGGTAAATCCTTACAGTCCTAAGACATTTGCCTTTCTCTAATAAAAGAGGACCTCACAGTTCCTCCTCTCCATTTATTCTCTCAGGGTACTTGTGCCTCCCATATACAGTCTAGGAATGGAGAGGCATTTTTTCCAAGGCTACGGGGAAATCTTTCGGGGACAGGGGA
Source organism: Pachyramphus minor (assembly GCA_013397135.1). Lineage (NCBI taxonomy): Eukaryota > Metazoa > Chordata > Aves > Passeriformes > Tyrannidae > Pachyramphus > Pachyramphus minor. The sequence continues at coordinate 413,768 of VYXB01009890.1, read as the reverse complement.
TGGAATCCACCTCCTGGGAATTCCTGGAGTCCATGCCCTGCATTATGGCTGGGCACTGTTGCTGTGTCACTGGCAGTGTAGCATGGGGGAAGGAGAGCTGCTGCTCAAGGGTAGGTCCTGTTCAGTAGCTGCTGCTGAAACAGAGCCTGCGGTCGGGAATGTTTATCATCCCGCTCATAATGAAGCCATTACACTGCAGTCACAACTCTGAATTGCAGCTAATAGATTTTCATTTTGTTTTCTCAGTTAAGTCATATTTGATAAATGCAGAAATGTGTAGGGAGCAGCTTATCTCAAGTAGACAGTTTCTCTTTAAATGGGTGGCTTGAATGTGCTTTGCATGAGGATTTTTGGAAAGAAAAAAGGATTCTGCAGCAAATCTTTACAAATATTAAATAGCAAACCCGGAGTATCCACTTGCTCAGTACAAATCTTCTACCTTTTAGGGATCTGTTAACTTGCAGCTGTTGAAGATAAACATTATTTTCTCTGTGTGTGTGTTTATACGTATACTTGTGTACCTGTGTGTTCATGCAAAAATTTTATAGTTAGTGGATATGTAATTCTGTGCAATGTGTTTTGTGTGGGCTAAAAGATTGGCTTTAATGAATCGTACTTGAATTCTGTTACAGGAAACAAACAAAATTCCATTATCTGCTTCAAATCAGACAAATGCATAAGGATGTAATTGTTGTTTAGTTTATTATCTCTTCCTTTTTTTTGGAGTTTAAGTGGAACGGACTGGTTTGCACAAAGCCTGATAGTACTGTGGGAAATGACAGCACCAGCATGTGGTGTATCCTTGCACTGGGCTGTCCTGTTCAGAATTACTCCGGAAAAGTTCTCAGTACAAAGTTCCTCAACATATATTATACAGGATTTTTAAATCCTGGCTGGAAAGGTTCTTAGTGGAATTAAGGCAGCATTCTCTGAAATACTGAAGCAAAGCCGCTCTCCCAATGCTATCCTGAGGAACTTCATCAGCATTTTTAAACTTCAAGGCCAAAATGCAAGCATGCAAATCTGTGTTTGAGCCAAATTTTCAAAGGAGTTTTCTCGGTGCAGATGGGATTTTTGAGAGTACCCAAGCAAATCCGCAGCAGACTTTTTGCAGCAATGATAAAATAATAAATAAAATCCTCCCCCTGGACATTTCAGATACCATTTGTTTCTGAGATGCTGAGCATCAGGTCTTGAGAGTGAGCTTAGCACTGTGGTGTAATGCCCAGCCACCAGCCCCCTTCCTACAGTGCTGTTCCCAGGGAGGGTGAGTGGCAGGTTCCAGATCAGGCCCTGTGCCCAGCTCTGGCGTAATAAGGCGAGTCTCTGAATGCTGTTCATGGGATCAAAAGGCTGAAGGGTTTCTGTCACAGCCACCTCTCTTTGGCAAGTTGCCCCATTGTTGGCAATCCTCTCATCCCCCCTCATCTTTTTACCTCCCTCCACTTTTGTGCCCTCTGTTTGCCTTGTAGGTCTTCTCTTCTCACCCCAGTGCTGTCCCATGTGCTTTCCCAGGGTTTTCTTTCTCAGCTCATTCTTTTGCCGCTGGCTTCTTTGCTGGAGTTCTCTCAGCCATGGTTCCTGCTGCTGGAGATGAGTTTGGAAAGCACATCTCTCCTTTGTCTGGACTTTGGGCTTCCTGTGCCTCCACCCACGTGCCACATCTGTGTTCTGTTCAGTTCTCCTTTGCCCTGTTCGCACAGCACAGGCTGTGTCTGCAGGTCTGCTGCTTTCAGTTTGGCCCTTCCCACTTACTGACTGCCACAGCAACTGCATCCCTAGCCCCAGGCTGTCTTCTCCAGCTGGCCTTCACCCCAGCCCAGCTCAGACATATAAAGCAAAATTAGCCAGTATCACATATTTCGATAAACAAGGCAGCCAGCAGAGAATGTAAACTGTGAGCTGTGCACCTACGGTAATATGACCTCAGACCCATTAAAATCACATACTTTGGTCTGGTTTAGGATTTGTATATAAATGTTATACAGAGAGACTTTACTAGACCTTAGCAAAGCAAAATCTGATCTTGGATTTCCATAGTTCAGGAGTTATTGGTCTGAATGCAGTACTTGGGCTAAGAAGAAGGAATTAGAAGTTTAAAACCATGTTTGTTGAAACGTCTGATGAATTACACGAAGTCAGTCTGTTTATCAGAGCACTGTCATCTTTGTAAGACTAAATGATGGTGAAAATACACTCAGTGAAGAATCCCAACATCAAGAAAAAAATTGATTAATCTACTAAACTGTTATTCCAAACGTTTTATTGGAGCAAGACACACGAAGTCGACCTTTGGAGGACATTGCTGTGAACTTTAGAGAGCTTGTACTTACCCGAGGGCTTCCAGACTCACAGGCCATTACTTCATGTTGCAGTGCTGTTAAGGGGAAAAGAGCATATTTTAAGTTCAAGTAAATAGTATGAACAGTGTGGTGAATGTTTTTCAGCAGATTCTTCAACTAAAGTTACATTTCTCTGTGTTTGTGATGGTAAAAGTAAATAACAGTTGCGCTGTCTGAGCCGTAAGGTCTCTCCATCTCAAACTGCCAGCATGGGCTTGCAAAGGGCCCTGTTTTGCCACACAGCTTGTTGAGTCAGCTGCTGAGCCTGTGCCAGATTTGTGTCTGAACTCTGAACCGCTGCTTTCTAAGGCACCAGAGACCAGCAATGAGGAGTGAGGTGTTAGAGGTGTTCTGTTGGCATGTCAGGCTTCAAAAATCTATGGGCCCAATCCTGTCAGGTGCCAAGACACTGCTTGCCTTACTGGTTGTGGGGCAGATGCCTCTAGGGACTGTTTGTTCCCCATGTGTCCTGGAATACGTGTGGAAGCCTCAGGTACATAGGGTGTACTGTTCATCCACTTTGAGAAATGTGCTGCTCTGGTCTGAGGTGTTGCTGCTCCCACAGTCACGTCCAGCCCGTCGCGCGTGTGCGCACAGCGGTGTCCAAGCTCAGAGGGACAGAGAACAACCATCTCATAGGTCAAAAGGGAGAGGAAGGCTGGCTGTGTGTAAAGAAAGCATGCTGAAATCCTAGGAAGTATGTATTCACATCCCAGAAAATCCTGAAGTCTTTTGATTCAAAGCTAAGTGGCGAGAGTCTTTCCACTGAAGCCACTAAAACTGGCTTGGAACATATAAGAGGTAATTCAGCTTAAAACTGTCCAATTCTTCTTTTCCTTTCCTCATATAACACAGGCACTAACATTTGTAAGGAGTGTAATTAAATGCTCCTTATTTCTTTGTAGCAGTTAGTCCTATGCATGCAAGTAGTTGTGACTGAAATATTGTTTTGCCCTTTCAGTGAAATTTAAACTTGCTTTGCATGTCCCCATTTTTTTCTTTAATTCTTTTATTTCATTACGAAGCACCTACTGAGAATTCCAGACCTACCGGCTTTCTGATGATGACATGTCTGTCAGTGTTCTCTGTCATCAGCAAAAGAAAAGTACACATCTGAGACAGTTACTTATTTCCTTGGATTTAAGGAAAATACCCCTGTCCAGTGAAACCTTCCTTTTTTAGCTTGTACAAGTGCATCTAATCCTCAAAGGTGGATATGTGAGCCCAGAAAAACCTGTTCAGTGCTCTGGTTTTCCGTGAGGATCACCTTTCTGCTGTTGTTACTTATACCAGCTGTGTGAAGGAAATCTGGGTGCTAAGGGTCAGTTGCTCTATGGCTTCCTTCTTAGATTGGATCTCTTGGATCCTTTCCTCAGTTTCTATGCAGAGGCATCTTCCAAGCTGGGTCTGCATCAGGATATTAAAACACCTGTTTTCACTCCCAACCTCATAACTCTAGGCTGAAACAGCCTCTCATGTGCTGAGCCCCTTTCTCCTCAGACGAGCCTTTCAAGCAGTGTTGGTGGCCATCCATGTCACTGTGCAAGAGAGCCAGAGGTGCAGCCACCTCCCCAGGGGAACTGTGGAGCTGCAACCCAACTGTGAAAGCCAGGGCAGCCCTCACTGGAGCATGGACTGTGTCACTCCTGTCACCATGGGCTGTCTCCAAGCTTGGAAGCCACAGAGAGGCCTCTTGCCCACTTACTCCCTTGCCAGAGTTAGGCAGTCACAGTGAGATGTGTGGGACACTGGCTATGTGATGGTGACTTGTTTGGATGTCTCTAGTGAAAGAAAGATGGGTGGGACAAAGCTCTGTGTTGCTCACAGTGTGACTGTGTGGGGACATCCCCAACACCACCACTGCAGCTGGGTAACCTGCTTGTGCATCTGAACAGATCTCTAATACTGGGACAAGCTGTCAGGAGATTGCAGTTGTCCTGGTAGAAGCTTATTCATGGCAGATACATCCTAAAATGACCAGACTGTCCCTATTTGGCAGTGTGTTGAAGTGTATCTCTTTGATGTTAATAGGATGTAAGTATTGACTTGAGGTGTTTAATGCAGTGAGAATTTTAATTAAAATATCTTCCCTTCAGTAATGTGGCTTAGATAAAATCAAACTCTTGGACAACTTCAGTAAAGAAATGTTTCCCACAATATTTGTGAATAATGTGCTGGAATTATTTTTTATTTTTAGTGCAGATGATACCCTTAATTTATTTTCTTGTTTTCACTACGGTAGCAAATCTCTGAAAAATAAATTTTGGAAGTTTTCTATTGCCTTAGTTTATTTATTCAAGTTTATCATCGCTTTGATGTCTCTTTCAACAAAGGATCAAATTCATCAGATTTCATGGTATATGGATGAATCTTTGCTTTCAGTTGGAAAGTAATTATTCCAGAGATAAAGCTTCTCAGCTAACAGGTCTACTTGCATATAGTAAATATGCTGCAACAATGTTTTCCTGTTGATGCTAACTGTATTTCAAAAAACAAAGTTGTAAGGTACCAAACTTCCCAAATTTCCTTGCAGTTTATGATATTGCTAGAAAATGGGACTCTTCTCTCATAAGATTGAGAAAAGCATTGAAGAATCACACCTCCCTACATATGGAATTATCTTTAACAAAAAAGATAGAGAATTTATCCCCTATTATTAGACAAAACTAACCCTTTGATCAAGTGCTAACATGAATAGTTTGAAGGGAGATTTAGTAAGACCCTGATCAGTCATCACCATATACCAAGAATTTCTCCTGTGCTTTTTCTGTCTTTTAAGGAGGAAAAGGAATGCTACTTAGATTTGTTCATAGAAACTTTTCCATGTCAGTTCCTCAGGATTAATCTTTCCTATGCAGAAGGATGTAGTGCATACAGAACTGTGTGGCCTTGTCACTGGAACATAGGTGTATCTATCAGTTACACAGTGATTTTATTCCCTCAGCCACCTTCTGAAGAAGGTAAAAGCCCTTCCACAGAAGTAGGATGCAGAGGAGATTAGATTTTCAAGATGATGTCTGTGACTCTGGACCTAGCAGAATCTCTGCTGTACTTGTATTGCTCCCCACAATCCACCAAACATGGATATGGGCTGCTGTCAGATGCTAGTGAGACACTAGCATGTCTCCTGTAGTCTCATTTGAAATGTCCACTACATCAGTTGGAAGAGTTTGGACTTCATTTCACTGATGCTGTGTAGTCATTTTGTATATTTGGTTACTGGATCACAGCAGTGGGGTCTGTCCAGGCCACCAAACTCCTTCTCCACACGCTCCTGCCTAGAGGGCCTGGAGAGGAGTGTTCCCTCAGACATGCTTTCATGTGTTTGACATTCAGTTTGAAATAGCTCTGGTGATATGCAAGGCTGATTTTCTTGTTGGCAGGAGGAGATGCTTGTTAAGGACAGAATTTACTTTGGGGAAATGCTTTGCTTTGAAGTCTGATTTTCTAGGGAAGTGTTTGAGGGACAAGAGCTGTTTCTAGGGACAGTGGGTTTGCAGTCCTTTTGCATGTGTTGTGTGGCCTTGGTGACAGGTACATGCTGGGAGCAGTGGGGCTTGGCAGCTGCACCAGCAGGCCCCTTACCTGGTTCACCCTCAGCTTGCAGTGCTGCTGTGGTGTGTGGAATTCTCTGGAATTCTCCAGGCTGCCAGTTCCCTCCTGGGGGTCAAGCCAGCAGCATTCCCCTCACTAGCAGTTAGCAATGTGTGTGTTGTTCTGCTGCAGCAGTTACAGATCACATCCCACTAGTCCCTGGGCTCTGGGGACATTGCCATTTCAAATGCCAAAGTGAGCTATTGTATCCTATCAAATGGAAAGGGATGTACGAACTACCAGGAGGGAAACCATTGATGTCAAGTCAAACTACTGATCAGTTCATTTCTGATGAATGCACATCATCCAGCCAAGTTTGCTCTGGAGGGAGATGACAGATTCAGGACAAAATATAATCCCTGCTATCAAACGGTAATTATGAGAGCAAATACCTGTCTGTATTCATTTTGAGCTAGATGCTGAGCAGGTAATGCCACTGTGCAAATGTTGCCCAGGGAATACAGAGAACTGCAGGATCTTGTCTTTCCTTAGAGGTGATAGAACCGAGAGGTGCTCTGTCTGCTTTTACAAGTGTGTTCATTCCTGAGCTGGACCAAGATGCAAACTGTATAGAGATAAATAAACAGTAGAGGTTTGAAATGTGGTTGGTTTGAGGATTTTATGCCTGGTGCCATATTCCCACAGGAAACTGAAACCCACCCATGTTTGTCTGTGGGACAAACCATCTTGCGGGGGCATAGCCCAGGGTTCTTGTCAGGGGTATTTTGGTATGTGCAATTCTCCTCCCCATTGTCCCTGTTCTTTTCCTGCTTGGCACCCCAGGGTATATTTCAAGAAGGATTAACTGTGTTGGAGCTTTTTACTGGAGGATTTTGAAGGTTTATTTCCCCACAGGGACTCTTTTGGGCTGATGTAGTAACTACTTCAAGGGGGTGGGGAGGGGGGAACTCTTTTCAAATCTCTTTTATTTTTGAGATTCTGTTAAAGGACCAGGCTCCTCTGTGCTCTCCTTTGTGCTCAAGTGTAACACAATGTGATACCTATCAGGCTGCATAGAGAAATTGCTGGGCATGAGCAAAAAGTGCCCTCAGTTTTCTTCTCAACGTTTTTAGCTTGGAGCAAGTCACAGGCCCTTACTTTCCCCCCCGATTATTCCAGGCAGCTCTCCAGTATAAATAAGTAATTCATATTTTGAGATGCCAGAAGTATCTAGGGAAAGATTTTACCATCAAACTTCTCCTTTGGTTTAGGCATTGCCCCCCATTATTTTCCCCTCTTGTTGCTTTGCTGCTTTTGTCCCCAAATGAAGTCACCTAGGAGGAAATAAGGAGAAGATTATCAAGGGATGGGGTTGGGTACCATGTGAAATTCTGTAATTCCTTTGCTTTGGGAGTGAAAAAGAGCACTTAACCATTCCATACAGGGTGCAGCCATTGAAATTCCTGTTGTGATGCAGCCCAACCAGTGCTTGCTGTGAGGTGTGTTTGCTGTTTGTCTGCCAGATGAGGGTCTCGAGGGTGCTTTATCAGGTGTGGCCTGGGGGGACCGAGTGCACTGTGGGCAAGCCCATGGCTTGGCAGGAGGGGAGGGAGGCCAGGCAGCAAAGCCTTGCCCTCCCACCAGCACCCTCCTCACAGGCTTTTGTATCTGAGCGTACAACCAACCACAAACTGCCTTCTTTTTTTGCCTCTTGCACAGAGAGGGATGAGCAACCACTCATTCTAAGAATTCAACCTCAGTGTGGCACCCACCTCTTTTTAATGCCAGTTGTGGGGTGACTGATTACCTTGGTTCTGATAGTGCTGACAAACCCAGCTGCCAAATAAACCAGAGCAAAGCAGACAGCAGTAATACACTGATTTGTTAATTTGATTTACATTAGAACAGGTTTATAATGACCATAAATGATTATTTTTACAAGAGGTACATAAACAAGTAAAATTGAAATTACTGCTCTGCATGCTACTGCACATTCCTAATGCTGCATTTCTACGTGTACAAATGAATTCCTTCACTTCCACTGGCTGATTACTGCCTGTGACTGCACAGGATGGCAGCCCCTCCTGTAGTGTGGGTATATGGGGAAGCCCATTCCACTCACTTCCAGGGAATGGGGATATGGATGAGAGGTTTGGGTTTACACAGCTTCCCTCTAAATCTTAACCACCTTTTGTCTTCTAAAACGCATGGCAGGTAACATTTTTGTGCATTAGTCAGTCAGACCATATGTTCTCTCCTGTTTTGAATGCAAGGCATGTGCAAAGGTTTTACATGGCAATAGTCCATGAGTGTCCCTTTGTGCCAGGACCCTGCACTCCAGTAGAACTCCCTACACAGGAATACAATGCCTGATCAAGGTGTTATTGGGACTTAGCGTCAGGCTGTATCCTCTCTGTCGGAGAACTTGTGCTGTTCCCTTTAGCACTCATGGCACCCAAAAATGTTTGGAGCAAACAGGAAAAATAGCACTTTGATTAAGGGAAGCAGTCAAGATGTGCAGAAAGCCAAAAATGTCAAAGAAAAGGCAAATTGCTTAGAGATACCTGAGGAAAGAATCTTCATTTTCCTTCCAGAAACTTGGGGTGGGGGTTTTGTGCCCTCAGCATCCCTCTTGGAAAGTATCCATGATTTCATGCAGGCAAAAGGCAAAACAGCTGAGATATGAACAGACTGGGAGAGAAGCAAAACCAAAGGTTGACAGCTAGACTGGGTCTGTACCACACATGACAGCGGGAGAAGCCCTTTCTGACTGTTCTGGCTTCAAAACATCAGCACTGTCACTATCCCAGTGTTGCTGCAGTGGAAGCAGCCCTTCAGCTCTGAGCACGAGCACATCTTCTGTCATCTTTAATTCTTCCTTTATCCAGCATAATTCTAACCCCAGTGTCATTGCTGAAGGTTCAGTTGTGCTTCTGGCTGCTTTAGGTGTGTGAGAGCAGACGAGAATATTCCAGCTGTGAAGAGCACAAAGCCCTTTGGAGAGTGTTAGGTCCAAATCTCTCCATCCTCTTGTCTCTCCCACAGCCTAGTCCAGAATTATCAACATGTGATAATCAGTTATGGATGTTGTTTCCATTTCATAGTGATATTTACAGCCAAGTCTAGCCCACCCTTCACTTAATATCCAGTGTGCCTGCTCCCTGTGACTGAGCTGGCTGTTGATTCATGATGGCTGGGAAGGGAGGATTTGTCAGCTCAGCATAGGACAAGGCAAAACCAGGTAAATGAGCACTGGTCAATATGGAAACAGGGACAAGAATGAAGATAGCAGTAAGATTAGACATGTACCAGATGGCTTCAAAACGTTATTTGAATTGTATACTTGGTCAAGCATGAAGTTATCTCTACATTATTGTTCAGTGTATTTCAAGGATAATAATCTATCAGTGTAGCAGGTGGGCCAAAAAACAAACTACTGCCTGTCTCAGCCTTTGCAGGCAAGGTTTGGTGTGTGTGCTGCGTGGTAGTCTCCAGATGCTGAGGCCTTTGTTGTCATTGAAACCTTACTGTTTTAGAGGCAGGTTGAATGGCTTTGTAACTTCTCGTAGGGGCTGAGAATGTCTGAATTAAATAGATGTTTGTAGCAAGTTTGTCAAACTGTGCTTCAGAAACCTGGTGCTGTTTGTTTCCACTGTACGAAAACACACATACACATCCACATCCCCCTTATCAGACCTTCACTGTAATCTGTGTCACATCCCATGTGAAACTTCTAGGAGACTGCCTAATTTGGGGAAGGCTGTTTTGTCTTTCACTGTTCCATGCGTGTTTGCTGACAGCTTTCTCCATTGTAACACTGCCTTTGATGCTTCCAACTTGTACTTCACTGCACCTCACAAGCAGAAGCTGTTGTGTGCTTCTGTCGTCACATCTGATTATTACTGTTTATTTTTTCCTGTTCCAAATATTCCTGATTTTCACTATTCCAGGAGCCCCAGTGTTACATCAGGCTGTACAAACAGAACAAGGACAATCCCTCATCAGGTATTGTGGGATATTGTGTAAGAACTATGAGCTCCATGCTTGAAAGCCAGCTTATCATTACTTGCAGTTTGATTTTTCATTTGGAGATACAGTAAATTACCTTTCAGTAAATGTCCAGACTTGGAATGAAATGACACCTGGCTGGATCAGTTTCTGGACTGAAGGATGGAAGTGTAGTGCTGACTCTGAGGGCCACTGCAGGTTTTTTAGTGACCACCACCTGGATCACTTTGGTCACTTCATGTCTTTATCTCATCTGAAAAATGGGAATGGTACTTCCTAGGAGTACTGCCACACTTATTGTTTGTAATGTCTGTTAAGACTACAGAATAAAAGACTTTTTGGGAATGTAAAAAGTTACTCCTTCCATTGATTTTTCTGGAATTAGTGTTAAGATAGTAATGCTTTGATTTAAGAACTGCCAGGGTCCCTTGTTACCTGTTTTAGGGGGTCAAAACACTTGGCAGCTACTGAAATGGTTTTCCATTTGCCCAGGTCTCTTTAACATGTGTTTTGTAGGGGTGAGTAACTGTATTCATTTCAGCTTATGTCATCTTGGATCTTTCTTCAGGCCGAACTGAAACACTCCTGCTCACAATGAGTAGTACCACACTCCATAAAAAGTCTCATTGATTTCACAAAGGCTTTCACTGATATGTTGTACTATTCATTGTTAAGTAAGGGAATAAATATCACAGTCTGTCTCTGTACAGTGAGAGGAACAGAAACTGGAGGATGGGGAGTGGGAATTACAGAGACAAGGAAACCTTTCATTTAAACAAGATGCAAAGAAAACGTGATTCATCTGAATGTCTTAACTCTAAAGGAAAGCTTTCACTGGCAAATGATAGAATATAGAGGCTGGCATCTGTAGTAAAACAGAATTTATAAAGCTCATTCCAAATAAGAATATAAATTATTTGGCTGCTGTATCATAAATTTTACCTAAACAGTGGAAATTCAACTGAAGTATGACTTTAACCACTAAAGAATTCCAGGATGTAAAGGATATGGTGTTTCTGGGAGTGAGGCTGGGGTTTGTTTGGGTTTTGGTGCATTCATTTTTCTGTCACATTTTACAGGCAGCTCTTTCAGAAGTTACATAATGCACTACCAGCACAGCTTCAGAGCTCTTGAAAAAACAAGGTTTTAATTTTGTGGAGTTAAAGGCTGCATAAGGGCACAAAACCACCTGAGCCAGAAGTGTTTTATACCTGTAAATGTCTGTGTATCTGCTGGTTTTCTGTCTGCCTGTGGGGGTCTGTTGTTGTGCTGGCACTGCAGAGCATCCAAGTGCTGAGCTGGGAGCATCACACAGTGCTCAAGGGATATTTTCCCTCTGTACCTTGCTGTCCAAACCAAAGAGAAGCTTTTAATGGTTGGAAGTGGGGGCAAACTTATGCAGAGCTGCTTCAGCAGTGCCTTAACCTTAAAGTAGCCCTTCAGGGCTGTGCAAGACCAGACCCAATTCTCCTGTACACGCAGTGGTGAGCAGGGCTTCACATCAGGTTGGCAGATATAACTGCAGTAGGATGCAAAGAAGTGGAAGAGGGCCCCTAAGCTGCATATACAGTCTGCTTTCTATGTCAAGAGCCAGACAGTTTATAAAAGAAAGATAAACTCATGCCATGCTGGTTTAGACCGAAATACAGGTCATACTAGGAAGGTGCAGATGGTTTCTCCAAGGAAAGCTGTCCTGGGTACTGGCCTTCCTGAAGCAAATGGTGTTCATTCATGGCTGTGTCAGCTGCTGTGGGGTGCCCTTTAGGAGATGCAGTAGGAGACTGAGGCAGGGTGTAGCTGCTCCATTGCTTTAGTGAGGAACGGCAGCAAAACTGATAACCTGTGCTCCCTGGTCCTGTTACAGCACTGCACTTGGGTTTTCTTGGAGATGCATTTCAAGGTCTTGATTTTAGTGGGAACTACAGATACTCAGTTCGTCTGAAAACAAGACAAATTACTTAGACACACCCTTGGAAAAGCATTTGGCTGATGTTTGCTATTGCCTATTTCCTTTTATTTTCGCTCTAGAGCCGTGAAGTAAGTTGATGAAAGTTCAGCAACCAAAATCTCATACATGCTTTATTATTTTCATTGCTGCAGCACGCAGAATCCTCAGTTAAAGCAGTCATGTTTGTAATTTGGAGGGGGGGTGTCTTTCCTTTTCAATAGGTAAGGAAAAGGGCAATAACGTATTTTTTACCAGGCTACCTCTGTCTACTCAGCTTTCATTTAAAACAGACTGTCTCATAAAAGGGAAGAATTAAAGCACTGATAATTTTCAAATGGGCATGTAAATCAGATTTTTAGTTGTGTTTCTGATTCTGCTGTCTTGAAGTTTTCCTGGATAGGAGGTAAAGCAGAGAACAGTCTTCCAGTACAAACCCTAAGCTTAATCAGTCCCTTTGAGCCAAGTTGAACTCTGTTATATCAAATCCAGTCCAGTTACAATTCATTTTTCCCTGGCACAAGCCCTTATTAACAACATTGGAAACAAACCTCAAATGATCCATATTTTCATAGAATCATAGAATAGCTAGTGTTGGAAGGGACCTTTTTAAATATCTAGTCCAAGCTCCTGTCCTGGAGTTTAGGGACACGGTTTAGTGGTAGACTTGGAAGTGCTGGGGTAGCAGTTGGACTTCATGATGTTAAAGGTCTTTTCCATCCTAAACAATTCTATGACTCTTGTCCAGAAAGTGAATTATTTTTTTCTCTACTTAGCAGGTTAGAGAGCAAGGCTTCATTGCATTTAATTAGAAAGAAATTGGAAAAAGAAATGTCTTGAGAAAACCTAGGAAGTTAAAGGTCTTTAAAAATCAAGCTTGAAGGTTGAATCCCGGCTTGAAGGAAAATCAGTAGCTCTTGGGCTTCTGAGGTCTTATGGCTATCACCTCCCTCTCAGGTTACAAATCTACAGGGTAAGGTGTTCAGCAAGTAAAACCCCAGCAGCAGAGCCTCCAAATGTCACACACTTGAGGTGCCAGTGACGCACAGTACATCCAGCCACGTGCCCAGCTTATTCCTCACTGAGGAATTCGGGAGCTGGGCCTTTCAAGTCTCCCTTGTTGGCATTTATCCAAGAGCACTGAGGCTTTGAAAAGCAGGATTGTTCTGATAGGGGGATGGCAGTTCCAAGCAGCCATTTGCCGTGGTATTGCACATCCATCATCTCCCTATAATACTTGACTACGTGTATGCTCACATGACAGACAGTGCTCTTTTCACGAGCTGAGCGGCTGGAATGGGTGCCAGAGAATTAGGGGGAACTGGCCAGCCTTCAAGATTTCTTCACAAGGACTTCTTAATCAGCTCCCATGCCTCTGTACTCTCATGTCTGTGTGTCTGGTAATTTGCTGTACTTTATGTACACTCTGTTCATCACACAGATTGGCTTTTTACTTTCTGCAGCAATTCCTCTCACTTTGCCAACACCTTGCCATTTGCAGCTTTAATGCCTCTCGATAGCACTTCATCAGCAATAGCTGCCAGTGTATATTCCTTTTACAAGATGTTCACCCTCGGTTCTTATAGATAGTTACAAATTTAGTCACAAACTGATTGAATACTTCACTTTTGTTTGCTGTTCACGTGGAGTAGAGTCATCAAAATTAGTAGATCATGGGAAGATTGAAAACAGTGATGAAGAAGCTTCTCTAGTGTGGATAAGTGTACCAAGCCTGAGTCAGCTGTGCCAAATGCATTCCAGTGGGCCTAGTCTGGTTTTTAATACCTTCACTGAGAGAGTTTTCACAGCTTCCTGTAGGCAGCTGCCTGTGTAGCCCTAATAGTGGCCCTCATCCCAGTGCCAACACACAGCCCGAACTTGATTTTCCTCTGCCCTGGTAATCTTCACTCCCCAGACTCAGCCACAGGAGCCTGAGGAATTGTCTTGTTAGCAAAACCAAGGCAGAGAAGGTGTTTACCTCAGGCTTTGCAGTCTCCTCTGTCACCCTGAATCATTTATCAGTGTGTACATGTTTTTCCTAGTTTTGTTTTCACTGATGATGAGCTCTTATTGTGGCCCTTCAAATCCCTGCCCCTTTCAGTGCAAAAGGAGGTTTTGTTCTCTTAGTTGTCACCCTGTGCCCCATCCCACCATCCTGTGCCTCTCCTTTTCCTGTCTGGCTAAACAGAGGACACCTGGCTGAGCTGTGTGTGGCCACCTCTTCTCCTGCCTGCCCGTGCTCTACCAGGCTAGTTGGAGACAGTTTGGTAAAACCATTTCTTTCTGACAGATATCAGTTTTAAACAAACCCTGTCACCAAAAGGTATCACTGTGTAACTGGTTAGCGTTAGTAAAGTCCAGATCAAACATCAGGCATTTCTGCCAGTTCAGTTTCAAACTCACCTTGGTGTAAGTCACATGTCAAGCAGTTTGCTTCTAATTTTTTAACAGAAACTGGTGGAAATGTGGGGTGGGGGAAGAGATTGTGCATCAGCCCACGTACAAGGAATTTTTTTTCTCATAAAGGACAATACCACAATAAACCTTACACAAACAAGGATTGGTGTTTTACAGGAAAACTATGTTTTAAGAGTTTCATTAGAGTTGCATAGACTTGCATGACCACTGTCACTCCACAGCAATTTTTTTTTTTTTTCGTTTACCATCAGTGGCAGAACTAAACCACCTTTTGATATTCAGTGAGGTGCAACAATTTGTTGCAGGAAAACAGATATGAGATTGTATCTTCTCCTGCCTTTTTTAATGCCAAGCCATAGCTAGAAAATAATGCTCTGAGTGTTGCTAGATCTCATCTCACAATATCTCTACCATGTCAGAACTTAGGGGATCTTGTGGCTGGGTGACATACCACAGGAGTAGCTCTGCTTCCCTTTACAACAGACTGTCTTGACTTTCCTGCAGCTTTGGAGATATCAGTAGCCTGTACTGCTTCCAGGTCAGTGAGAGTGGGATGTTGTTTAGTGCATATCCCAGCACATGTCGGTTGGAGAAGATTCAGTGAAATGATTAGTTCTATGTCTTCTAATTACTTTGAATAGTTTTAATCTAAATTTCTAACTAGAGGGCTATAAATCTGTGGGGTTTCTAGTTTAAGGTTTGATTGCAACCTTATAAGTGACTGGTAGCTTGGTAACTGTTCTAGATACCAGTAAATGTTGGAGTTTAATTGAATAAAACATGCCCACTGTTGTTCTTTGCTGTCCTTTAATTATCAGAATTTATATCTTCCCATTACTGATTTGACAGTAGTGCATGAATGCCCCAGTCAAGATCATGACCTTGGCTACTGTAAGTTCACTGAAATTACTGTCCATGTCCTGAAGAGTCTACACAGGCCAGTAAAGAAAACTGGATGGCTGCAGATTGTCTTCTGAGCTCCTTGGTTTTTTATGCTTCATGGCTCAGAGAATACTACTGCCCAGCAGTGATTAGAAAGACTCTTCCATTCACACCTCACAATGTCTGCCAGTCTGGGACGCTGTTACCTCTGCTTTGTAACACACCAGTCTTCATGAACTTTGCTTCAGATCTCTAATCTATCCTTAAATTAGGTATTTTTCCCTGGCTAGATCAGTATGCAGCACTTTCTTCATCAGCTGGCTCCAATTATGTGATCCTCACATGCTATCTCTAAATAAATGTTCTTTGAAGTTATAAAGTAGAAAGGTGCCCTTGGTAAGCTGCTTTGATTCAGCCGCTTCAAGCGGGAAGAACACTGATGTATAAACGTTAATTTGACCCATCTCAACTCAAGTTAAACAAGAATTTAATGAAGTCCAGCAGATGTTGAGTTTACTACTCCTGAAAACCTAGTTTCTTCAAATTCTTTACCCAGGTAGATAGTCTATGTTTTCTTTTCCAGCAGAGGCTATATTACTTGGCCTACATTCTTTTGAGACCAATCCAAGATGCTTAGTATGCTCCAAAAAAAAGTAATCTTAACTGCTTGTCCTGTTTTCAGCTGGGATAGAGTTAATTTTCTTCCTAGTAGCTGGTACAGTGCTGTGGTTTGAATTTAGTATGAGAATAACATTGATAACGTGCTGTTGTTGTAGTTGTTGTTAAGCAGAGCTTACCCTGAGTCAAGGACTTCTCAGTTTCCCATGCTCTGCCAGTGACAAAGTGCACAAGGAGCTGGGGGGGAGCAGGGATGGGACACCTGAACTGGCCAGAGGGATATTCCATCCCATAGAACCCAAGCCCAGTATGTAAACTGGGGGGAGTTACCATGAGGTGCCAATCACTGCTCAGGGACAGGCATCGAGCAGCAGGTGTTGTGCATCACTTCTTTCTCTTGAGGTTTACCCCTCTCTTCTTTTTGTTACAATTACTATTCTTAGTATTAGCATATTTTATTTCAGTCATTGAACTGTTCTTCTTTCCACCTATGAGATTTACTTCTTTTGTTCCCTGATTCTCTTCCCCACAGAGGCAGGGCCAGGGGGAGTGCATCAGTAGCTGCGTGGTACTTAGTTGCCAACTGGGATTAAACCAGGACACTCCTTGATCTAATTCCTGAGTGGGAGCCCTGAGGAATCAGCCTATACCTAGTGTGTCAAGCTCATGGTCAAGCCCAAAGTCCTTTTTGTCTGTGCTGATTATGTTTTGGCTTTGACTCAGCTTTCACCCAGGGCCAGGAACAGGATTGCAGGGATGGAGAACCAGGACTCAAATACTTACCCCACAGAAGGATGAACCACACAGCTTCACACAGACATGCGGATGTTTGGCAGGTGTTAATATACTAAGTCTTAATTAAAAAGAAAAACCCATCGTAATCCCAAATGAACAAGTGCACACCTGAATTCCAGATGGGATCTTTTGAAGCACTGCTGAAATAGTAAATTGAGGGATCTCTTATAACCTGTGGTGTCAGTGATATGTGGCTTAAGTAGATTATGACACGGGTGACTTTTACTGCAGAAGTCTGTCATACCAAGGTAGAGTCTGCATGCAAAGTAAGGTTTGCTAGGCCTGAACATCCACAGGCAGCCCCTGAGCACAGGTTCACATCTGAGGTCTTAATTGTCTCCAAACATCAGGCAAGTAATCTGCATTTTGAAGAGTCTCTAAATGGGTATTTACATAATTTATGTTTTACAAAGACCACTGATGTATATTTGCATAATAGACTGTAGCAGTGTCAACAGATCCATTGCAGCACATGGTGTCAGCTCTTGTGAACTTCCAGTGGGCTTTTTTCCTGTTATCGGAGCCCTTGTGACAGAAAGAAATGGCAATAACTGATAAATCACAGAATAGGCTGAGTGCCTGTCACAGCTTCTTTGGCTGGCTGTAAACACATGGAAATTAAGCTGCATGCTCAGTCACCTGAGAGGTGCTCTTGTATGTTCATTCCAATTCCATGAAGAAACAGCAGAGATGGTCCTTCATGGTCATTCAAGTCCATTCAGTTCCCTCATCTGGAGTCCCTCATTGCTCTCCACTTGCTTTCAGCACTGCTGCTTTCATTTTCTCCAGCTTTCTCCTCCTTAAAAACAAATAAATTTTCTTACCACCACTCAGCCCCTCAGCATGATCTGTTGGTTTTTATCTCGTGTGGCTTATGGCAGAGTGGCATGTTTTTAGCTCGTGGATAAGTGGGAGAACCCTGGCAAATGTCAAGTTGAGTTACCCTGCAAAAGGGGGAACATCTGTATCCCTCAGCCTGTAATGTTAGTAGACTACCCAAATTCACTCTGGTGCTTTTGATGTAGGTGACTCCATGAAAACTTAAGGGAGCAGTTCATACCCTCCCAAAACAGAACTGGGGAGTGGAATCATTGCCAGCTCCAAACAGGAGTTTCCTTCCTTTAATTTGCTCCACAACCTGTACGCTGGTGGGATGTAGCCTTATGCGTATGCTAATGGCTGGTGCTTCGTTTTGTAAGACATTTTATTAGAAAAGTTTATTTTTTTTACCTCTGGTTGTATGTCTCCTTTCCATTTGTGTTGATTTGGTATCCGTCATCCTGCTGAACGTGATAAGGGTTCATCAGTTTCTCTGCATGCTACTAATAAGATAATGCTTTTAAGCCGTTTGGTGTTTTCACATGAGACATGTTCCTCTTGCTGCAGATACTCAGCAGAGCAATGGCTCTAATCATCCTCTCTGTCAATAGCTGTCAGCTCTGACAGAGCTGGGTTCTGGCTGCCTGGATAAACCAGCAGTGGGAGATAGTGGATGTGCTGAAGAGTTGCCAAACTAGAGCAGCAGAAAAGACTAATTTAAACTTGCCCTACCAGAGCTGAAGCAAGCAACCTAATACTGTGATGTTTTCCTCTGACTACTCTTGATATTCACTCTAAAATGATTAATCCAGGATAATATCTTGCCACAGATTCTTTTCATCTTAATTCTGACTGAAATGAAATACTGGAAAGATTCAACAGACAAATGTTTCCTATGGGTTCATCTAAGGAGTAGAACTATCCTTTGGCATTATAACTAATCCTTTTTTGTCATCTAGATTAAAAGAAATTAGGAGATGTGTAGATTTAAGTGATTTCAATGTTTATTCTATAATTATTATAGTTATTCTATGCTATTAGAATCTTTCTATGAAATGTTTAGTACAAGGTTCTGTCTCTGCTCAAGGTATAACAGAAATACAAGGAATGTTTTAAATCCTCACTGTTGCCATTGGGATCTGGTGACTTCAGAATCTTGTAGCAGGAGTCTTGTCTGCACAAGTTTCTCAGGGAGCAATGGGAATAACTGGAAGAATTTGACTGGCTTTTAAAGAATGAGGAAGGATGAGAGCAGCATTTTTGCAGGGTGAAAAGAACATTTCAGACATCTTTTAGAGATGCTTGTGATTATTTTTCTGTGACAGTCATGCTGGAGGTTGATGCTGTGGTTGTGGTTATTGCACACAGGGATTTGCTGGAGCTGCCCACAGTGCATGTGTTGGATGCCCCCTGCCTTACTTCAGAGGCAGCTGAGCTACAAGGGCTCTGCCCTCAGTCACAACTCTTAGGTGGGAGGGCAGCTCTGCTGTGGTTTATTTTCTCAGTCTCATTCCTTACGGATATGACATCTGCTTATGCTCAGATGTGAGAGGGTGGCTTCCTAAGCAGTGAGCAGTCCATCTTCCTGCCCCTTGCTGCCATGTCCTTGGGGAGACATGAAGAGACCTCATACAGGGGCACAGAGCAGTTTCTATGGTCTCTTCTGTTTTACCTGCCACCCTGTTACTTAATTTGAGTTGTTCTTTCCATTGTATCTTGGGCCAGTTTGCTGCCAGGGTAAACCCAAGCAGTTAGAGCAGAGCCGGGTTCAGTCTGAGAGACACCTGTCCCCATGTACATGTTCTGATGGATAGGGCACGAGAGACCTGGGTTCAAGCACCCCTTCAAAATCACCTGCAGGAAGGATCTGAGCCTAGACATCATCTCACTGGTGCACAATTTAACTGCTGCCCCAGCTGGCAGATGCCTCTCTGTTCCCTTACCATTTGGTGTGATCCCACGAGCCTGGTCTGGCCAGAAGAGCAGACCTGTGGGACATCCTCCACCTCCACCACACACCCCAGGGCTTGTGTGTGCAGTGAGCTGCAGAAGCAATCACACTGTAGGGCTTTTGGAGATGCAAACTGAAGGATCTAGGGAATCATTTCACCCCTAGGGTTGAGCAACAGCTGAATGGGAGGAGCTCTGACAATCTCAGTGGTGCAGAAACACCCAGTTCAGGCAGCTAGCCTGGCACATGGAAGCCTGAACTTCCCTGGGGATTGGTGCTGCCAGTGCACAGGTTGTTGCCTACTCAGACATGATCTTACTCTTGAGCTTTATGTCTTCCTGTGGCATGAAGAAAGTGTACATGCTTCTTGGATATGACCTGGGAGGTCTTCAGTACTACTCTTCAGTTCTAGGCCTGAGGGCTGAGGGACATGTGCCCAACTTGAAGCAGATGGATAATAGTATTTATTTTGGTGGTACAAGTCCTGTTTAAAGTTAAGAAGATGAAGTGCATACCCTTGCTGCAAGTTGAACTGCCACTGCAGCTACCATATCCAGGCCACATCCACTGCTACACCATATCCAGGCCTTTTACAAAATGGAGCTTTGTCTATTTAAAGCTGCAGAGATAAATTAAAATCCTCATTACAAATATCAATTGCAAATACAATTAGCAGTTCATGAAAAGGCTGGATATTTGTAACATGTAAATTTTCAAACAAGAGAAGGTGCAGTTCCCCCTTAGGGAAAAGAGTGCCAACAACACATGCTCCTTTTCTTCTTGAGAAATTAAGGAGTGTCTGGGGGAGAGGAGTTGGGATGGCTTCAAATGTTTTTGTACTCCCTTCCAAAAAAGTTTATAGTTTCCCCATATACAATTTAATTAAGCCTTCGATTTGACCTTTGTATTGAGCAATGAAATTTAAGTGGGAAAGATGTGGGTTGGAGAGCACAAACAAAGCACGCCCCATGTCAGCCAGTGTGAGAACTGTTTCTGTAACCAAAACTAATGAGATCACCAGGACAAAAGCAACAGCCAAAGCATTTTCAATTATTACTAATATTTTTCTTCCTCGAGCCAGTTTATATTTTTCTTAATTACAGCTTTGAGCTGTGGCGTGATATTTAGCAGATGCCTTCAGCACTTGGTGTGCTGATCATTTGCACACTCCAGACTGGCAGGGGCACCTAATCTTTGAAGTCTAGAGCACACATTCATCTTTAGCCATAAAGGTCAGTCCTGCATTCCTCACATCCCCCCGAACTCCCATTAAGTTTAATAGGAGTTTTGAGCATGTGAGGCATGCAGTATCAGGATCGCTCTCAGTCTTCGTGATATTACTGGTGAGGCATGTACAGAATTTCTAAACTTAACTAATTAATTGCAGCATACAGTGATGGCAGAAGGCAATCACAGAGCTTTTTAGTTGTTTCTTTCATTACAAGAAAGATACAATGAATGTTCAACAGATTTCCTGGGAACATCATGTTTTACAGATACTTCCATGCTGTGTTTCAGGATATCATGTCAGCTGTGTTGCACTATGTATGAGGTATCTGGCAAACTAAACAAGCTTAAACATTGCAACCACAAACATGTGCCTAGGACTAGACTAAAAACAGATGTTTCCAGGAAATGTAAAAGATGTTTGGTATGTTTTAAGCTTATACTTTCAGCTTGTCTGCATTTGAATAAGTCCTGTATTAGTGTAAACAAAATGACAAAACCTTTTCTTGCAAATGACTGATTGATTAATGGAAGTACTGCTGAATCACACAAGGTTTGTTAGGTTATTTCTTCCCAAGGAAAAGATGAATTGTTTTATGTTGACATTTACTGTGGCAGGAGCTGAGGCAGTTTCGTGTGCAGGTTTACTTTTTAGCCCTCAGAACTAATGCAGTTTTATTGTGGCTCCTGAAAATCATGCAGCTTTTTCTGTGGCAGCTGTATATCAAAAGACAAACACATACAGTGACAGATTTCCTTAGAGTATGCCCTGTTCTCTCTATAAATGTATATATTGCATTCAAGTGTATAGAGAGAAAACGATTGTTTGGGAATGTGGGGAAGGAGCTGCTTTTTCATGTAAGTTTGACTTCTGGGTGTCTGAAGTCTCAAATTGTCTCATAGTTGTTCCTGCTTTTATTGCTTTTGTTTTTCCTTTGTTGCATTTGACTTTAGTTCTGAAAGTTCCAGCCAATGTTATTTCTTGAGGAGAGTGGGTGTGGTTCTTCTCAGGATGAAGAATTTGCATCCAAAACGCACAAAATACACAGGAAATAAAGTAGTTCTCACACTGGTCTACAGGAGAGGTGATCTGCCAGAGAACAGACAGTTTAATGCAGAATTAACATCTGTACATAGATAATCCTTGTCCATATTTATGATTGTCCCCCCAAGGCCAACTTCACTCACTGGCTTCTTAAATTGAAAGACCTTCAGAACCAAAACAGAACACATCAGGTTACCCCCATAATCTCATCCCCCAGGTTTTCTGGAGAGGCTGGCCTGAACCTAGTGCCACTCAGGAGTTAAGTGGGGAGAGTGACCTATGCAGTTGGTAGTTCTTCCATTTTCTGATTAAACATTGGTTGTATTTCCTCCTAATGCCAAGTTTCCATAAGAAGGTGTGTGGGGAAAAGGCTTCCATGGACACCATATTCTCAGGCTGAAATAGAAACTGGTAGAACAGTACACACTTGGGAGACTGCAGAGCTGTTCAGTATTTCCTTCTGCTGACTCCAAAAAGGATATATTACACCTGCTTTTTACTGACTGGTATTATACAGTGGACAGTAACAGGCTCCAGAATTTGGAGAATTGGATCATGAGTTATCACACCTCAGGAGTTCTCACATTCCCGTTTCCATTTGTCTGCTGCAGCTGTAACTGGAAATAATTAGTGCTGGTCTTAACGTCAGGATAATGGATTATTTGGAAATTGTTGGTACATTTTATGGCAACAGCATTGTTTTGTTTCAGAGCTTCTTCTTTTGAATATGTAAAAGTAATTTCAGCTTTTGCTACCAGAGGTGATAAAAAGCTAATAATAACACTGCAGCATCTACTGTAATTTAAGAGCCTGTTCCACCAAGTTGCACCTAGCTTTAATTTTCTTATGAAGCTGTCAGCCAAACCCAAGCCTGTGATCGAAGGGAAATTTATCAAGCAACTGAGTTCCAATGTGGAGAGTAACTGCAGGTGCTGACCAGTTCACTTTAGACCTGTGTTATGAGTATCATTACAACCATGATGAGGCATTCAAGACCAAGGCATTAATTTGCTATCGTAGGTGCTGACATTCTGTCTTTTCAAAGCAGGGTGTTTGCATGAAAGTCTAGGAAGAAATAGACAGGTCTGACTTGGTGTAATTAATGTGGGAAAGCAGAAATAAACACTCTCCCCTTCTTCTGTCTCCCCAAATAGCTGGGTTGGAAGTTCTCCCTAGCAGCTTATGATGTAAAACCGATGGAAGCGTGTTCAGAATCCGCACTTTGATATGGGCACGGAGGATTGATGAGCATGGATTCTCTGCTGTCAGTGCCCCACTCCATTAGAAACCAGGCTGCTGTAATTAACATTTACAAGACTGGTCTGGCAGACCTCTCTGGTTAGTTTTTATTCAGCATCCCCTCACAGGGGCTGTGCACTTGTCTGGAAAGAAGATCTGAAGCCTTAGATGGATGAAGGCAGCAGAGCTGTTGGTCAGTGACAGTGGCACTGCTCGAGGAGCAGGTACTGGGGCCCCAGCAGGTTCTTCCCCAGGCACCGGTGCCTTGGCACTGCCCTACAAAGCAGGGTCTGCCAGAGACCCTCTGCTCAGTGTGACAGGGAGGGCAGCAAGGGCATGGATCTTAAAGGTGCTGGGACATCCCAAACACAGGTTTGTCCAAAACTAATCCAGCTTCCTTGATGGGAGATCCACCAGTTCACCTGCCCTTCTCTTTCTGCCCTTTTCCTTTGCTCCACAAGTACTTTCTCTGTCTGCAGCAGGAAGTCTTTGCATTTTTGCTTCATCTCAATGGAAGCAGCTCTGGGCATGTCTCAGGAGATGAGGAGGGTCCAGTGGCACTGGCAGATCTTTGCAGGGAAAGGCTCCCTCTTGCACTGATTGTTTACAATCCCAGAGAAAGGGCTGAGCTCAAGTCAGATCAAGAGAAGGACAAGAATGGAAAGAGGCTTCTGTTAAGTGGCTGAATTTGGTCATCCCTTGGCAAGATCATTGGAAACATAAATAGATTAAAGCAGACCTTGCTGATACTGTTCCTTAGAGAGCGATAGCATGCAAGTACACCAAGAAATAGTTACATATTTGATATTTCCTAGCAGTAAACTGCAAATCATTTGGCCTAGAAGGGAGGAACTAAGAGCTAGGGTGTCAAATATGACTTTACCTTGTGTCAGATAACCTGGTAATAACCTAAAAAATAATCATTGTTTCACCCCTGTAACATTACTGGCTAAGATTGTGTGCTTTAACATACAACTCACCAAATGCATTTGAAAGGCCTGCTCAGCCCTCACTATAGAGGGGGTTTCCTGTTCCTAAATTAGATGACAGTGACAGTTTTGATCTCCCTTTCATCCTAAGTTGGTCTCTCTGAGGAACAGTATTGATCCATGTAAGTATTTATGAGTAGTTCAGTGCCATCAGAGCAGCACAAGCATTACTGGGTAGCAATCTGCGGTTAGATCTTTGAGGTGAAGATAATCCCGAATGCTCTAAACAGCGGGGTCAAGTGATTTTCATTATGTGCTTTGTTTATACTGTCAAGATATTAA
The DNA here is from genome assembly GCA_013397135.1 of Pachyramphus minor. Lineage (NCBI taxonomy): Eukaryota > Metazoa > Chordata > Aves > Passeriformes > Tyrannidae > Pachyramphus > Pachyramphus minor. The sequence continues at coordinate 389,674 of VYXB01009890.1, read as the reverse complement.
TTTAACAGCAGTTAACAGGGATGAAAGTTCAGCTGAGGAAGTGGACTCAATCCCCTGGACTAGCTGAGCTGTTGCTCCCAGTAATCACAGGGCCTGGAGGAACTCTGAGCCATCTTCAGTGACCCGACAGACCTTGTCCTCGGCAAGAGTCCCGAAAGGCTGCTCACAAAGGCTGCTTTGGCAGTCAGCTGCCGTCACTAAGTAGCCTTTTTTGGCAGGATTTGAATATTCACACTGGGAGCCTGGCTGAGGAACAGCACAGTAGCAACTGCAGTGGCTGTATCACCGTCACATTGCAGTGATAAATAAACAGCGTAGAATAATATTCCCGTGCCAGCATCCAAAAGGCCATCACGTGTGTCAGCCTGAGGTTAGCTGATGCCTTTAGAGATTTTAACCCCTGATGGTCAAAGGAAGTTTCTAGTAATGGAGAAAGCTTCTAATTGAGAACCATAAAGCCTTTAAAATGCAGAAGGTAAATACTAGAACAAACCAAAGCTGTGGGTTTTGGTTGGTTGTTTTTATGAGGTCCATACTCTGTGGGCTGGATTCATGAGTGCTGAACATCTGGGGTTTGCTTTGTTGAGACTGGAGTTTCATTTCTGTGCTGGTCTTCACACTGACACTTTATTTTTTCCTAGCATGATCACTATTTTTTTTTCCTTTTGAATGTCAGTAGTAGACTGAACTTAAGCTATGTCTGACTCAGAGAAAAAGATTGAAGAGGAAAAACTCATTTAACTCAGGGTCTCTCAGCCAAAATCCTGGAGTGAGTAAGCAACAGGAACTCTTTACACTGCTGAAACTTGGGCCTTAAAAATTAAATATAGGATTGAAAAAGATTTTGAACTGCATTAGAAGTTGGGCTATTTTTATTTGGTTTTAAGAAAGGAGAAAACAGAACATTTTAAACAAAATTCCAGATTTGCACATTTAGATCCCAGATTAGAATTGGGCATGAATAGCATTGGAAGATACTCTGCTGTGAAGACAGAGAGGAAATTCAGAATGTGGTCCTTTCCCTGTAAAAGATAAAGGCAGAGTTTTCTAATGTATTATTTAACGCTTGTTATGCAGTGCATTAAGCAGTCACCAAGAGGAAAGCTTTTAAAAACCAACAGCCTCTCCAATAGCATTAAATCTTACCTTAGATTTTTTTTTTCTTAAGTCAATAGTAAGAAAATAAACGAATTAATACATTTCAGTCTGCCCGATTTATAGACGCCAATCAAGTTACAATGCTGGACATGGGCAGCCAAAAGGGGGGAGTAGATTTACCTGAGTGAGGTCTTAATTTAATCAGCTGGCCCCAGAGAGCTGAAGTCAGCAGGCTGGGATGATATAAGAGGCAGCAGAGAAATAGCGCCTTTACTGCAGTTGCAAAGGAGAATGACAGTGATGGAAAGGACTCAAGGCAGTGTCAGAACACACCTATTTCCATGATTTATTCTTAATTTACTTTAATGACAGTGTGAAGGTTGTCCATTTTTCTTTAAATGTCCCCAGAATACTGATATTTTCTAAACATTTGGTGCATGCTTGTTCTCCCCCTCCTTTCTGTTGCAGGTTGGAATGGGAGAGGAGCTATGTTCATGTTTTGCCATGAGGAATTTAGAGTGCAGTGTCAGATTACCTTTTTCCCACTGTATCCCTTGCCAGCCAGTGTCCCTTCCCTGCAGCCCCTCTTGAGTGAGGGCTAGGAATCACACATTCCTCTGGGATTGATGTTGATATTATGATAAGATGGAGGAATCCATTGCATTTCTTTTGCAGTTTATTCTGGCAGGAGAACAATGTGTGCTTTCCCAATACAATAGCTCATTTTTATTATCAAGTGAATTTATTGATGGTTGCTCAGAACTAGTGACATGCAGACAATGATCTCAGATTGCATTTACATTGCTGGAGTACTTTCCATCTCTCCAGTTTCTGCCAGGAACTTGCTTCTGTGATTCAGAGTTTTTATTTTAAGATTGGACTGTTTTTTCATCTGCATTACAAATCTATGCCTTTTGCTTTCTTGGGTATGTGCACTGCATTCATTAGTATCAGAAATCCTTTAAGCCTGGACCTGAACACTTATTGTTAATTATAAATTCTTCCAGGTAGGCATCTGTTTTTTGCCAAGCACTCAGGTGTGTTTTTACAGACTGACCGCAATGCCAGTGAGAGGGTTCAAGGGCAATATGATCTCAGTAATACTTGCAGATAGCTTGGGAATATTTAGATAACTGGAGACTCTTATCATTTGGTCATTTAAAAAAAAAAAAAATCCATGTTTTTACAATAAAGTACTCCTACTTTCTTCTGATCTAGTCCTTTATATAAAAATGGATGGAATTGCCCCAGAATGCATCTGGAAGGAGACTTACAAAAAGGAGGAGGAGCAACTCTTTACATGGGCAGACAGGGCAAGGGGTAATGATTTTAAATGAAAAGAGGAAAGATAAGTTTAGATCCTAGGAAGAATTTCTTTACTCAGAGGGTGCTGAGGCACCATAACAGGTTGCCCAGAGAAGATGTGGCTGCCCCATCCCTGGAAGTGTTTAAGGCCAGGCTGGATGGGGCTCAGAGCAGCCTGGTCTAGCAGCCCATGGCAGAGGGTGGGAACTAGAAGATCTCTGAGGTCCCTTCCAACCCAAACCATTCTATGATTCTATTAAGTCAAAATGCTTTCCATGCTCCTCCTGCGGCATCTCACCAACTTGGCAGTTGCTTCACTGTGATATGTTACTAAACCACTCCATTGTAACATTGTGTTTTAAAGCATGAGACAGTTCCCATCCCAGGTGAAACAGAAGGTACTTTTTGTGAGAGAAGATCAGGTTCTGAGACCAGCCACTGCAATGCAGAGTACCTGTTATTGTGCTCAGGTGCTGTCTGTGAGTAGCCAAGTAGAGCCGGGCAGTCAGAGAAGACTTGTAGAGCTGAGCAGTGGGTGCTGAGGACAGAGGAGCCACACTGGCAACATTAGTGCAAGTGCCCCGTCACTTTCTACACATATTTCAGTTGTTCAGAGTGAGTATACAACATGTGCCAGCAACAGGCAGAACTTAAAACCCCTGTTTAATAGATGTGTGATTAATCTTACATTTACTTTCATGTTTTCAGATATACTCAAGGACAAGAAAACCCATCCAGAGAACAGAAATGAACCAAAACCAACTGTGAAAAAGATTGACACCACAACCACCAGAAGCACTGTCAAGTCATCCTCCAAACACAGTGTAACTGGAAGCTGGAGCAGCCCAGCTCTGAGCCCCTCCTTTGTTTTAGCAGCACTGGCAGTTCTGTGGCATTATCTGCTGTAGCTGTGTTGCCCTGCAGCCACTGTGCTACTGCTTTTGTTCACTGTCATTTATACCTGCAGCCTTACCCAACAGAAAACAAAACTAAATGGCTCTCTAGTTTATGTGGGATGTTAGAATAAATATGAAATGCTGTGCTGGAGTTGGCAGATACCAAGTGTCATCACTTAAAATATCTGGAGATAGCCTTTGGCAGAGCCCACCTAAGATACAGAGGGAATGATGACAAGGGTCTGAGTAGCTTAAGTTATGGGGTAGAAATAATGGAAAAGACAGAAATTGTGTATGAGCGTGTTACTGTTTTTATCGATTTCATTTGCTAGAATCTGACTGGCTGGTTTTGTTTGTTTAATTTTTCTGATAAGTTATATGAATGGTCAGTCTTCAAATTCAAGCCAATCCGTACTTTGTGGTTTTAGTCAACAGTTAACAAGCTGTGTCTACAGTTCATAGGGGTTGGAATGGACCTTAAAGATCATGTGTCCCAATACCCCTGCTATGAGCAGGCACATCTCCCACTAGAGCAGCTGAAGTACTCTCTACCAGCTTGATGAAATTCCTGAGTGGTCAAGAAGTTCAAAGCATGTTTGAGACTTCTTCTCACTCTTACTGTTTAGATTGTAGGAAGCAACCTAAAAGCATATGGTGTGTCTAATATATCAGTATAGTTGCCTTAATTATGGAAAAAAAATAGAACCACTTTGTTTACTGAGGGATATAGATAGGGAGTTTCCCTGCCCCACAAAATGTCATTAACAAATGCTTAAGCATATGCTCAAGGCTTATTGGATAAATGTCCAGCAAAGAGAAACATAAATAAACATCATAATGTTTTATCCACTTGAATGCAGCTCTGTACAGAGAAAAAAAAAAGATAATTCAGTTCAAACTTCCTTTGCCTGTATGGTGTTACATACCAACTGAAGTTTTCCATAAAGGTCCCAGAGATATAAATTATTGGGAACTCCCATTAGACTCTAACTAGATTTTGTGCATTATGGGTCTCTGAAATCAACTGTTTCATAAACTGTGTATTATTTAATTACATTTAATGTTTAAAATTTTGTATCACATTAGGTGTAAATGTAAAACATTCTGAAATCTAGAACATTCTCGGTTTTGTCTCATCTTGATTGCTACTTAGAAAATGTCAAATGTGCATTATATTACAAGGCTTTGTTTTTTAATCAATGATGTGTTTTAAGTTTTTGGATGAAAAAGTACTATAATAACTTCTAATGGGTTAAGAGTTAATGTGTGTTTTCCAACAACTGTTTACAGTGCCATTGAATATATGCATACAAACACAACTGTTGAATACAGTGATTAATATGATAAGTATATGAAACATTAGAATTGTTACATTTACTACATTTCATAACTATTACAACAGTGTAATGGCCATTTTCATGTTGTAGACTATTATTATGTACAGTTTTGTAAGATTTGATGTAAAACACTTGCCTTCGGTTTTTTTGTAAAACATCTCTTTGATACTTGGAGTTACACAGTCACTGACATTACCCAAAAGAAAAACCCTGTATCTTATTAACCAGCTTCAGGCTTTTTATTGACAACTTTAATTATAAAAGCCTGACTTAAAGAAGGTGCCATGTGCCAGTGCTGCTGCTGGATGTCGTTACAAAGTGGCAATAATACAGAATAAGTAGGCAGTAAATGAACAAAGGCTCACTACACTTTGTTTTCAAACAGTATTAGTGAACATGTCTAGTTACATTTGCAAAGCTTGGGGCTTGAGTCCCATTTCTGATTTGGGCTCTTGGATTGTATTTGCAGATGTAAAGGTATGATCAGAACCAAGGACACACCCAGGTGCAAGGCAGTGTCTCTGAAGTGGCAGCAGCTACGTTTTCTGAAAGATAATTGAATTGTAACGTTGAAACAAGGCATTAATATAGAAAAGGTACTTACATTAACATGAAGTATTTTGTATTTTAATTCTGCTTTTTCAAAATGGTAAGGATATTACTATCTCTAATCAGGGCTTCCCAGTCAGATCACTGAAAATTGGTTTTCTCAAAAGTACTGAAATGGCTGTCCTGTGTTTTCCAGGATTTTGTGAGCTGCACCAATCCATGGAACCATAATGGAAAATACTGCTTCTTGTATTCATTTTCAGTACCCTTCAGAAAAGTGCTGTTTTACCTGAGGAGGTGTGCAAGTTGTGTCATTTGTACAGTGACAGGACTCAGTAATGCCTTGCAGTCCTAAAGAGTGTGTTGTGATGGCTGTTGTTGGCCAGGCTCCCCTTTGTGTGCACACAGAGATGTACTTCAGGTGCTGATACCACCTGCACAGGGGTGACACCAACCACTGTGCTTTCACTGGAGCAATTCATGTCTGATGCTTGTGAACCTGACTCCTAATTTAGTGTTCTCACACTTAAGATGCTCAGTCACCCACATGGTGGCTGCACCCACATTTGCACGCTGTCAGGATTCCTGTAGATAGAGGTTTCAGGGCTGGGCTCTGATCCTGACAAATTTAAGCTGTTGCAGCTTAAGAGTTTTCAGTTTTTCTCACCTGCAGAGAGGGAACTTGAATATCCAAACTTGTGTCTTTCTGAGGTGTGTTCTGTGAAAGATTTTGAGTGGTCATCCCACTCGCGTTCAGCTGCAGAAACCCTGCAGGAGGCCTGGATGGAATAACTCACCCAGGGGATTATTTGTTGCTGCTGAATGTCATAATCTTGCTAACCAGAAACCTCTGAAAAATCAAGTGTTTGAGTGTGGAGGTTGGCTGGCAAATATTTGTATGATGTAGCACTCACCTCTCAAGCCAAGCAAGACAGCCCTTTTAAAGTTTCTATAACAAAACAGAACAAGTTCAAACCTTGAGATGAGAGAGAATCAATTCGTTTCATTGGATTCAGCACATATTTTAGTAGACACAAATTGTTGCAGAATGGGGAAAGAGGACTCCCTGTCAATTAATACATTTCACACAAATACACTTTTACACTGTAAGAAGAATTCTGGTCAAACCAGCATGAAACATGTTCATAATGTGCATCAAAAATTGTGCAGTGTGTTTCTACTAATGGTTTACAGGTGTTTTTTTTCCTCAGGATCAGTTGTATTTACATATTTAAGAACCAATGTTTTCCATCAAACATGACATCTATACCAGCAAAGGCAAAACCATCTGTGTCAGATAAAGGATGTATTCCTTTTCAGATGAATAAGGTACCTGTTTTACAAAATCTTATTTTGTTATCCAGGACACTGTAACTATGATGCAATTACAAAGGTCTAAATTCAAAATACTTTTCAACTTGTCTGTGTAATCTCAGTGTAAAAGAAGGTACCAGTCTAAAAGAATTGCTGTAGCTTTGCCTAACAGTTATGAGTTGTATTTAGCCACTGCTGTTTGATTGTTTATTGTTTTGCTATGACTTTCTTCTCATATTTTGCTGTGCCCGCATTTGTGAATGCCAACATTGGAAGGTAACTGCTGTCATACATTTGTGAGTAAAATCAATCTGCAATTTTCTGTTGATAGTGATGGAGGCTTCTTACCAGATCAGACAAAACTGCTGTAGTGTCAGTTCTTAGTGTTTCCCTGCTCCTGGGGCTCAGTGTTACACCAGGCTGCTGTGAGAGGTTCAGGAGGCCTGTGTGTCACTAGTCCCCTTCCTGGCTATGGAAGCGTGAGGGAAGAGTGAATGTGGGTGGCTGCAGGGGCAATGCATGGCCAGTTCCTTCTCTGAGGCCCTGAGATGGGGGTTCTCAGCTGATTTCCAGTGGTTTTTACACCTCTCCAAATCAGCTCATGGAGACTGGCCAGGCAAAGAGCAGCACAGAATCCAGAGAATGCATTGCGAGCATCTTCACAGACACCTGCTAAGAACTGGGCTGGTTTTTGCAATTTAGATGCTTTTCACAGCCTGACCTCTCATTTCCAACCTTGCAGTTTTTTCTGGCTGGTGTTATGCCCTGTTTTCTGGCACACCACGTACTTTGTCATTGCATGTGATTCTGATCTTGCAGTAATGAACCTTTTGAGGTGCAAATGTCTGTCAGAGCTTGATAAGGGCAACACAAGTAATGCTGTCAGAGGCTCTGTGTATGGGAATCTGCCTGGGAGATTCACATCTCTCTGATCTCTTAAATCAGATCTGTATTTAATGTATCCCTATTTCCTTTTGATACCAAGACTGCAATGTGTATGATAACTTTAAATTTGACTCTCTAATCCTGTATGAGTCTTCTCAGTATTGTCCTAATGGATATTGTGCACAAACTTGATTTTAATGTTAGTTGAGCCTTTTTGCCCAAATTTGCTGAGCTATTCTTATTCAGTATTGCACACTGTTAGTTTTAAGCAAGGTATGTTCAAGTAAAGGGGCTGAAACACACATTGAAGTAAGATATTGAGTAGGACAAAAATCCAGAAATTTCCTTTGTTCCTGAATTGGACTCTTCGCATTAAAGTCTGAGGTTTAAGCTGAAATTAGAGTTGAAATTCCCTGACTCGTGTGATGTCAGTGGGATTTCAGCCTTTTGTTGGAAATCAATAAAGTAGTCTACCCGTTTTTTGTTAAGTGGGAATTAATTGATAGATGTGTTCTCCCCATGTCTCTGGACATGGGTAGATTCAGCTCTGTAGCAGTAGGACACGTTCTGTATCCTGCACATTGAGCATCACAGCACCATAAGTGCTTAGTGTTATGACTGGGCAAATGTCTGAGGCATTTCTTTTCATTTTGTAGCATTTCACTGCTCTCAGTGCTTCTTGCAATGGCATATGGCATGTGTGTTAATGACCACTGAAACATCTTACAGTCAGTGTCATTATTGCTCAGACATGTGCTAGGCAAAAAGAACATGAGAAGGTCTTCTTCCCATTTCCTCAGAAGTCTAGAATTATTCCCAATACTGAATTCTCTTCTTTTTTCCACTGTCACTTTAAATAGCTACAAGTGAATTGTGTTAAATATCAAGCCACCAAAAAATGAATACTGGCCAAGAGATTGTAATAAATAGAGAATAAACTCAGAAAAGGATCCCGCATTTAAAAATTGATAATTGTCATTATCAACACTACAATGATTTCCCCCCATGGAAATCGTGTAATACCCCTTAGAGAGACGGGCACATCAAAGAGAGGCCACTGATGCTTTCATGATGTGCATGAAGTACTTCATTAAATAACCACTAACAACCACATTGGTCCTTTTTTTTCTGGGCAGAAAGTATTATTACTACCTTGCAAAATTATGCTGTTTGCACTTAATCATTTCAATTAATCTTTAGTAAATTAGCCAGTACTTTGTAATTATATTTGCAGTTAATTTAGTGCCGTCTTAAAAATAATTCGTTGCATAATACAAGCAATTAACATTTATTCAGGATTTTTTTCTGTTGCAAGGGGACATATAAATTATTCTCAGTGGCCTTTCTGTACACCTAATTAGCACCTGTTTGAATTATTCTACAGGCTATGGACATTTCATCTGAAAAATAAATGTATTGCTAGTTTTGTGAACTCATTGCAAATACACAGTTGTAAAAATTCCTTTTCAGGGGACTGCCAAAGTGTGATTTCATACATCTTCTGATTTTATGAGCTAAGCTGGGCTTTTAGGCTATTGCACCCAGAATAGTTACTGACATTTTTAATGCAGTTAAAGTGGAAGTGGTCTGATACCTCTTCCCCATAATTAAGTACAATATCCCAGATTTGTAGCCTGCTTTATTCAGTAATGAGAGAGGAAAGCAATGAGACTTCAAGAATATAGATCTTAGTGTAACTTTCACATTTCTTTATATGCATATATAGTTTTACTAATCAGAGGTTATCAAAAGCATTGCTGTGCTGGAGTGTTGAGTTTGCTGTGTCAAAATTTGTGGAAGTTAAACCAGATTGCTTCAATCTGTAGGTTTCTGTAAGTAAGCTCCAAGGTAAATGGTAATTTTCTATTTAAATGCACAGAGGAAGATGATTTTTCTAAAAAGGAGATCTGAAAAAACCTCTCAAACAATAATGCCAAAAAATATTTACAACCTCCACACATACTAAATTGGGGAATCAAAACAGGAGACTTTTCTGAGGGCATTAAATGTTGCAGCAGGCCCTCAGCTCCTGTGCATCAGTGTAGCTCCTTTGTTTTCAGCCCAATGAGGAACCTTTACCACAACATAGGATCTAGTCCAAGAGTGCAGATTTCTGGCCATCTTTTCACAGGTGCAGAAAATCAACTGTGTCTGCAGTGATTACAAAATTTTCATAAACAGCTTTACATTGCCCCGGCCACTGATCAGATGGTATCGTCACACCTGGAAGGCAAATCTGCAAAACATGGGATGCCCTAAGTCTCCTGGCATTTCCCCTTTCCAGGGGCACAGCAGGGGCCTTTTCCAGAAGCAGCTGGTTCCACACCTTGTAGCAGGGACTACAAGGAGATGTTCATTCTGTGAGTATCTCCTGGGGTAGAAATTCTTTCTTAGAGGAGGTTTGTTGATACAGATCAGGCCTTGAGGCAGATCAAGTTTGATTTTTCTGTTTCGTGGTAAAATATAGGATACAGGTCTTAAACTGGCCTCAGAAACTCACAGAGACTGGGTGGAAAGGACTGATTGTGGCTGTGATGATTTTAGAGGAGCTTACAGAGCAGAGAAGGCAAGCAGCTGTGTTCTGCCTCAGCTGAGCCTGTGTATCTTCGCGTTCATTTTCACGTAAAATTAACTGTGAAGTTTCCAGATGAGCAGAAAGACAATTTGTGAGTTACTGTAGCCTGATATTCTGTAGAGAAGAAATTAAGTTTCCTCCTAAGCAGAAACAAACAGTATTTTATATTAAGGTAAATATCCAACTTGGAAGGAAACCAAAGCAGGATGTTGGGCCTCACAAAGGCACAGATTCCCCTTAGCGGGGTTGGGTTTGGTGCATGTGTCAGAGTTTGCCTGCTTGTCATGAAAGAGCATGTCTACTCTTTAGCTCTCTTTGGGGACTTGAGAAAAGCTACAGTTTGTAGTTCACAGATGACAAATCAATCAAGCAACAATACTACAGAAAATGTTTATTGTATCCCTCTAATATGGAGCCATATTAGAAGAAAAATGGAAGGTAGTATGCTAAACCTTGCATAAAACAACCTCTTTCTGTACTTTGGTATCAGAAAAAATACAGTATGAATGTTTACAGTGCACTGGGATAGAAATTCTGGTAAAATATCTGCTTTGCCATTTAGCTTTTTAAATAACTAGTTCATGGCCTCCTAGTTTGTTTTAGTTCATTTTATTTTACAGGAAATAATAGGCCACTCCATTTGTATCTTACATTAGTTGCATCTTGGGTATTTTAAGTTGCAAAATAGATTGGTTTTGCCCTAAGCCATATTCAAGCTCTAACACATATTTCTATTTCCCAAGCATGTGCTTTATTTGCAGTATATCTGCTTATATTGTTATTGAATAAATTTGTCAATTTTCTTCAGTTTGTTTTCAGCATCGAATATGATAAAGGCAATTTAAAAAAAAAAAATTCTGAAAACAGTGTCTTAGAAGAAGAACAAGGCTGCATTGAAAAGCTAAACAGCCTGTTTTGTAAAAGACGGTGAACTGTGATTGGGAATAAAAACAAGTAATCCACAACAGGAAATTGATTGTTGTCATCTCTTAGAATTTTTCTTTTTTTTTCTGAATGTTTTCCATCATCTGTAAGTTACAAAGCTTATAATATCCTAATCTGTTCAGATGAAGCTTTGAATAAAGGGTGCAGACTTGGAGAACTGCTGAGGGACTCATAATATTTTGGTCATAGTCGGCAAAAAAAAAAAAAAAGTCTGTGTCTTCAGCATGTAACTACTTTCTTGCTCTTCTTTTCTTTCTTGGAATAAACACAGTGAGATGTAAAGGTGCCTATCTGCTCTCCTGGGAGCTCTTAATGTCACTGAAGGGATGCAACACTTGTAGCAGTCTGTTGGTAAAGCCCAGCACGGGGCCCTCAACAGGTAGGACTTTTTCATTGCACTTCCATTCCTAACTTAACAATCAGATTCAAGTTCTCACTTTATAGAGAGCTTGCAATAATTGTGCCATACTGAAAGCCTTTCCCCTGATTTTGAGTAGGAGCACATTGCTTCTCTGTCTTCTTATAGGCCAGTGTACTCGAAAAAGGAAACTTCCTGCTGTTAGCTTAGTGTTCTCGTCACTTGTTAGTTAGAACTTTGGGGTTTTTCCTCTTTTGAGGGGGAAAAAACAAAGTCTGGTATTTTTTTGTCAGATGCTGATTATTGTGGTTGTGCCTCTAAAATAACTCAAAAGGATCCTTTGCTCTTATAAGCAAAGGATCTTGAAGCTAAGTTTCATGAGCTTCTCTTCACTGCTCTGTCAAAACAGCTGGGTTTTTTCCTGCTTAGAAATTGGTTGGAAAGACATTTACTGATTTCTCTCTCTTATTTCTTGTATTGGTAGTATTTAGGAGCAACTCTTACAGTATTCCTGAATGGGTTGAATGAAAATTATAGGACAGGCCACTGAAACACAATAGAAACAAATTGTTCCTTTATTGTGTTTGCATGACTTTGTACCTGCTGTCTACCTACCTGCTTTTTTCTTACTCGTTTTCTGTTGGCATGATGGTTTGAGTGTTGCCTCTGAAAGCCTCTCTGATTCCAGCTTGCTTTGATTTTTTCAAAATGCTTCCTATTTGAGATCTGGGAATTGCATACAGCTCATTTCACCATCTATGGAGAGTACTTTTTGCTAATATATTCGTTTTTGACCCACCTCCAAAGATAATAGCCAGCAGCTCTTCTCTGTCGATGCTAAAGCAATGCTTGTTCTCTGAAGTGCTGCCTCATAAAAGCCTTTTAAGTTTAAGGATTTCACATTCATCCTCTAATTAAGCAGGTGTCTAAATCTGCGAAGCTGCTTCATTCTGAAATCCAACCTGCCTCCACTTCAAAGGTTGTTGTTTCTTCTCCCCGAGATGTTTTAAAAGTGCTTCTTTGACGCCTCAGATTTGTAGGGTTATTTAAAGGCTTTGCCTCTCACCTGATCCAGTATGTATTTTCCAAAAATACACAGAATGCATTGGATCTGATGAGATGCCCCAAGGACATTCCTTAATAGCTGCAGTTCATATCTCTGAAGATCTTCAATTACATGGAATAACCAGCCCTTCTGCAGCCTAATGACACAAGTGTTTGCAACTGTATAGGATCCATTTGATGGTACTCCCATCAGAAATCTAAATCTTTCCTCATTTGGTTTTTGTTGGTGGTGTTGGTTGGTTTTGGTTATAAGCAATATGTCAGTTTGGCCCTGAAACACATCTAGAATTTGTCATACCCAAACCCTGAGTAAAAACGAGTGGATTTAGCCTAGCTTGTCCCAGGGATTCCAATAGGATGCAGCTCCAAATACAGCTGACTTACCAGAATGATGTCTTGCCTTATGATTCTGAGAGAGGCACTGTGACTTAAGTGTGGGAAGTCTTCCTACACTTCAGCTTTACATCTGAAAATAAAATGTCTTTTTTTGGTAAGAACGCCTGTGAAGTCATTGTTGACTCCGGAACCCAACATAAACTATAACTATCCTAAAAGAGCAAACTGAAAATACTCCTGCTTGTGGAAGAAAAACAGGTTTTATTTGCATTTATTATGTCCAAGGAGGCTGAGAGTTAACTTTAGAAGAAACAAGGAATTCCAAAAGCAACAGAAACCCATGTCCTACACCTACAGGTTTATGTCCTACAACCACAAATTACTGCTTTCTCATCCTGCATGTTTTCAAGAAAACGACATATGGATGGAATTCAACAGACAAAGCAGGAGGAGATTACACCAGATGTGTGCGTCCTATTCAGTCACAGTGGTTACTCAGTATTTACTCCAGGATTTTGGCTCTGCAGTCATTGGTCAAAAAAAAAAAAACCACAACAGAAAACCAGAGAAGACAGCAAACTCAATCCTTAGGGTTGCCTCCCGTAGTTCCACATGAATTGTTCTCTCTCATCCCTGTCAGCCACAGGGCCCCGTGTTTTTCCCCAGGGTTCACTGTGGGTCCTAAATCATGCAGCCATTCCCCTTTTTAAGGTACATGCAGACAATGTCATGGATTCTCCACAGGTAGACCATGGGGCATGAAGGCAGGGGGAAGAGTTTACACTGACCTTCCTCCCCCCAGGAGCAAGAAGGGGTGAATTAAACCTGAAGCCCTTCTGCTTCAGAGCTGTCCTTTCCAAAAGGACACTTTTTTTCATATGAGCCATTATTTGTTGATTCAGGCAAGCACCAGGGCAGGAGGTTGCTCCCTCATCCTATTCCACAAACTGTTATTGTGCTGGCCCTCTGTTTACTCAGCCACAGATGAGCAGACTTTTCTTGCTGCAAAATCAGTATTTTTCATTATTGAGTAACTTGATCTGCAGAATTAGAAAGAGTTCTAGTCCTCCTGGGTCTAAAATGTGGATTTTCTCGGATCCTTCAGAAATCAGAAACTGCTAAGAGTGGAAGTGGTTCTGCTTTGTCCTGGAAAGCATCCATGGTACACACAAACCTGGTATGCACTGCTCTGTTTCTCTGATGAGGTCACCACTTAGCACTTGTCTTTCCTTTCTCAGTTCCACTTTAAATTGGATGTAAAGTTCTTGAGACACATGTAGTGCATCAATTTCCTCAGGGCATTTCTTTAATTTAAGGAAAGGTGCAGAGACTCCAATTAACCTCAGATGAAGAGACCCATAGTTCATTGTCTGTCTGGGAAAATGAACCTCAGGGAACAGTACTCTTTACATTGCAGGTGCATGTCAGAACTATGATCAGAACTCATGTTTTTGGCTCCTACTCTGGCATGTGATCTATGAGAACAGTGTGAACAAACAAGTTCATTAACCTCCCAGAGCCTTTTTTTTTTTTTCTTGCAAAGAAGTAGTTCTATTTCCCATGCATCAAATCTGAAAAAAAAAATCAACACAAATGAAGGATGTCAGCATGTGCTCACTCACTGCACAGTGATAACTACCTTGACCTTTTCTTACAGGGAGAACAGGAACACTTAGAGGTAAATACACTGGTAAATAGTACCACTCCCAGAGCCTTCACAAGATGATGTTACTCACAAGGTTATGTTCCTACCCACAGATCTGCAAGTAACTAAGAGCAGCAGCTTGTTTTGTCTGAACAGACAGCTGAAATTACAAGACTGATATTTGCACATGAGCTAATAGGAATATGATTCCTCCTGTTTGATGCTCCCTGCTACCTCCTGATTACTCATCCTTGGGCAAAACAGCACCTTGGAATGTGCTTCATCCTTGCAGAAAGACATGGCAGCACATGGAACAGTAACAAGTTTCAAACCTATATTGGCTGAAAAATGCAGCTATCAGTGCTACCTGCTTTGTCCCAGTAAGCAGCTATGTCCAAAACTGAGATCCCCCAAACGATTTTACTAATACTGGAGTAAAAGGTGGCCCCAGAATGATGCAGGACACTCCTCTAGGGCCATTCTCCCTTTACCTTTTTTCCACGTCATCAGCCAGGAGCTCTCTCCAGCCCTCCTATTACTCAGTACTCAGCTCTGCTTCAGAAATTAGATTTGTCTTGCAGATGGACAGATCAGCAGGAGTCTTTCAGTGTAATCTCTTTCTCTTTCTGTGTATAGACAACCAGCTGCGCAGAAACACCTGTGTGCACCTGAAAGTTTCTTCAGGTCCTTAAAGGTTTTATGAGAAAAGCTGGTTCATCTAACAGACTCAAGAAGGTTGGCTCACACAGCAATCTCAAAAGGGGAAAATGTGTTTCCTTGCCACTGAAAAAATAGGAATCTCTCTCCCAGTGGAAGAGCTAATTAGACACACCTGAGCCTCCCATGGCTTAGGCATTCCCTGGGGATTCATTTCTGGGCACAGCTCTTGCTCCTTGGACAACAGAGGGCTGTGGGTTCTCACAGAGTGTAAGACAAGAGACAGTAGTGCTCACTGTTGGATGTTTTGTTCTCCTGTAAAAGGACCCAGAAATCACTCTTGGCCACAATTTACACAGCCAAAAGAGGAAACCAGTGTGGAACATTTCATAGTGGCCAGCTACAGTGGACACTCACCTGTGGATACCTAAGCTTGTAGTCCCCAATGTATCTGGCACTTGCTCTAGGGAAAAATAAAGACAGAGTATTTCTGTTAGCATTTCCAGGGAGCCACACTGGGACAAGAGGCTGCAGAAAAGTGGCTGAGTTACAGACTCTGGGTTAGATATAGGAGGGTTTAATTCATCATTTACCGAGAACAAAGCAAGGCAGTGATTTAGTAATTGATTTAAGGTGCTTCACTTTAATGATAGTATAAGACTACTTTGTGTTGTCATATGAGCAAAGGTCAGTGAACTGTCAGTCCTCATTATTTGGGTAAATGTTCTTTTGTGAACTCCCAAACGACTTCATGTTACATGGAGATGAGTACATGTCTTAGGTAGTTATCCTCAAAAATCAATAGGCATAAAGTTTAAAAGAAGGCAAATCAGTAAATGGAAGGAATCATAATTAAAGAGATGGAAAAAAATTAAGAGCTAAAAGAAAAGAGAAACCATTACTCAAAGAGTCCCAGGAGAGAAGAGTTAAAGAGTTAAGCATTACAATTCCTGAGTGGATTGGTGGCCCATCTCAGTCTAAAATAATTTATCCCAGAAAAGAAAATAGAAAAGACACAGGGTATGTGGAAAGTATAAAAAACCTGCAAGCCCATAAAGGAGACTAATGGAGTCAGTCATGCAAGGAGTATATTTCATCTACCTTCGGGATTTAACTTTATGCTCTGAATTTGCTGTGACAATGGATCTGGGGTCCCCAAGTAAATATACATCCTTGTTCCACCCCGTGCCGTGCACATTCAGATCTCACAACTTTTTACTGAACCTTTGCCAAACCCCAGCCTGGTTTTGACACCTTTTTTGCTCTGTAGACTTCCCCATTTCCATTTATCATCTTGAACTGCCCACCGTCATGCCTCTAGATCCAAGCTGTCTTCCAGAATGTAATTTTTTTGATTCTTATATTCTTAGTTAGAAAAAAAGCAGATATTCATTAACCTTTTGCATGCTATTTACTAATCATTATATCTTTATAATAGCCTCTCATTAAAATAATCACTATAGATCTCTTTCTCAGTTCTCTTCCAAGAAGAGTTTCCCTTCTGTCTCTTATCAGTATTTAGCACCTGTCTTTGAACTCTGGTATCTGTTCTACCATTTCTTTTCCTTTCCTTAAGGGAGGTCTAGAAATGAACCAAATCAGTCAGGAGGGAGAGCACCACCAACTTTTGATAACAGTCTTCATCCAGTCTTTTAAACAGGGTCCTAGAGTATGCACAGCAAGTGGAAGGCAAGGGAAATGAGGTCACAGTTACAGAGCAAAAAAATTCTCAGATTCTACTGTTATTGCTACCTTATATTATTGCATATGAAGGAAAATTTACAACCTGTCAGGAAAATCTACAATACATGGAAAAATATGAATTAGATTCTTTGTCTGTGTTACTGAAGGGTAAGTATTTTCTCTTAAGACTACTGGGTGTTGGGTTTGCTCCTGTTTTAGGCTTCGCCTTTTCTGTCTTACCTTCTTTCCACTACAAATTATACAGAAGAACAAATTTATTGTTCCACTCAAAAGGCAGTTGTGAATACAATTAACTCATGAGCTGAGGTTGAGGCTTAGGTTTCTCTTTAACTGATGCTTAATTGTGTAAAGGACGTTTGAAAATTACCTGTGCTTCCACCGGACACCGTCCCTGGGAAAGTGGAACATGGCCACGTTCCCCCTCAGGGGGTGAACTGAGCTGTGGGGCTCTGAGGGCCAGATCACAGCTGCCAGCACATCTCCAGTGCCCCAAAATACCCTGCATGAGGCACCCATGTCCACGACAGGAGGGTGACACAGCCCTGCCCCATCCTTGTGAAGGGAGGGAGTGGGGGGAAGGCCCAGGACTGACAGGCACCTGGAGCTCATCCCCTCACCTGCAGCTGCCTCCCTGTGAGCTGATGCACACCTGAGGCTCCTTTGGTAAATTATCAGCTGTCCCACCAGCTATAATAGGGTATCGTTGGGTTGTCATGGGGAGCAGGTGGGTGGGGGATTCAAAGGATCTGCAGCTGTGTTTTCACCTTTGTCCTCCAGAAGGGAGATGAGGTGGAGTGGGCTGGGCCGCTGTGGTGAACCTCGAAGCCTGGGGTGCAGGCCCGAGTGGAGCTGCCCTGGTTGTGTCTACCTGAGGAGAGATGAACCTGCTGTGTGGATAGCAAAGGTGAGGAGCTGTGGGAAAGGGAGGTGTCTGTTAGATCTCACAAGCTGGGGCTGAGGGGAGGGGTGCTGAGGAGCAGCCACTCCAGCTCCATCTCTCTGCCCCTCAGCTGTGTTTGCTGTGGGCTGGTTTTGGCTAGCTTGAGTTGTTTCTTCGTCCTGGTGGGTTAGAGCCTGGCCTGGCTGGGCTTCCCACCTCTTACACAGCCCTGGAGTGCCTGGTGGTCACTGGGGGGGTTTGCTTTCGACCAGAAGGGTCCCTTCTCTCCTGCTCCCCTCATGGCTGGCAGGTTCCTCAGACTAGCTGTTTTGCCTGTGCAGTTTGTCACCTGTTGTGTGAGGTCGAGGTAGAACTTGACACAGTCAGTGTTGTGTCCCTGCTTGAGCAGGGCTCAGGAATGGGAATACTGGGGTAACCTCATTTCTGGGTGCTCAGCTTAGCAGGATAGTAATCTCCTGCAGTGTTTCCCTCTGCTCTGCTCCCTGCTTCTAGTAATGGTCCCATGGGCTGGGACAGGTACTGTTGAGCTATTATAGGGATCTTCTTCCCTTGCTTTTCACCAAAAACTCTGCATTAAACATGGGTGAAACATAAACAAATGGAAAATACTGTGTTGTATGTAAATGAGTTGTAAAGCAGTGTTGGGCGTGCATTGTTCCAGCTCTAAATCTAACATGAGGCAAGTCCTTGTGTTTCTGTCAAATGCTAAATCTCTCTAATACCACATCTTCTGTAATTTCTGAGACCTTTGTCATCATTTGCTGTTAGTATTTTCTGCTTTGAAATAAGAGATCCACATGGTATGTGCTGTGCCCATTCACAGACAGTCACTTCCTAAAGGTGATAAATTCCAAGTAAAAGTAGAAGAGAAGTAAAAGAGAGAGAAAGCAGCTTGTGCAACATCATGCAGATGTTATTGTTAAAAAAAAAAAAAAATAGTTGGTTTAAAAAAAAAAAAAAAAAAGGAAAATCTGACAATTTCAGTGTTTTCCACCCTGATCCCCCACAGTAGCATGTCCAGAGTGGACATCAGTGATGTAGTGTAATCATCTACATCTGGTGTCACAGGCTGGTTGATTTCTCTAATGCAACTCAAATGATTTTTCTGAAATGGATGTTTTGGGGAAGAACTACTTGGACTGTACATACGTTGGCAAATGTAGAAAGGAAAAAGGTGTTGATGGTTGTATCTGAGCATTTTTAAACTAATGATCAGAAAGGTGAAGACAACTTAGAGAGCAATAACCAAAAGCAGCACAGAAGCATGAAATATGTAAGGAAACTTTCAGTCAAGACAGACTTTCAAGAGACCTTAAAAGCTAGAGCTGAGTTATCGTAGTTCAGACAATAAATGAGAAGGAATGACTAAATAAGAGTCCACAAATCCCAAGGACAGTGCTTGTTTATGGCAATTCACAGAATATATGGTTGGAGCTGTATTCATCCCTACTCATTGGTTATTGATTTGAACTTGAGCAAGACAGAAGAATTTTAATAACTTTATCTCAGACACCCCACAAAAAATGTGGAATGCCAACGTTGTTCAGTTTGTACCTTGTTTACAGGTCTCCCTGTTTCTTTCCTGCCCATGCAGACATACAGTAAAGAAAATTAATTAGAGAATTTGTATTAATCCTTGGCTGCAAAGTTATCTTGAATTTTTAAGAGTTAAAGGCAAATTTACTCCTCTATATAATTTACTCTAAATAATGTTCACTCTCTAGTCCCCTCTCTCATCATTAAAACTTACTGTGTCAGTTCTTTTTAAAATTAGTCTTAGCAACTCACCAATGCATTTTTCAACTGTGGTATAAATACAACTGACTTTTAGTAGGAATGGTGTGTGGTGAAAGGCTATAGAGACAAACCAAGAGCCAAAACCAGAATAAAATCTTAACTAGTTGGCTGCTCTCTTAATGCATAACCAGGTTCCCTAGCTCCAGTGATTTTGCCAGTACACCATGCTCGCTATATGATGTTTTAAATCCATCCCCAAATGCTTCATTCACACTATTTGACATTCCAAGTACCACTCCTCCCACCCATCTGTCTGGCACCTGAGTTGCCAAATGCCTTTCCTTAGTTGGGTCTTTGAGAAGTTGATGCAAAAAGAGATGCAAGGTGGCTCTCACCAGAGTCCTACACAGACCCCAGGACCACTGTGCTGGAGGAGTAAAACCCCCAGAGCTCTCCAGCCAGCAGCACTAAGCTTGATTCAGGTCTGGAGATCTTCAAGCTACATGGAATTCTTTCACCACAGCTTAGTGTCCCTTTCTAACTTTGAAACATGCTTTCATAGATGTGCTTTTTTTAAATTATATATTGCACACGATTTTTTTCCCCCATACTTTCAGCTTCCTTGGAAAATAAAAACTCTTTGTAGTAATTTGAAATGAAATTAAAAATAAAATGGCTTTATTCACCCAGCAGGTGGTCAGTGGGCCACCAACGCCAATCACACGATTCACAGCCCTTGTGTTGTGGCCCAGTTACTCCTGGTCTCAGCTCTAGTGGCTCATCAGCAATTGGTTCAAGAGTATCAGAAATAGTACACTGAGCCTATCCTGAAATCATCCATTGCTTTGTTGCTAGCTTCATATGGATTCCAAAATAAGACAAAACTGACCTTGTGCTGATGTTTTAAGTTCTGCCACTGAGCTTGGAGAAAAGTTGATAGGTCAGTTTTTGAAGATGATGTGTGACTAACTTGGAAATACAGACATGGTCTGGTAGGGGGAGGTTCTACATTCTTAACTCTTTATTGATTCTGTTTGTCAGTGCAAGCAGTATTTAAGCAAGAAACTATTGCTCTAGGGCCTCAACTTAATACACTTACTGTAGCCTCCTTATCCTGTTAAAATGAAGAGAATCGGATTGCTCTGGGTTGAACAGCTGCTTGAAGTCAATCTGTGTCCACTGTTAAGGGAAACAATGTTACTGAGGAGAAGCAGAAGGCGGCATATCAAAATTATATCCCCAAAGCATTTTCTACAGACGTCTCGAGAGTTCATGGGGTATTATGAAGCACACAAGACATCTGGTCCCATTTTTGTAATCTCATCAGTGTATATAGAAAAATCTTCTCTCTGTTTACCTCTACTTGTCAAGAGCCACAGAAAAGCTTATGTATTTTTTTATGTGCTTATTTATCTTATTGCTGTGTGAACATTACTGATTCTTAACTATCCGAATCAGCTTAATGTGTCGTTAAGTCACCAACTTCTTTCACTGTAACATCTGACTCTCCTGCTTATTTATAGCTCTTCATTGAATCACTTTGTAAAGCAGGAGGTCTGGGGATATTTTTGTGCTGTGTTATGGGGCATGTTGTCGTTCATCTGCAAGTGCTGTGAAATGACTCTTTCCTACTCAAGAGTACTATTGTACTCTTGTTCAGTGTTAATGACACTTCAGTGTGGTTTGTGGAAACACTTCACTTCTCCCCTGGAAGGGGAATGCTGAATTGGCTGGTTCTGCAGGCACCACTGCAGCTTCTAAAATCTCAGGGTGGTGAACTGCTCGTGGTGCCCTCCTCCTACAGGTTAACGTGGGCTGCCCAACCAGCTTCACCAGGTGCTGTGGGGTCCCAGTTAGACCAAGGACATGTTGCAGAGCCTAATTTTGATGAACCAACAGGCTTTATTTACTGTGATTTGTCATCTTGACCTAGTTTGATGTGGCCACTCCTTTCCTAAGCATTAATTAAAGCAGAAAAATCAAAAAATATTCTGGGCTTTGTTTTGCCCATAGGGCAGCATATTCTACGCTGTTGCAACATTTAACTATATTTCTTGATCCAAGACTTTTTGTTTAAATTGCCAACATACTGGACAATTTATTTCATTCACATGATGATATTTCTGAAGACTGCATAAGCCATGCTTTTGTCCATGAGGAGTGGTTTTGCTGCCTGCCTTTCATTACCTATTTCAACAGAGGTCTGTACAAAATGTGTTCATTTATCTGCATAACTAGTTGAATCTATTTTATTTTCTTCAGTCTTCCAATTATAGACCAAGCCTAGACCTGTATGCAATATCCAGTCTCTGTTCTCTTCCATCTCTGCCAAGAAAACAAGTTGTTCCTTTGGAGAATGACATGGTATTGCAAGTCCATTCTTACTAACACTGTCTGCTGTAGTCTGAGGGGGTTTGTCTGAGCAAGGACCAATTTTCTGCTACCTAAACCCTGCATAAGTAAACAAAAGTAAACCAAGAAAAACTACTGGGAAAAAGTAGATAAGTTCTAGCTGTACCATTAGATTAAAACGTCAGACCTGCCTCATGCTTTTCCACTTGCTACGTCGTACCCGCAAAATAAAATAACCTTCATCCTTTACAAAGCAAAGTTGCTCTCCCTTCCCACCCCAAATTTTGAACAGACAGAACTTGCAATGTGCTGTGTACTTCCTAAAGGAGCAGAGGAATTGGATCTACTGGTACTGGAGGTCACTCCTTTGGAGATAAGGACACAGCGCCTCTCTCCAATAGCTAATGGAGCCTAAGTGGCAGGGCACTGATTTCAGGGACTGGCCCTAGCCTGGCCTCTGGGATGCATCCAGGTGGTCTGCCACACTTCCCCTGTAGGAGAGAGCAAGCTCTGCTGAAGGACTCAGTGCAGCAGGAGCTGCCAGGAACCTGCCCCAGCTCAGTAAAGGGCATCAAACTGATGGTGCCTCAATAAAGGCGTGAGAGTGGATTCAGTAGTCAGGATCTGCAAGATCCTGCCAGATGCATCTCTGCCTCGTGTCCCTTCCAGTAGCATCCAGAACCTCTGGATCAGGCAGTTGCAGCCTGCCTGGCCCAGGACTCTGCACCACTTCTCTTGGCAACAGCCTGGAGAGGATCTTAGGTGATGGTGGCTACTTGCCTAAGGGTCTTGGAGAACAGGGTTCTTCTGCAAGAGGCACATGGGAGAGGCTTGTTTGGAGTATGGGAACGGACACTAATTGGAGTTGAAGGGTTGCTTGCAGAAAGAGGGGTGTTTGGCCACAGCTCATGAGAAATGTGACAAACCACTGAGGTGAATTGAGAAACTGGAGGGGGAAAAAAGAAATCAAGCTTAAATAACATTCACTGCAGTGTTCTACTGGAGTTTGATCTCACAAGAACTTGCAATTTAGTTGTAGGCAGTTCTGTGAAAAGGCTTGGTTTAGCATCCTGAAAATTCAGATACTTTGGTGTGTCTTGTTAGCCTTAATGCACCCCTTGTATCTTGAATATTGCAGGAATAATGGGGCCTGGAGAAAAAGAGGGACCTTATTCCCACCTCATGTGGGACCTTATTCCTCTCTACAACCAGCTGAAAGGAGGTTATGGTACAGTGGGGGGGGGATGTGTTGCTTTCTTCTCCCCAGTGTCAAGACAAGGAAAATGGCCTCAGGTTGCTTCAGGAGAGGTTTAGATTGGGTATTAGGAAAAATGTCTTCACTCAAAGGGTGTTCAGGCATTGGAACAGGCTGCCCAGAGCAGTGGTGGAGTCACCATCCCTGGAGGGAATTAAAAGACACAAAGTTGTGTCACTTAGGACACAGTTTAGGGTTGAACACAGTGGTGCTGAGTTAATAGTTGGACTTGATTTTTAGAGGTCTTTTCCGACTTCAGAGATTGACTCTGTGAAGATCTAAAGTGAAGCTGAGTTTAAAGCATATTTTTTGCCATTCTATCCCACAAAATCTAAGTTAAAACAGCCAAATGACGCAGCTTTTCTCTCGACAGTGAACAAGGCATCTGGTGCTTACATGAGAGCTGTGCTACCCTAGAAATGTCTCCTCTCCTCCCCAGTGCATTGGCTCTATTGCCAGCCCTGCAGCACAGACACATAACTGCACTGGTGTTAGAGGTGAGGCTGGAGTAGGTGGTGTGTTCTGATAAAGTGAAGTTCCTAAATGTCCAGTGGTGGTTGGTTGGAGCTATCCAGGGTGAGAACACCTTGCTCCATTTCTCCGCAGGTGATGATAGCACCATCTGCAAAGCATTTTGTTACTAAATGAAAAATAATGGCCTGTTCTGTCACAGTGGGACTTCATTATTGCATTTTCTCTTGTCTGTATGTGTGCCTTTATTGCCAAGGTATGGTGACCTGGTTTTGAGCCCGATGTGGTGCCTTGTGGGGATCAGTGTCCGTTCCTGGAAGGAGGTACACTGGAGCCAGCCCAAGTGCAGCTATTGATATTAGGCCTATGCTGTGAGTGTGTTTTGTCTCCAGGGTTTTTGTGTCAGTACTTGAAAACCGTGTTGTGCTGGAGCGATGCCATCTGCAGCTCCTGAAAGAGCAACTAGTGAATGTGCCAGTTCCTTCCTGAAGTGGTGTAAGAGCCCTGGTGCCACCTGCATAAACAGAGCCTGTGCTCATGTGCAGCTCCTACTGTGGAAAAGGGGTCTCTCCACCTGCTGGGGCCTTGGCCTGGATGACATCTGGGGAACATGTCAGTTTTCAGGTTCTGGATGCTTTATTTTTCCAAGGCTAGCACACCCTCACAACTCACAAGTTACATATTTGTCAGTGTGAGAAGGCAATAAATTTCTCTAACTTACCTGCAGCAAGAATAGTAATGCACTGACATGAGGTGTGAAATCATAGTGGAGTGCTTTTATTGACACTCACCCTAGAGCTAAATTACATTTTTCCTGGACTTCAAATGGAGCAATTTTAATCTTGTTCTGATTTGATAGAACAGTCTGTTTTCAGTTCCTTGAAATGGGTTTTTCCAGCCCATTCTTTGTTTTTTCAACCCTGCTCTCTGCTTAGCCAGTAGATTGAACTTAGCACTAGTAGGCAGCTTGTCCTGGAAAAGCAGAAGAGAGAAGGGAATCCAGTGCTTCACTGAAAAATTAATGCATACCAGCTCTATCACATTTTAAGAGATCAGAAAATTGTATCCTTGCAAGAGGTGACCTGCAGGTGAATTTGCTTAGTTCTGTTTCCTTGTGGGCAAAGAACCACGGGGGAGAGCTCCCTTATAAGCAGAGGGTGTTTACTCAAGAACTACTTTAATGGCTTTCTGGACACCCCATTTTTCTATTAAAAGGTTCAAGCTTTCCTTAAAAACAAAGGGAAAAACCCAAGTAGCCATTAAATGCCAGCTTTTGGTTGCTAAAACATTCTTTCTTTTTTTTTCATATACATATTCTTAAATAAAAAATCTTAAAATAGTTCAACATTACCTTATGTCATTGTGGGCAGTATTTTTTTAATGTTAGTATGTTCTACATGTTACCTCTCATGTCAACCCCATTTAAAAAAATCCTGTTCAGACATTTCCACTCTTGCATGTCCTGCAGACCAAAGTCACCTGTTGCTCCTGACCCACACTTGCTGGAGGATGGCTTGGTGCTGGATACTTTTGGCTCCTTGATGGGATGCTTCCCGTGGAGCTGGATGAGGAATTTCCTGCCCAGCACAAGAGATTCCCATACCACTGCTATCTAAAAAGTTTCATAGACGTCAGGCTGGGAATAGAGCTGTGCTTTGTTCTCCCTGTGCTGTTCAGTCATCCAGTGTGTTTTTCTGCTTGAACTGTTTTTAAGGCCCATTGAGGGATTCTGTGGCCATGTTATGTAAAAGAGCTTTAAAGAGCAATCTGCTCCTTTCACTTGAAATTCTACCCTCCCCAGGCGCTGATTTTGTGGCCACAGTGATCCCCCCTTCAGAAAGGGGGATACAGAACAGTGATACAGTTAAAACATGGGCAATACATTTTAAAGCTCTCTGCAAGAGTACCTAAGCTTGTCAATCCCCTCTTCTCATTATCTCATAATGTCCCTTTTGTTGATTCTGCTGCAGTGTATTTGAGGGACCAGGTGTGAAGTGGAATTTCTAGGCACTCTGGTGCTGGTCTGATGGTGCCCTTAGCAAGAGTGTGTGTGGTGACTCCATGCCCTGACCCTTGTTTTCCTGTACTTGGTGTGTTCTTATGAGTGCTGCTGCTGCTGCAGCTTCAGTAGCATCTCCTGGTGGTTTCTTTCCAGCCCTGTGTGCTGTGCAGAGTTGCCATATACTGTGAAGAAGGTGCTGTCTTCCCACATGAGACACCTGCATTTCAGTGGCTCCCCTCTGCAAAGAGGGATACACCATCTGGTTGGAGTGGTCCTGTGATGAATTGGATGATTAAACACAAAGGTGTCATAAATTGGTGGCCACGACTTGGGAGCTTTTGTGATCTTCGTATGTGCATGTGTGTGTGGGAAGAATGGGATGACATATCTAAGTCATCACTCTCAGGAAAATTTGGCTGCAGGATGACTTCATTTGGTTGGAGGTGTAGGCTGGGAGGCAGCATATGTGAAAATCTTACTTCCCCCCCTTATTTCTGGCATGAAAACAGGGAAAGTCAGTATAAGAATGGCTGAGTGCCTCTAATTCGTGCTATCTGATTTGATTTCTTCTTTACTGGTAGTGGGGAAATGCTTTCCTTTCCTGTTCTATAAAATACCATTTAATGCATTTATTTAAAGCAGTGATTAGGTAGTTCTCTGCAGTCTCTCATTGTGATTTACTGGTCTAACCTTTTGTCTCTGGTGTAAGCCAACACAAACTATCTGGTTCATGGGTAGTAAAGTTTNAAAGAGCAGAATTCTGATTCCACAGCTCCTGTGATGAGAGCTAAGGATGTTGTACCTGCTGCAGGTGACTTCATTTTAACCCA
This sequence comes from Pachyramphus minor, assembly GCA_013397135.1. NCBI lineage: Eukaryota > Metazoa > Chordata > Aves > Passeriformes > Tyrannidae > Pachyramphus > Pachyramphus minor. The sequence continues at coordinate 363,457 of VYXB01009890.1, read as the reverse complement.
TTGCCACTCTCTCCTCTGTTCCAGTGCTGGCAAACTCTACTGTACTGCTGACCTGTGGCAATTGCTGTTTCATGACCTTTTCTTCAGTGGATATAATTGCTAGTTCCATCCTACACTTTTAGAAACCATTTTAGTGTAAGTAAGGCAGAGATTCCACCTCTTAAAAATGACAAAGGGTTGTCCCAGCCATCATTAGGCTTAAAAACACTGCTGTTAATTGATCAGTTGTGATCCTGCAAGGAGGTTTCACCTTCCTAGGGTGTAGTGTTGTATAAAACTGGAGGAGAGCAAAGTTCATCATCATTTTAGTAATTCTGTTAGTGAACTTCATCTGCCTGCAAAGGTGTCTTCTGCTGTTAATCATTAGGTCATTAACCTTAACAGTACGTCTTAGTGTGCAGTCTGCTTGAGCAAAATATGTCAGTACATCTCTAAACTCAGCAGAACTCCACAACCTGCTGACATTTAGTGAGGAAACACCATATTTTGAAGAGCAGGTAGAAAGTGTGTAAAAGGGATTGTGGATGTAGGAGTACTGGGTCTCGTGTGGTGAGCACAATCCTTTTAATACTCAGCTCTTCTGCAGGCACAAGATTCATTCACTTAATATGAAGCATCTTGAGGAAAATGAATGCAGGCAAGTTCAGATCCATTATCACACCCAAAAAAAAAAAAAAAAGAAAAAGCTTTCATTTCATTTCTCTGGGCAATCTGTGTGCACTGTAATGTCAAGCTGTGCATGAGAATGTTACCACAAAGGAAGGTAGTATGCTCTAATTAGCAGTCACAGAAGTGAAATACCAAGGTGTTATTTCGGTGACTAAGAGCCAGACATGTACAGATTGTGATACAGGAATGTTATGTAGATGTGCTGTACTCTGAGAGGTGCTTTTTCCCAGGAGGATATTGTGTGCTATTAAGCACTCACCACATGGAATTGTACTCCTTTTTTTATAGGGTTCATACAAATTAAGCTTGAAATGGCTTTAAATGCAGTGCTATTTCTGTAGGTGTATATCACAAGTACAGTTGGATGGGAACTTTCCAAAATTATTTTTTTTTCCCCTTTAGGAGAGGGAATTTGCTGGAAAATGTCAGTTATGTCAAAACCAAAATGAGGAAACCTGGCTGTTTGACAACGTAGTGCTGACACATTTGTGAGTTTCTAATAGAGAGCTCTGTGGTTTCTCACTGCCTTGCTGATGCTGTGGAGCTGAAGGACTCAGTTCAAGTGCAGGCTCCATGTGTGGTCTGTTGAGAGGTTTGGGACCTCAGGTCTTCTGGGCTCTCAGATATGGGGTCTAGAAATGAGAAGCTTTGGGCCCCTTGGCTTCAGTGTGAGATGACTTTCTGTAATCTCCTTGGCAGAGAGCCTCAAGGTTTTGTCCTTCTGCTCCATCTATGTAGGGTCCCACTGATGACTTTCAAGGACATTTTATGAAGTCCCTTGGAGCAAGAAAAAAGGCAGAAAATTTTCCAGAGCTGGGAGCACTCAACTGTTCTATTTCATTCAGAAAAAAACTCCCAGTGTTTCAGTTTCTCTACTTTTTTTTTCTTCTTCTTCCACAATGTCCTTAGTTCTGGATACTTAAAGGCTTTTTCTTGTTCTAATTCAGAACAAAGCTTTCACCAAATACCAGTATTTCCCATAGGAAAGAAATCCTGAGTTTTTCAAGCTTGCATACAATGTCTTTGGATTTGGTCTCTATGGGGATGGTGCTTGCCAAGGACATAATAAGGCTTCAGCAGGCCACTAACTGGGCCTTTGCTTTTTAAGAACCATTTCTGGATCAACTGTTGAGATAAATTGGAAGCATTAGTGTTCCTGCTCTGGCTTAACTCCCTCAGAGCACACAGAAGCAGTCATTATAGCTGCATCCTGCTACCCTTTCAGATGTATTTCTTGATGCCTGTGTTAGCCTCACTTGACTTCATTATTCCATCATAGGGATGTCTCATATTTTACTTGATTATTTTTTATTAATCTATTTCTAGAATTAGAGTTCCTAGAAAAAAAAAATAAAACACAGAACACACAGTAAATCCTTTCATCACATTATACCCTGTCTAGCTGATTTCCCATTGCCTGCCAGGGCTAGTACTTAATGATTTTAGATGTTGTCCTGGGCTGAACTGACAGCAAACCTTTAGCTAAGGCTTTACATGCAAGGCACTGGGGTAGTATTTCTTCTGCAATGGAACTGAGCAGTTGTCTCTTCTGTCTCTGCCAGATACTTGCTCTGTTTTGCCTGGTCTGCACAGATCTGGACTATATTATTTATGCTGGATTCACAATATTCTTGTCACAGGAATGGCTACTAAACAGAGCTGACATTTGGGAAGGAGGAGCAAAGAGGAAACTGCCTTTATTAATTATTTCCTCACTAAATTTTAATATGTGAAATCAAAATAGATTTTGCAACACTTGTTATCAAGATCAATAATATCCTTTTTTCAAACTACATTTATGCAACAGACTATGCTAATGTTTTCAAATATTGCTGTCCTGTTCTGCTGGCCAGTAATCCAAGAAGTAAATAGATAAAACATTGGTCATATGCACTGAGGAGGACTGTTTAGGGCAATTGATGCTTTAGTGTATGTGAGGGGTCTGAAATTACCAGTGATTACAATTCATCCCCTTTGAAGTCAGTTCTGATAAAATATGTTTCAAGGGCTGTTAATTCATGTAATCCAGAGGAAAAGGCAGAACCATAGAACCAAAATTCATTCACTGAACATTCATTTAAGTTCTAGTCCAAGCTCTGAGTTCTGAAAAATAAGGTCTTCCTTTTGTAAAGGTTTTTGAGTTGAAGACTCTGGAAGTATGTCTCTGATTTAGACTTCTGCAAAAATGAATGAAACTGTTCAGCCAAACCCATTGAGTTCCAACCCCTGTTTAAGCAAAAATGGGTCTGATGGGGCAATAGTAGTGGGGCATCTTTTCAGCAGTGCTGTTTGACACCAGGAATTTCTCTCAGGTGGACAAATTCTTGACATGATCAAGATGAAAAAACTACCCTGATATCAGCTGGGTGCAATGAACAGCATAACTAGGAATAGGCTTGGTTGTTTTGATCTATTACCCGAGGCAGGAGGAGATGGCACTAAGGAATGTCATCTTTCAAATCAGCTGGGGCCATGTCACCCATCAGAGCCAGCTAATGCGTTTGTTGACCTTCTGAGGGGTGTGGAGTAGGTGCATGTGTGAAAACTGGTGTAGTTTGATCCATGCTCAGCAAAGGAAAAAACACTGAAATAGATGCTGATAAGCTCTACTAACAGCTTTAAAGCATCAGTGTCAGACATACCCAGCTGAGTGTAACAGGCTTCAAGACACGAACCCCCTGGAAGCCAGGTAGTGAGCACAGTTCAGTGCTGACAGGCTTGCAAAATCCTTCTGCCCTGGGAAAAATGAGAAGGCTGCCAGCACAGTAGTTTCCTGGGAGACTTCTTTTGCTGACATCCACTTCTTCAGAGGCTAAATCTTCATGTAAATGGAAGAACTAACTTTTCAGTCCATGCAAAGAAACCCTTCTGAGCATGAATGTTGGCAACTGCCTGACAGGATCCAAATAGTTTCTAAATCTGCCTCAGTTCAGCAGCAAAATGAGAAGAGAGGTTTCAGTAGCCACTTGTACAGGTTTATTTTGAAGCACTCTCCAGAAGCAACCATAGCATGGGCTGTTCAAGTTCCTTTTCTTCCCTGGAAACACACATGGGGTTTGTGCTGCAGTCTTTGCAGCAGCAGGACCTAGAAGACTTGGTGTTGCATCTCTAGAAGAGATCCTTCCAGCCTTCTCCCAGGGACTTGAAAGGGAAGTATCTCTCCAGGCACAGGCCACATGATCCTGTGGGTTTGCTGTGCTAAGTAAGCAGGCCCAAGGAGTGTGGAGTATCTGCTTATTGAGTGTAGGCTCCTGAACAGATCTAGAAAAAAAGGCAAAGTTTGGGAGCGCAGTGCTCTTCAGAATGGTTAGAGGCTGTGCCGGTGATACATGACCCCTACTTCTCCCAGAGAAAACTGGGGAATCATGTCTAATTCCTGTGAATAAATCTTCATTTCAAATGTTAAAATGATTCATTGAGCACATGGAGCTGAGAGAATACTCTGGCACTAGTGAAATGTCATACGTTGATAACACATGTCTATTGTGTGTCAGCAGCAGAAAAAAGTAAAATAAGAAAAATACTGCAATTATTAAAAATAAATTGTGTGATCACGTGATGCAATGTCTGTTTGGAAATGTGACTTACTGTCTGCTTTTCTCCCTTTATGCTTCTCTCCTATTGCTTTGCAAATTTTGCTGATAAAGGGAACCATGTGTTGCTCTCTCCAAGTCCTTAAAAACACAGACATTTCTTCCAGGTGGCATGTGGCTTTTTACCTCTTTCTTCACAGCATGACTATCAGTCATGACACGTTTTCTTCCACAACTGTGTCCACAAGCCTCCATCCTTCTTCAGTTCAGAGTCACTTGCTGTGCTGAAGTACCAGCCTTTCATTTATACTCTTGCTAACCATTCTGCCCAGCAGTAGAAGGATTATAATAATTTATCATTTTTAAACCCAGTAGGGGAGTGTTTGACTTTTAGTCATTCACAACATGCATCGGATGGGGATGAAATGAAACATTAGCAGTGCAGTTTTTCTCTACTCTGTGAACCTTCTGAACCACTGGGAACAATGGGAATGAGCTCTTGCCAGGTGTGGACTGTTTAGCTAGCCCAAGAGTGTTATTTCATGGAACACAAGACCTTAATATACAGGGTAGTTCATTTATTCCATCCCAAAGGCAGCAGGTGGATGTTTGCCCTGTGGTTATTTCCCTTTGTCTTTTGAGGCATTTTGAGAGGCCTTAGCAAATGAATCAGCACTCTGTGTGAGAGTGAGGGGTTTTAACAAGCACGCTTCCTAAGGTCTTGTCCTTTGTTGGTGTCTCAGGATTCATCATGACAGAGGTGTGTGTTCCCTGTATCTTGTTCCTGAGGTGCAGCATCAGGAAATGCTCATGGGGCAGTTTAATGGTATTGCTTATTAAGGAAGCTGTAACATATGCTGTAAAACCTGACAGAAAAGCACAACAGTGAAATAACAACAGTTATTAACAGATTGGTTCATACTTTTTGAAATTTTTGTTACAGTGCTGTTTAAAAAAGGAAGTAATAACTCACAGAAACCTGACAAATGCTTTTCTGTGTTCAGGTGTTTGGCACTCTTTTAAACTGTACCCAGTTAGCACAGGTTGTCAGTCTGCTGCTGCTGTGGTAAGCTTGCCGAGTCATGATTTTCTGTTACTACTGATATAAAACAATCTGTAACTGGCTTGACAAAGAAGTATAAAGAACTTACTAGCAAGGATGGGCTTTTTTTTCCTCCTTCCCTTGCCAGCAGGTTACTCTGGATGGGCTGTGTCTGGAAAATGGACAGCTATGGCAGCACCACCACAGCTCTTAATTTTCTTCCCATTTGGCCTCTGGTACCAACCTCTGGCTCTTTTAGAGACAGTAATTAGTACAAAAAATTTCTTACACAATGTAAGGGAGACAGCCCAGTGTTGAAAGGAAGACTTCCTCATAAGAAATCCTTGTGGTCTTATGATAATTGATATTTCATTTGTGGCCAATTTACTGGATATTGTTTTGCACACTGTCTGATGGGGTGAGAAAATAGGCACAAGCCCCCTTCCCTTCCTTGGTATTAGTCATTGCATTGTTGTTCAGAGACAGGTATGGCTGATGAACTCCAAAGGTGTGTATTTCTGTAACTCTGGAAGTAGGTGCTTCACTTGCCTTCCTAATTTGTGTTTGCTGCCTTGAATGCTTTATGTTGCCTTTGAGGCTGTGGTAGTAACACTGCACTCATGAGCAGTGGTGGTGTAACTGAGGCAAGGGTTATATGGAGAGGAAATGCTTGGAAATCTATGGCTCTGAACATTGGACAAAGATGGTAATGGGCCCTACTGCCATTTCACAGGGCTGGACATAGATGGAAAGGAAGTCAAATTGGCACTGGAAGATGTGTCCTCATTCCCATTCACTTGCTTGGTGATTTCTCTTCATCTTAGATGTGTGAGCAAAAGGCACTGACATAAGTCTGATTAATGCTGAAGCTCTTGAGCTGATATGAAGTTGACTTTATCAGATATTTAATTTCCAAAAATAAATGGTCTGATATTTGCATCTTCACATATTAATCCTTAAAGCACCAAAAATAAATAATGACTGATAAGACACATAAAAGGAGCCTTTCCTTCATTCTGTTGTCTTTGACAGTCATTTTTCATTCTTTGGTTGCACGTGTGTTTTGAGCTTCAGGAAGTGTGCAACCCATGTGACTTTGCCAGATGGGAACTTCATAGTCAGGATGGTGCAGATATGGACAAGTGCAAGAATTAAGTGGGCTGAATGTGAGACAACAGTAGGTTATGCTGAAGGGGGGGAGTAAATGTTAGAGGAGTTTTACAAATGGACTGGTCTTGTTTAATGTATTTGTACATGGCGTGGGTAGGTGAAAGTACACATATAAAATCTTCAAAAATTTAGAAGATTGAAATATACAGGAAAAGCAGAAGAATTCTAAGAACTGAACTAAAAAAGTGAACAGTAACTCCACAGTGCACAGGGCAAGTCTGCTGCTAGGGACCAGTAATGAGTTTCTTAAATGCTGTTGGAGCTCTACATTCGAAAAAGAAGAAAAAGGAGAAACAAGGTGTAAATATATTCATTGATCAGAAGATGATTGTCACTGTAAGTGAGATGAATGTGGACCTAAAATATCAGGCAATATTTTCCCATTGGAGATAAGGCTGTGTGCAAGGTCCTCTGTTAACTTCATCTTAAACAGTGTGATTATTGTCAATTAGTTATGCTCAGAAAGGACTTATTCACACTGAAAAGGTACAGGAAAAGGCTACAACAATACTAGACATGTGAAAAAACCTGTCTCATAAGTGGAGGCTAAGCAGACTTAGCTGGTTTACTTTGGCAAGATAATTATTCTCCAAGTATATGCTGGGGAACATATATGTAACATATGGGGTAACATCAGAGGCTGGATGCAGAATCAGTTCCATAAAAATCAAAAAGAAGGATCTGATTACTGGTGTCTAGAACTTGGAGAAAAAACCTAGAAGTAGTAGTTGTGTAGGCTGAGTAATAGCAAAAAGTGTAGATGAGGGAGCCTGATCAATTTGTGAGAAGATTTTTGTGATGAGGTCAGTTGCTGCAGCCCAGTATTTCCAATCTTGATACTATTAAAGGCCAAGGGAAGCTCATGGATTTATTTTTAAGTCACTTGAAACTACTGAGTTGTCAGCTAGTCCTGTAGGCCCTTGAGTTCCTGAGAAGTCTGAAATAAAGTTCCATGCTTTGTACTAAAGTCAGAATGGCTTTTAATCAGATTGCTTTTGGCTGCCACCAAAGACCTGCATGCTCAGATTTAATGTAAAATTCTGTTGCTCTGTGGTTAATAGTCAGATCATCTTCTAAAGTCAGTTAGTATAATTACTCTGATTTCAGTGGAGTTATGCTGACTTTCAGCAGCCCGGTAGTTTGGAATTAAGGAATTTTATATTAAGTCAAAGAAAATAATGTAGCTGGGGTTCCCTGTGCTATCTGGAGGATTATAGTAAAGAGTGTTTTAAAAAAAAAAGTTCCAATCAACCTGTCATTATGGAACTCTGTGGTGTATAGAGACTGCTTGAAAACCTTTACAAGTCTGGGATTTTAAATTGTCTTACTTGTGCTAGGAGCCTGTTGGCAAGAATCACAACATCACAAAAGTCTAGAAAAGAAAGCAGCAAACTAGATGGGGAAGGGACAGATCACGTAGATCACATCTAACTTCTTACTTGCAACTGTGTGTGCTCTGTGTTCAAGGAAAAAAAGTGTTTTGGAAAAAGGTAGCCTTCAGTTTGATAGTCCATAATGCAGACCTTTCAAATCTAGGGTCTTCAGGTTTGAAGATCATAACAGATTTGAAAAGATCTTCCAAATCTGCAGACTGTCTTCTAGGAAAATAAATCCAGGAGAATCTGGTCTGTACTAAAGTGTCCAGGTTTAACACAACCAGAATCACACAAAATCACAGAAACCTGGGCTTTGGAAGTGACCTCTGCAAAGTAGGTGTTCAGGACAACATCTGGTTGGGTCTCCAGTATTTTAGAGGATGAACAGTTTTGCAACTATGTTTGAAAAAATTATAAAAGGAACTTATCGGTTGAGGTAAAAATGTGATGAATAAAGGAATAGAACAACATGAAAGCAAAACACCAAATGGATTATTTTCTCATATGCACTCTTATCAGTTTAAATATGTATGGTCAACATGCTGTCTGACATAGTCACCAACTGAATTTTCCTGCCATCAAACGTGTTTCCTTCAGGAGAGTCTTTCAATTCCACTTTGTATTTTCTAATATCTTTCATTGTTTTAATCCCTGTTATATGTGGAGATGAAACCCAGTACTCTTACAGACTGCTTGTTTTAGACAACCCTTTCAGAATGCCAGCTGCAACCTCACAGCTTGACAGACTTTGACCTCATATGACTCTTTTTCCTCTGCAGCTTCTGCTCCTTTCTAAATCACATTTTGGTGCTGAGATCTCTGCGTATCTGCTCTGTCTTTCCATTGCTTGATTCAGCATATGTATTTTTTTAGATCAATACTTGAAACCACCCTGTCACACAGCTGACTTGCATAGCTCATAACAGCACTGGGTGATCAGCATGAGTCTCTGAAAAGGAAAATAAATAAATTAACTTTAATAGGTTTGGGAGAGTGATTCTCTGTATGACTCACCGCTTGTTCTAACCATGAATTCTGACTCACTGTATAGTGTAGCGTGGAAAAGTTTTGGTAGAAATAGCAAAAAATCTCTAGCAGTCATACCTAAGGCCCTATATGGTGATTCCTGGTATTTGGAGTTCACCCATCTCACAGTGAGTCCAACAGATTGTTATTTTTGGAAGTCCTAGTCTCCAATAAGTCATTATGTGATACATATTTTCTCCCCTGACCTTTGTGTACAGGGGTTTCAATGTGGTCAGGCTGTGAACCTGAGGTGGTCAAGATCTCTCTTGTGATGCCTTTAGAGTGGACATGGGGATGCTGCTACAGCAGGTGAGGAGGTAATTTTGGGACTACTGTACAATACCCAGGATTCCTGAAGCATGAGACTCTCTTTTAGCTTCTGCCACACACACACCCCCTTTCTCCTCTCAGACCACCAGTCGGCCTTTGTCCCATTGGCAAACCAAAATGAACAGTGCAAGCCAGTTCTCTAATATTAATAATGAGGATGAAAGAAGGAAGAAAACACTCTATCTCCATTCAAAGTGTCAGTACCCTTCTGTAAGTATGGGAATGCCTACGTGTCCTTTTGTGCTTCTTTCTCTTGGGCCTTCTGGTTTGTAGCTCTCAGCTCCATCAGTATAAGCCAGCAGGATAACTTCAGGCTTTTACTACTCTGATGGGAATAAACGTGTACAACTGAATTTTCACGGATGCTTTGCCCCAGTCTGAGCTCTCTAGTTTTACTGTAGAGGGTGCATTGATTACCTTGACTTCTCTTTCATGCAGTATTACACTAGGCTTAGTCTACATCCTTCAGTTGACTTCTGCTAACTAAACAATCCCTGTTTTTGAGGAGATGCTTCCAATACTTTAATAACCAGTTTGTTCACTATAGTATGACACTGCAAGCAAGCACTAAGCAGCTTGGTGGTTTGACCACAGCAACAATTAGCTCTGAAGTGACTCTCTGCTATAGGCAGTCACTTCATTAAGTATTTATGAAACTGAAATGTTTCTGTTAATAAAATGCAACTGTAGCTTCTCAGGGAAAGATTGATATGTAAGTGCTTTCCCTCCTTTATCGTTTAATGCATTCACTGACTGGTTATGTCTCTGGGATAAAGAATAAAGGAAGATAAAAGTAAGAAATAGAAGCATCAGCTTTGAACTCAGTGATGCCTGTTAGGAGAAGAACAAGCAGTAATTGCCACTCTAGTATCTCAACCTCTGCCAGTGAGGTGTGATCCCATGAAAATACCAGTTCTGTGAACTCAGCTGCAGCCTGGGCTTGTGTTCCTGTGTGAGGAAGGCTGTGCAGCAGCCACCAGCCAGCAACCTATACTCATAAAACCATGCATCTCACAGCAGAGCTGGGCCTGGAAGCTTCAGACACCACTTAATGGGCAAGGCACAGAATTCCCATTAAAATCAAAAAGTTATATACTGCTGGCAAAAGGGAGGAGAATGGATGCAACAAATCAAATTGCCTTTGGATTAATACTGAAATACTGAGGTCCCTTCATGACTATAGTATATAACAAGAGTTTTTTCATATGAGCATAAGCAATAGAAGGCACCTAAAGACTTGGGCTAAGAGCAGACCCCATGTTATGATGAAGTATTGCAGTCAAGACAGTGAGAGCAGCCAAGAGGACCAAGGCACAGCTCATGGGTTTAAATACAGACCAGCAGAGAAGGAGATATGAGGTCAGGGAGTGAGTGGTTCACCAAGAACTGGGCAGCTGTGACCTTTCCTAGTGGAACAAGTTCCCTGCTTCCTGGACTAATTAAAAACACTGCTGCCTCACCTAAAGGAAGAGAGAATGTCTTTTCTGTCTTCAAAGGCTGAATTTCTCTGTGTCAATTTTCCTAATGGAGGCTGGCTGAGTGTCTGCTGTGGCTGTGGCAGTGGCAGTAAGTGCTTGGGCTGTCAGGAAGCAAGACTAGTTTATACAAAACCATAATGGCATGAGCTAATTTTAAGCAAAATGATCTCAAACAAAGCAATGGTATACTCCAACAGCTTCCACCTTCCTCCTGCTTCTGTAAAACTAAAACCAGATGAATCTGTGGCTGTGTGATCTGCCAGCCTTGATCAGGGGCTGGACTTTTTGTTCTCATCAGGTCTTTTGACTTTGAAGTGACTATTGCACAGCTCCCTGCTTAAGTGGGGAGCTGGGTGACTTTAACTTTGCTTTCACTGTAATCTGTTGGAGTGTTTGTCCTTCACCTGAATGGGAGAAGGGCCTGGCATCACTTTAGTCTTCTTATCAATGCTGGGGTAGCCACACATCCAGAGAAAAAAATTACTGTCTGATCACACCAGTAAAATACCATATGGGTATGTTTATCCTTTTATGAAGTTTATAGAGCCAAACATGGGCTAGCATGTGTTTCAGTGGAAGGATGTCAATAGTTAGTCCAGGATCATTTCAGTTATCTGATATACCTACACATATATTTCCTTAAGGAAAAGAGCAGTACCCAAGGAAGAAAACTGGATTCAATATTAGTACTTTTTTTTTATTTAAATGATATAATTTGATAAATATTTCCAACATTCCTTAAAACAACAAAACTATAAAAAGTACTGATTGTAAAGCAGAGGTCTTAAGAGTCATTAAAAATTATTTCTTCCAACAATAAGCAAGCAAATGAAATGAGAATTCAGCCTGCATTGCATTTTCTCCTTTTAGCTTTAGCTAAATACAGACAGAAGTTCAGTTCTCTATTTATTTGCAAACACTGCATAAGAAACATAAATGTGCTGCTGTTAAGAATAATAATTCGATGCTAATGATTCTGAAAAGTATGCAGGGGAATAAAAGAAGCATCTGAAGGAAAGGGACAGGTAATTAGGCAAAGCAGGGAGATGGTAGATAAGTACCTAAGGAAACTATGCAGTAAAGGTGATTAAAAATAAAGGAATATGAAGTGTACATTATATACTAGAACAGAAAATACAGGAAGTGCTGACAATAGTAAGCCATGAAAAGTGAATCTGAACTTCAAGGGTTAAGGATTGAAACGTAGCTGTCTTGCAATCCACTCTTCTCAAAAGAACTGGGGTGAGGCTTTGCATTACAGCTGAGAACACTGACCATATAAAAGCAGAGCAAGCACAAGGGTTTTGCTCTCCGTATCTGGTGCAGTGCACTTGGCTGTGCTGACAAGCTCCAGTTCTCCCAGCTCCTCCCTCCCACCTACCTTTTGTGTTGTGGCCTCACAGGAGCTCCACTATCTGCTGTTCACCGATGCTCAGCTATGGGTTTTCACTCATGGCCCATTTCCTGCAATGCAGTTGGCCAAGAAGATTTTCATCTCCTCTTGGATGGGCTCCCAGTAAATGGAAATTTAAGGGATGCCACCTGGATCAACACATCTAGGCTAAAAATACAAGAATTTTGCATATCTGTGAAAGAGGATGGTTGTCGAGCTGACAACTGCAAGACATTAAAAGTCCCAATGGATCAACACAAGGGAAGGAAGGTTCCTAACAGGCAGTGACCAGTAGATTACATGAATTAATCATGATTTTGAGTAAATTTTTGGTCCTACTCCCCTCTGTGCCACTTTTGCCATTGTTTTTGATGGAATGACCTTATTTCTGTTTTCCAGGCCTATAGCTGGAAGAACACAGATAAATACAAAGAGGCATTAACAGGAAAAAAAGTGCACAGAGAATTCAAACCTTAGGAAAAAAGCTATTAATTAATTTTATTAGTAACCATAAAGTAAAATATTCTGAGAGTTTAATTTTAATGCCTTTTTGTGGTCAACAATAAAAACTGGATTACTTTCCATTTGGAAGTAGCGAGATTGGGGCACTACAGTTTGTAATATTATTCCCGCTGAGAACCAGTTCCCTTATAATCAGTTGCCACAGAGATATTGCTGAGGAACAACAGTTTTAGTATTGCCAGTGAATGCCTCTGATTGGAGGAAGTTTTAATCAGAAGTTACATCTTGGAAAGGAACAGTAAAATTGCAGAAGTTCAGCTTTTCCCTGGGAGAAGCTGTGGCTCAGCTGCCTGGAGCGGTGACGGGAAGCTCTGACTCCTTGGGTGTATTGCTGTTGTGAGCAGTTACAGCAATTGCCACATTTTTCTCCTCAGGAAGCAATGTCTGTGCAAACTGAGCAGGATCCAGATGTTATCAGATACACAGAAGTGCAAAGAACAAACAAATGGAGAGTAGAGCCATACAGTGGCACTGTTTCACGAGGAAAAAAAACCCTATTCTTTGCTACTGTTAATGACAGTAGTTCATCTTTTCTCAGTTTTGATTCCTCTGGACCTTTTTCCCTGGCTATCTATCTGCTGTATGTGCCTTTCCTTTCAATTTTTTGGCAGTCAAATGATTCTGACCAGCCATCTTTTTGTTTAATAATCACCTTTGAGTATCCCAAGCACTCCAGGAGGGAACAACTAAAAAGCCATAAGCGCTCAGTTGAAGGGTTCCCTGTGAAGTATCAAATAAAAGGTTAAAAGATTAGGCCTCTTGAAAGCCACTAGTTGCTTTGGAAGGCTCATGCTGCAGGGCATTGGTTCCCACCTGTGGAGCAGTTAAGAGCACTGTGATATTTATTTAATATTTGTGGTAAAGTAGTATGTTTAAACTATACTTTCCACAACTGAACGAGTACTTTCCCCTACGACAGTGCAAACTTGACTTTTCTCTAAGATTAATGGCAAAGATACCTTGTGTGGTTTAATACTGCTTCAATGGAGCCCCACCAACCAACCTTTATTGTTATTACTTTAACATTTCTAACTGGACGTCACCTGTTCTCCTTAAGCATGTCATGGTAATGAAAGTTTAGTTGATTTAGCGATTAACTGAATTGATTTAATTATCTTAGGTAAATAATATTATATGCTAATATAAGTTAACTTATTTCTTTTTAATCTCTTAAAACCCTATATGCTGCAATCAGATTCTTTAAATATTTACTGAGGTGCTTAGATGTAATAAATCTGATAGAATTATTCTGGAGTGATGTGAAGCTAGTGCCAGCATAAGTTCCTTCTCTGAGCGTTCATGGAAAAGATGGATAAAACGTTCCTGCTGTGCTACTGATGGAGGGAAGATGATTTTTGAGGCATTCCCAGGCTCTCGTTCATAGTCGTGGTAATTCCTGGGCTGTGAAGCTGCCTTTGTAGTTGCCTGGCCAGGGAAAGGGTTCCTGCCACAGCTGGCCTCCCTTCTTCCCACCAATATTCCCACAGCTCCCCTTGGGCAGAGAGGAAAGTGGGAGCAAGAGGAACTGGCTCAAGAGAGGGAAAAGTGGTTGGTGATGCAATGGTGATAGCAGGAGGAGGTCACGGGCAGTGGGACAGAGTGTGTGGGGAGGATTTCCTTTGGGAACACAATGTTTGGAGTCGAAGCAGAAGCTCAGCATCACTTCTGGCTCTGCTGCTCCAGCGACTGTCCTGACTTCCACAAACATGACACAACAGTGTGTGTCTCCAACCATGTGCTCTATATGTGAGTCTTGTTGCATCTTGTTGCTCCATTTTATTCCTGTTAACATTTATAAAGAAAATTAAATATTTACTGCTTTAATACATGCAGGCCTTAGGAGTCTCATAAAAATCCTCTATTGATTCAGTTCTATACTAACCTGTTCTATAAAACTGCTCTAAAGATCCATAAAGTTGTATAAGTCTGTGTCTGCCTTTTATAGCCTTTTGAATACAGTCATTGAAGCTGCCTGGGTGTTTTGTTAGGCAGAGCTGTGTGTTCCTGGCTGAGTCCTGATGCAGACTGTGCATTGTGTCTGGCTTCAGATACAGCTTGAGCCTCCATTTAGAGCAAAACTGAGGAAGATACTGGACAATATATGAACAGGCAGAGTAAGGTGCTGGAGGATGAGCTGTTCTGAAATTCAGCCCATTTCAAGTTGGTATTTGATCATCAAGCCTGTTTAAAATGCCCATCCAGTTTTGTGGGATGAATATTTAAAAATTTGACTTAACATCCACAGATAGCTCTCAGAACAGTTACTAGATGATGTTTGTAGATGGTAGTGAAAGTATACGTAGAACTAGCAAATCTTGTATGAATGTATTTAATGGCTCAGGTCAGTAGCAGATTTTCAAATGTGCAAACATTTGAAGTGTCCCTTTTCTCAAAAAATGGGTGTTTAGTTGCCTTGCAGTCTCCATAACGATGAATTACATGCTACCCTTTTTCTTTCTTTCCTTTAATGCTGACATGCCTGTACTCTTTATACTAGTAAAAGGATAAATCTGATCTACTGTCTACCCTAAGTATTGGGTAATGGGTTAACCTCACTGAACAGAGAATATTAACAGCAATCTGACTACATGCCTGTCTAAGTATATCACCAAATACTTATTTCATCAACTTAATAGAAATTATAAACACTAAAAATAATCATTAAAATTCTTATAATGAATAAAATTACTGGAAAGTAGGACTGAAGATGAGAAACCATTAAAATCAAGGCATAATATTTTTGCACAATATTTAGAAGAAGCCCCAAAGGCAATACTTACATCACTAAATTTTTTGCGTACTTTCATAGTTTGCTAAATGCAGGAAAAACCCCACACTGGAGAACATCTGCAGGATGTGAGCCATCCCTAACTGCTGACAAAGGACTGATATGAACAGTACTTGCAGAGTGGTTAGCCTGTTCAGTATTTATGTCCACAGAAATCCTATCACACTTGGATGTCAGAGCTGTGTTGAATATCCTACAGATAACTCATTTTCAGGCCTGAGCTCTGAAAAATGTGCAACACGTGATAAAAGAAGTTAAAAAATACTCTGTAATCTCCTGCTTCTGAGGCAAAAGGGAGTTCTTTACCATATATTAAGTGGCCATTCCCAGGCACTAAGCAGTGACAGTGATAAGCCCATGTACATTGCTTACAGCTTAGCACTGTAATGATGGCTTATTGATATTTATATCACATTTTAAAGCATCAAGGTTCTTCACATTATTTACAACAAATATACCTCCATAGCTCCATCCAATCATTTTCAAATATAACTAGATGCACTGTGGAAACCAAACCTGCTTTCACATTCGTGTGCAGGGAGATCAGATTTGTAATTCCCTCTTTTGGAGGCCTCACAGCCGATTCCCACCAGCAGCTCTTTATGTCTGCCATGTATCCTATTCTTGGAGGTGACTTATATTTAATTTCTTCAGAGCTGAGTCAGGCAGATTTTGGGCAAGTGTGGTCTGTGTTCAGAGTTTGAAAATGTTTGCCAGAAGCAGAAGACAGAACAACCTTCTGCACGGAGAGTCCTGGGAAGACATGAGCTTGGCTGGCCAGGCTGGGAAGTTAGAACGTGGCAGTGAATGCTGGAAGGATATCAGAGCTTGGACAAGGGACAGCAGAGGCACAAAATCAATAGTCAAGTCAGCATAAACAGAACAGCTGGGTGCCCAGCAGGGCTTCTGGCCCTGAGGTAGAGAGGGGGGGAGTCTGGCTGGGTATAGATGGAGCCTGAAAGAGTGAAGAAATTAAAGTAGAGGGGCATTGCAGTGGTGACAGAGCCAGATGGGAAGGTGTTTGGGGGAGAGGGACAGGGAGTGGGATATGAGAAGCTTTGGCATAGACAGCTGAAAGTCTTCATAAATATTGACAAAAAGAATGGAGGGGGACTTGGGCTGGGGTAGATTTCGAACAAGAGCTCAGGGAACAGTTCTGTAGTGGGAGAGCAGAGGAGCTGCAGGTCTTGGAGACAAGCTCCCATAGAGAGAGGTCTGGGCGCTGTGAAGTGCTGTGGGGCACAAGGGTCGTAGGTATCACAAAACTGCTCCATCTGGGCATCTTGGGCATCTTTACCAGGGATATTGGCTTGGGAGCAGCCACAGTTCTCCCACCCGTTCCCTGTGCTGCCTTCCCATGGGCAGAGTGCATTAATTCAAGGCCTAGAGTCTGCTTTTGGGTTAAATTGTGCTATTTCAATGTTCAGGCTTTTGTTTGAATTTAGGGGCTATTCATATACATAGACCTGTCAGCTTAATGTGTAGTCCTTTACATCCACATTTCATTTTCTCTGAACAACAGAGAATACTGAATTAATTCACCTTAGCCCTTGGTTGCCTAAAGCTTTCAGGTACAGTATAAAACAGTGCAGCATAAATAGAGCTTTACTTCTACTAGGGAATTGCAGGCTGAATTTATAAAATAGTGATGAAAACTGGAAATCTTTAATATTAGTGAGAAGATGTGCCTTTTCAATCCAGGAAATATGTATTTTGAGGGAGACAAAAACAAATATAAAAAAAATACCTTTTTAGACATAAAAAACCCACAAAGCAATTCTCTTTGTAACCTGCTGCATATAAAACACCTGACATGAAACACTGAATGGCAGCTAGAAGACAAGGTGTGCCAAAAAATGAATTAATTTTCTCTTCCTCTACCTGTCACTTCAGACTGTTGATTCAAAATGTGGCCCCTGATCAGAGGTTGGGTCAGAGAGGGGCTTTGGTGCCTGCCTGCCATTGAGCTGATGCACTTCAGTTTGAAGAGTTCTATGCCTGGGTGCTGAAGCTGTCTTTCAGCACTTGCAGATGGGCATTGTTTTGACAGGTTTGGGGGTAGGTAGGCACTTATCTCACATTTAATCCTTGCCAGGCTTCACAAACTGAGAGTCTGTCTTCCTTTTCTCAAAGGATCTCAAGCCTCAGAGCAAATGTAGTGATTTGGTCTCAGCACCAAACACAGCTGACATAAAAGGTAATACTGTTCATTTCCTGCTATCCAGCAATTAAGCAGTCAGGGCATTTGCTTAGGATGCAGAAGGCCTGGATTGTTATTGCTTTTGTTGTGCCATGTGCATTTGTAAGTTTGGGTTATCCTGGGCTGTGTGAGGATCCTCATGTCCTCCTACTCAGGCTGTTCCACTTTGCCTGACATAATTAAACATTAATTGGGCCAGACCAAGAGAGTAAATGATTTTTTACAGCCTGGCAACTAGGCCACTCACCCAGGAGAAGAAAATCTCAAGTCCTAGTGCTGATGTTTTACAACTAGAAGCATAAAGCTATATTTAGGCATGTGAATGTTAGATTTATTTTTTTAAAACATATAGATGTTGCTTCTTTAAAATCCACTATACTAAGCCTTTCTGAGAACCAATCCACCTTACTTGGATTCCTAATGTAAGGACATATGCATGGAAGCTTATGGCCACATTCAAAAAAACCAACCAAACAAACCAAAAAAATAAACAAATGGAAAACATCCTACACCTTTCAGCTGACTTTGAAGAATCTGAGAGCAAAGGTCAGCTCAGTCTGATGCTGCAGGAGATGATTCACTTTGGAATTTTTTCAAGAAAACATAGTTAAGTTGCTATAAATCATTGCCTTAATTGCCCAGTTTGAAACAAGAGGGCTGCTATTTGTGGAAGCCTCATTGAGAGCACTTGTGTTTCCAGACAAACCTTTTATTTCATAAATTCCAACAAATAAAAAAAAATTAGAGATTCTTATAATATTCAAACCTATATTTTCAGTATAACTGAAAATATATAATATATAACAGTATAACTGTCTGATGGATTAAGGCAGACCTTCCAAGTGTGTGTTTGTGCCAGGCGTGGGTAGAGCTTAACCCACAAGCTGCAAAATAGGCAAACCCCTTGTCCAGGTGAGACAGACACCACAGCTGGCACTGGAGTTGTGTTTGAGAGGGGCTTGTACCACATGTGGATTCCTCCTGCCTTGTCTCCCATGTGTGTGTGATGGAGCAGCGTGAGCCAGCACAGGTAGCTGTGGTGTCCAGGTTTATTACAGTTAAGCCTCATGCCTGGTCAGGACACACTTCTGATTCGGGCAAGTTGCAAGCAAAAGCTTTAGCTTTGTAGAGTCTGACCCACGGGCAGACACAGGGAGCACTGACACACCTGGGAGGAGCTATTGACTCCCTCGAAGGCAGGGAGGCCCTGCAGAGAGACCTCAACAGATCAGAGGGCGGGGCAATCACCAACCAGAGGAAATTTAACAAGGGAAGTGCCGGATTCTGCCCCTGGGATCAGGCAACCAGGTGTACGGACAGACTGGGGCATGAGATGCAGGAAAACAATGGCAGAAAAGGGGTCTGGGGGTCCTGGTCGATGGCAGGTTGAATATGAGTCAGCAGCGTCCTGGCAGCCAGGAGGGACATCCCTGTCCTGGGGGCCTCAGGGACAGCATCGCTGGTCGCGTGAGGGAGGGGATTGTCCCGCTCTGCTCTGACCTGGGGCAGTTTGGGGGGACACAATAGAACAAGGATATTAAGCCATTAGAGAGTGTCCAAAGAGGCAACAAAAATGGGGAAGGGCCTTGATGTGAAGCCATGTGAGGAGCGGCTGAGGGCACTTGGTGTGTTCAGCTGGAGAAGAGGAGACTGAGGGGAGACCTCACTGCAGGTACAACTTCCTGGGGAGGGGAAGAGGAGGGGCAGGCCCTGAGCTCTGCTCTGAGGGGACCGGGGACAGGACCTGAGGGAATGGCCTGACATTGTGTCAGGGGAAGCTTAGGTTGGATATTATAAGGAAGTTCTTCCCTCAGAGGGTGTTTGGGCACTTAACAGGCTCCCCAGCAAAGTGGTTGTGGCACCAAGGCTGAAAGAGCTCGAGAAGTGGTTGGACAGTACTCTGAGGCACATGGTGTGACTCTTGGGAATGGCCCTGTGCAGGGCTAGGAGTTGGACTCTGTGCTCCTTGTGGGTCCCTTCCAACTCAGCTTATTCTGTGGTTGTGTGAACACTTCACATTCTTATTATTTCAGTGTCATGCAGGATAAGGCAGCACCATCACCTCTTTCAGTGATCCAGGGTGTGCAGGTGTTAGAGGGGACTGGCCCAGGCAGAGGAAGAGAGGCTGCCTCACATGCAGGGACCTCCACCTTCCCAGTGTGGGAATTACTGCTCTGGGCACTGCTGTGTAATTTAAATTCAGGGAGCAAAAGAGCGACTGTCCCTGTGTGGGGCTCCCAAACACCCTGCTCTGGGACTGACCAGCCAGTGGGGACTTTTCACAGTTTAAATAATTGAACCAGCAATGCTGAATAAGAAATTATTTTAAACATTTCATAAAATTCAATTATTAAACCTTAATTTTTTTTGAAACTTTCAATATCTTTTATCTGCAAAGCATTTATATTCACTGGTTTGCTCTAAAAGCATAATATCAATTATCTCTTCACTGAAAAACACTTTTAACTCAAATGAAATACATAAAAACATAGCTCCTCTAGTTATTCTAGAGGAGCTTACTGATGCTTATAGTATATGAAAGTAGATAATATTTTGTTTATGAAATTAGATGCTACACTGTCTCTCTTATTGAAATAAAGAACTGGGATCCTTGAAAGGGAGGACCTTGTTCTTCCTTCTCAGAAATTAACTGGTGTCATACACAATTTCTAGGCTTCCTCAAGCATTCTGTGAAGGTAGTATGTGCTTCATATTTCTCATTATACAAATCTGATAGTAAAAGTAATGCTTAGCCCAAGTTATTCTTAGGATTTCAGAAATCTACAGACCAGAATCAAATGAGATGTTTATTTTATAATTTCTCTCTTTGATAAACTGTCCTGTATTTTAATAGAGTTAGGTGAGGCCTTTGCAGATGGACACAATTCCATGTCCAGTTTTTTTTTTTCTTTTGCTACAGAGGTTCTTCATTAAAGATTCACAAGATATACCTGAATAATTTACATTGCCTTAATTCATTGGGCACAATAGTTAAGGTAAAAAAGACCACAGTCATTCAGGCAACAGAAAGAATACATTCCAGAAAAAGAGCTTTATTAGAGCCACTCTCTTTGAATAGCAAATTCTGTGTGTGTGTATATCTACATTTTAATGTTGGCTCTTACTTTTCTGTGCTCTATAGGTGGTTTCCCATTTTAAGATTGATAGTGGAATTATTTGCTGTTTAATAAACTCTGGGCCATTTCCACTCAAGTCAGTGGAAAAAGAGTCTTTGGTATTTTACATCCTTGCTTCATATTAAAGCAAAGGGTCACAGAGGAATGTACTCTTGACCCTGAAGAAGAGCAGCTTATACGTTTTCTCAGCGATTCTCACGGTGATTCGCGACAATGCAGAGCACTTAATACAATATGGTTTTCAGACAGTCATATAATAAAATATATAGCTCATAAACTTCAGCTCTATAAACAGAGGTCACTGCCTCGTGGGAACTTCCATGATTTAAGTCTGTGAAAATACTGCTGTGTATTGTAGGTCTGACATAGCCCTTACTAGGACGTTCTACAGAGAACAGTCCTCATCTGCAGAGGGGGAAAAACTTAAATAGTGAGATTATCCATAAAGTTGCATCCAAATAGGGGAAGAGTTGTCAAATCCCATAAGAAACCTCACTGGATGGTTTACTAATGTCATAGTAATAGTGTACATACATACATGCTCAGCCAGTGACTTCTGTGCAAAGCTGGTCAGCAAAATGCTGCCTGCTGCAAAAAAAAAAGGAAAAAACCCAGCAGAGAGCAATGCTGAAACCTGAAACTTCACTTTGAGACCTTAAAATTTAAACTTCTTGATGCCGAATTGTTTCCCAAGTTTACCAGTATGGAAATAGGACTGGGAACTTCTGTTAATGGTAAAGTATTGTGATTTTCCTATAAAGTGCATACTGAATGTTGTAATCCGTGCTTCCAGGTGCAATCATGGCTACAAAGTATATTTGTCAAAGTTATAATTTGATACTCAATGCAAAAACAGCGGCTTCCACACTCTATTTAAAGCCAGAAAAATGATTCAATAAATGCGCTGACAGGCAGCAGTATCTGGGCAGATGGACCTTGTAATCTTTATTGAAGAACAGGGGAGTATGTTGACATATTCCAAAAAAGATTTGATAATATATTTTGCCCAAGATATGACCTTCTAAATGCCAGTACAGCAAGCCTGTTATTGGTGCAAGAGTTTTCTCGTCCCCTTCTTACTGCTGATATGTGAATATAACCAGATGCAAAATCAACGCAGGAACAGGTTTCCCTCTAGCAAAATTCTAATGTTATTGTGAATAGATCTACAGAAAATATTACAGCATTGAATGAAGGCTAAATCCTGTTTATATTATGTTCAAGTGTTATCTCTCAGACAAGCAAGTCTTATTAAAAATACCCTTTGTTAATTCCATCAGAATAATTATAGAAAAAAACAATAACAATTACACTGTAATTTCTCTGAAAAGTAATAACCCAGAAGTTTGTCTGACATCTAAATTAGATTATTGCAAGAAATTGCAAATGAATTGAAGTCAGCCTTTCAGGCTTCCTACTCCAAAAGTATGAAACCAAAAATGTCTCTTTTGTAAGTCACTTGTGCTTTAAAGGCATTTGTACATTTTCAGAAAATGAACCTTGGATTCTTCATCACATCGGATGTGGAACTGAATCAGCTAAAATAGATGTGTTTGGAGCCACACATAGTGGCTGAAATTGTTGTTTTCTGTTGACTCAGGTAAAATATTCGTCTGTAAAGGGGAAGGTCCAGGCTGATGCCTTCACACCTCGGTACTATATTTGTGATGCTTAGGGCTGAATCCACACTGGGCTTAGACCCCTTCAGCCTGCAGGCAGCAGCAGCAGGAACAATGTGCCTGTGTTCCTGAGAGACGCTGGCGGGAGGATTTGGATGCAAGGATCTTGTACCAAACCAAGTGATAGAGTTGGCCAGTGGGTGAGTCATGCTGCCTGGTCTTCCACAGGATATCACAGGTGGATTTAGAGGAGTCTGCTGTGAATGTAGCCACTGGAAGTGCCAAATCCAGGAGCACTTGCTGGACAAGGGCTGTCCCTTGAATGGCTGCGGGTGAGCGTTTTGCCACCTCCGCACTGTTGTGTGGCTCCTGCTGAGCCACCATGTTCCTGCTGGCACTGCTCATCTGTTCCCAAATGAGGCATCCTGCTCTTCAAAACTGCTGAGCATCCAGAAATTCTTACTCATCACAGTGGGAGCTGTGGGATAAGTGGTCTGGAAAATGATGTGATGTGTCTCTCTACTTGAAATAGCATCTCAGGAACTACTTTTGAAATGCTTGTCTGAAATCCTTTTCTTTCTCCTTGAATGTGTCTGAACTGCCCATCAACTCAGGAACTTCTGATTCAGTTGATCAGTGTCCTGACAACAATCCTACTCAGAGTACAGTGTAAATCCTGCACTGGGCTGCTCCTCAGGCAGAAAGTAGAGGTGTGCAGTGAAATAAAGGCAGTCCATAGGAACACAGTTCTCCAATGGGAACAGTCCCTTGGCAACCCACTTGCCTTCCCAGCAATCTGCTGCTGGATCGACAGCCTGTCAGAGGACATCTCAAAGCAGACACACAGCAGTGGGTTTGGCTGGTGTTCCCAGGGTTTTCCCACTCCTGGCTGCAAGACTGGGATTTTGAAAACTGGCACCAAGGCATGACTTTGGAAAACCCTTCTCAGTGTGCTGACCAATGATGTGTTTGGAGTTTCTTCAATTCAGATCTCTTTCTGTTGTAAAATTTAAGGTTTATTTAAATAGGAGAATTATATTTTTTCCAATTACATTTTGTCTGTGTGTTTTAACACAGTGGGAATTCTGAGCTCCTTTAGGCCTGTGTCTTGTGCTTTCTGCAGCAATTTATGATTGCTGTTGCTGGAATTTCTTGTTTCTGCAGGCGAAGAGTTGATCTTCCCTCCATTCACCCATTAACCACGCAAAGTCTCATCCATCCATTAACAGCAGAGAATACAATTTCTCTCTCTTCCTGACTTTTCTGGCAGCTGCAGACAAATGACTGTCCTGCTAATAGTCCCTCTGTTCCAGAGATTAGTGCTTTAAGCATGTGAAAACAGTATTTCTCAATTTATTTTGACAGAGTTTTATTTGTCAAGTTTACAGAAAGCTTAACCAAGTCATGTTGTGACACCCGTTCCAAAATCATCTTTAACCAGTTCTAGTGAAGAAGCTGGGATTTGCTCTACCACCTATAGTGTTCTTTCTCACCGTGCATCCTCACTGGTATTTTGCCCTTTCACCCACCTAACACCAATCACACTGTAGATTAAGAATATATATATCTTTTAAATTTCTTTCTTCTGTGATACAACTATTTTACTGTATTAGAAAAAAGATTAACTACTGTATCTGACTGCAGCACAATTATATAGCACCAGAGGTGACTTAGGTAGGCAAGGAAATGTTAGAAAGTTCTCCCTCATAACAATTTAAACCTAATTTTTTTATTCTTAAGGGATAGAGACAAATGGACCTTAACCAAATATAAATTCTGGAGCATGGAAGGAAGTTTTTATCAAAGGATTGTGAGCTTTGGGGCACCTCCCAGCAGGACTAATGAGGGGATGTAATTGTCAGGTGGAAAGACATCACTTCAGTGAAGCTCATTGTATCACGTGGCTGTCTGCAGGAGTGGGGTGGACATGGTGATGCTCGGGGGTAACAGCAGCTGTGTCCCTGTTGGTGCACAGGTACTGTGACAACAACCTCTAAAAGCCACACTGCTTGGTGGCTTCCTTGCTTAATGCTGAGGAAGGTTTGTGGGGAGGTGAAAAGGTGAGTGATTGCAGCTACTCCTGTGGATTCCTCTGCGTGTGCTCGGGCTTGTCTGGGAAGACAACCGGTGTGCCTTGATTGTTCAGCTTGCCAGCAGCGTTTTTAGAAAGCAAAATCCAAACCCTCTGGAAATCAGTTGTATCCTTTAAGTTTGTGTAAACACCCAGGAGCTCTGTTCACACCTATCAGAAAGACAGAAACATCCTGAGGGGAAAGGGTAGCAGAAGAGAAACACTGAGGACTACAGCGATGAGCACAGCAAGTGATCCCCCTCCTCCCATGCATCGGCTCCCCGGAGTACATGATGCCGATCCCCCGCAGTGCTCAGGGATGAGCAGTGACAGTCTGAGGAATGAGATGTCCTCCTGAGGCAGCAGAAAAATCAGGCCCTGTGCATAAATACTAGTGCTGACACCCTCCCCAAAACCGGGCAGGCAAAGCAGCAAGGGTCTTCCTGCAGGGAGTAAAGCTGTGTGGAGATGAGATGGAGCGGGTCATTAGCAGTATCTCTGTCGTATATAACAGCAAAAAGCATTCACAAACATTTAATTAAAATGAATTTAATGGCTGGATTTAAACTGTTATTCCAGAAGTTAAATGCCAGTTACCAATGTGTTAAAATGCACAGTCAGCACTGCATAAATAAATACATCTATTGGTCCAATCTGCAACTATAGAAATGTTGTGCACTCAGTAGAATTGTGCTGGGGGGCCCTGGCTTTCAACTGCTATTGCAAGAGCTGTCATCTATCACATTTTCTTGTCATGTTCATCCTTTTGCTATTGTTCACTGGTTATGAAGAAAGGCCTTTTTTGTTTTCTAAGCAACTCTGGGAATTAGGGGAATTAAAAAAGAAGAAGCCAAAATTTTAATGTTGTAGGTGATAAGCATTGTTAGGCTATGAAAGCAAATATTTGGATTTTTCATTTTGGGAAGTCAATTTAGACTCTATAATTTTGATTTTAAAAGGAAAACAAGACCACTTGGAGTCATTGTGGAGCCCACTGCAGGCTACAAGGCTTTGCAGGAATTCCTTTGTGTTTGCTGATACTGCAGGAACGACCTCAGTAGAGCAGCTGTCACGTCTGTCCAGTCTGGCATCTTGTCTGCAAGAGGGGCTGACACTATATGTGTCAGAGGATACATGTGCTGTACTTCTTCGTTAAAAATATTTGTTCTCAAAGTATAGAAACGTGAAGCTACATGATGTTCTGAGGGTGTTGTCAAACAGAAGTGAATTTTTAAAGAGAAAACATCAGAATTTTTATGGAATGTTTTATGACAAAAAACCAAATTAAGAAAGCCCTTCAGTGAATAAGTACTTCTTAATAATGACCTGTGTCAGCATTAAATAGTGTCATTAATAAACAGTGTTAAATCTGCCAAAATTCTTGGGACAGCGCTGAGGAGTCCACCCTGCTTGCCAGTCTCTTACAGTAGCCACACATTTTTCCAAGATTTTGTTCCTCCTTTAGGATGTAAAATTTATGTAAGAAAAGTGAAATCACTGTGAAACTGTACATTATCAAAACTTTAATTAATTGCTTCCTCTTACTTGTTGATCTTGCAGGTTTCTCGTTAACTCTGAAGTAACCAGTAGGCCCAAGCTCTTCTGTTGATTCAAGATGCTGTAACATCTTGACATGGACGAAACTTAACCTGGTAAGCTCCTCCTGGGTCAGGAAATGGTCCAGCTTTTAATAAATTGTTAGGAAAAAACCAACCAGGAAACGAGCAACTTGAAGTACGTGATATGAAATATTAAAGAAACGCAAGTATGACTTAGCAAATGTTTTCTCCTCAGTGGCTGAGTGCTACGTCTGTAGCTGAGACACTTTCCTTGAGGAGCCTACTTAGACCGTCCGATGGCGCCACTGCTAAGGCCAGGGTCCCACTTCAGTGGTGGCAATCATCCCTCTGTCCCCTTCCCACCACCACTGCCAATGGGCTGCTGACCATCCTGGGGCTTTAGGCTTGGAGTAACACCCACGAAACCTGAGCTGACTCCTGTCAGTACTTCTCATCCCATCTCCCACGTTCACTTTGTCCAGGGAAGGAGCATTGTTTGTTTGGGGGTCCTACACCCCAAAGACAAAGCTGTCCCAGAAAGCAGTTGGAAATGTTCAGAAACAGAGCCAGCTGCAGGGGCAACTACAAGAAGAAAGGGCTTGAGTGATGTCCACTATTGCAAAGTAGATAATTGAGTTTTTAAAGCATATTAGTGCAAGAACTCTGCCAGAAAGAGGTACAAGGAGAGTGAGTTAGCACATTTTCTGGGTCCAGAAAAAAATGAGGTCACTCAGCCCTTTTGGCTGTATGAGCCCCTTCAGCTCATCTTTCAGCTGTACTGGTTGTGGTTTGTTTCTTACTTGTTGTGGTTTGTTTCTTATTTAACTATTTGCATATGATTGAAATGAATTTGAAATGGGCTGCAGACATCAGATATTGTTACATGTTGGCCTTTGACGCCAACAGACAGTGTGGTTGACATGCAGACACACTTCAATGGGCTCTAGTCTGCCTCATTTCCTGTATTCTAATTCTTGGATGGCAGAAGATCTTATGGAGGTCACTCCAGCCTCTGAGCATTGCCTGTTAAATGGGGACAGGAGGGAGGATAACATAAACAGTGGTCAACTGTATGTGAAAAGGTCATTTAGAGAAACAGAGTCAAAGGCTTCATCTGAAGTGAAGAATTGTTCTATCACAGAATTTTTAACAGGAAGACCATAAATGGGCGTCCCAGTTAACCAAGCTGGAGAACCCTGGTGGTCACCTTACCTGAACTCAATCCCCTGGGTGAAGTGTGGCCCTGAGCTGCAGCCACTGACACCACCCTCCATCACAGGGCTGGTGCTTCCCACTCCACAGCCAGCTTTCCAGCCCTGGATCCCTGGGTGCTGTGAGCAGGGAACACACGTGTCTGTGTTATGCCCAGCCACTCCTGAGGTGTGTGCCTGAGAGCAGCCTGGCGGGGAGCTGGGAATGAAGATTTTGATCATGTGTAGTTCCAAAGTGCCTTGTAATTGATTGTGAGCAAGGCTGCAAGAGCATCCCAAATCCAATTCCAGTTACTGCACTGTGCCCACCTAAATCCCCCCGACATGTTATTTGGATATTGTGCTGCCTTATAGATTCTCCATAAACTGCCAGGCAGGGCTGCTGTGTGCAGCTAAATTATTGCTGTGCTGTAACACAGAAACTGCCCAGACACTGCCTGTGCACAGCAATATGCAATTTTATACAGAATTTGTTTTGTAACAAGAGAGGTTGTCTATGCTTTTATGATTGTATATGGGTGCCAGCTCTGGGCATCTTCATTTATTTTACTCTGTCTTCTACTGAAGGTACCTATATTGTGTTTATTGATTGTCCATTGTGATTGATTGTGACTGTGACTTGGAGAGATGTAGATATATTTTTTTATTTTAATTCTGTACAAGTCTTCAGCCAAGAGCAGATTAGTTCTGAAGAACAGGTGTGCTGGAAGTGAAGCACTCAAATTTTAGGAGATTGGGAAATGGTACTTTATTGTCAGAGCTCTTCCATGTCTCTTCTCATCACCACCTTGGCAACGTGCTTCTACTTGAAGGCTTGTCAGCATCACAACAAATTTGTATCCTCATGTCTTTCTCCAGGCCAGTTTCTTTCCAGTTACTGATATTGATCTGATAAGTGCTGAGAAGAAATTCAGAGTGCTATTACAGTATATAGTGATGGGTTGCTTTTAAATCTTTTGTCTGTCAGAGATGAGGAAGATTTCACCAAAGTAAATATCATGTCATCAGATTTATAGATGGAGATGATATAGTATATATTATGTTATTGTAATTGGTTGTGGCTAATCAACAAAAGCTCCCATATAGACTTTAATTTAGGCCACAAAAGAAAAGACCTTATCTGGCAAGAAGAAAACAATCACATTCCTCAGGATATCCTTGAGAAAGCAAGAGACCAAATGAAGAAGCTGAACAGCTTTAATAAAATTCAATATTATTCCTTTGGTTTATTCAAGACTTTGCAAATTTCTATCCAGGCTTAATGGCATTCACTGACATTATGACAACAGGGGATGCTCCACAGACAGAAATGGGAATTAGAAGTATGCAAGGTTAACTGAAATGATGCTGCTAGTAATAAGCCACTGGAACTAGACTGTCACTCACCCTCTTCTTCTACTTCTGGATCTTGATTAACCTGTCTGTTGTTCATATGCTTCTTCCATCAGCTTCACTAAGACGAAGGTGTGAAAAAAGATGGACAAGGTGGTCATATATTTAAATCAAATATACTAAATACTATAAATATAGGGTGTGACATGTCCCAGATTATGTATATGTCATGATATATCATTTTAGTGCCACAGGATATGAGATGATATAGGCTAATGCAATGTGAAGTGACACAGCCTAAGTGCAAGTGCCATTTCATGCAGAAAGACACATTTAAAGAGCAATATGATGAACCCACTGTGTGCAATGACTTTTCAACAGGGTATCCAGCCTGTTTGTGCTCAGAGTTGTGAAGTTGTTGGACTCTCTCCTACTTTGAATTTCCTGAGGCTTTCTGCTCCATGACCACTAGTCTGTCTTATGGCTGGAAGTTGGTGCTTCATCTCACTGGTCGTTGACAGGGGGACATGTTTCAACTGAGAGCCAGAAGCCACTTGTGATCCATTACCATAATTAAGGTTGGATATACAGACTTTTTCCTGTGCAATTTTTTTCTTTCCTTGTTTTTTCAAGCTTTTGAAAAAAATAAGACAGTAGCTAATGTTTGCTGGGGTGGAGGGGTCATTCCCTCTCCTTCCTCCCAGAAATGTGATTATCTGTCTTCCTTCTGTGCACCCCTTGCATGTTTTCTTTCCATCCCATAACTGCAGGCAGCTGCATTTTCCAAAATGCAGCAGTGGAAACAGGGCAGAAGGGAGCTGAAACAGCTTTGCATGTGGAGGTAGAGGCCTTCTCATGAAGCACTTTTAGAAATATGTAGGACCACACACACAAAAAAAGAGTAGAAGACTCCACAGGAAAATCTGAATGGTTTTACAGCAGCAAAAACCACCAAATTGTCATGTGCTGCTTTGTGCTACTTAGCTGACTTCATGGCCAGGCTGTTTTTCTTGGTCTGATACTTGGGGAGGAGATCTGCACACACTGCAGATGTCCTGTCACGTCATGTCTCTCTTGGGCAGCCGTGGTAACTTAAAGGAAAAAGACCATAGTGACATGTCCCAAAACAAACTTAACCAAGTTCTCTAAAGCCAAGTGAAAGTGGAGTTCCAACTGGGTTTTTCTTGTGTGGATTTCAGGCCAAGAGCTAGACAAGGCTCCCCATCCCATACGAAATGGTGAAGCATTTGGGAAGCTTGGCAGAAACTCAAGAGAGCAGATGAATTAAGTCTTGAGATCATTGTACAAAGTTCTGGATTTGAGGCAAGTCAGTGTGGCTAATAAGGAAGTCTTAACAGAGTCTTGAGCTCTGGTATTTTTCTATGTGCTACCAGCCAGGCAGCTTGGAAGAGGAAGATCAGTGGTACATGCTCACTGTGAGATGTAAAAGATTCCTATAGCTCCGCTGCTGTATCCTCCCAAAACTAAGTTTACATCCAGGAAATTTCAAATTGTCAGCACATGTTTGCAAAATGAATAGGAGCAAGCACATTGCCATTCCAGGTCTGACTGACTACCTAAATATACATTGTTTTCTGGTAGTTCTCAATCAGTTGTTGTGAAGTTTTCGTGCCCTTTCTGTTGGTCACATGGGTGCTGGTACACACTGACTGTGACCTAGGCCAGAACAATAACGTGTAAGGAATCATATGGTGAAAGTCAACAATAATTGTGTTATGAAATTGTATAGCAGGGCTGGAGATGCTGGACACTGCTCTGTGCACCCCATCCCACCTCTGCCTCCTGTGCTTAGGCCTGACACAGTGCAGGATCACAGACAAAGCCCTGCTTTTCCACAACCTCTCAGAAAGGATTTGCAGAGCTAAATAAACATCAGTGCTGGTTTGATGTAAATTAGCTGTACGTGGAAGAAGGGAACTGTCAGGGATCAGTCTAGGGGTGCCAGGGAACATGCTGTAGCTGGAACACATCTGGGGTCTCGAGCTGAAGCCTGGCTATGTTCAGGCTTGAAGCAGAGCCAGTGGGAGCTGCAAGATTGAGCTGACTCTGAGAGTGCTCCTGGGGTGTCCTGGCATCGCTGTGGTGAGCAGAGAGCTGCCAACAGCACTGACCTGAGCCTGGAAACTGAAGATGTGTAGCTGTGTGTACTGGTATGTCAACGGGGAAGAAAAATGGAGACTGCTATTACAGGCATGGCTTTGCCTTTCCTCTTTAAATGTCTTTGGCTTTATCTATCACTGATGTGTAGGAAATGGGAGGGAATGAAGTCTTGGGGATATTTTCATCGCAGGCCAGGTTTGTCAGGATTTTCATTTCCAGTGATGGCCAGGAGAGTGCTCCTGCCTGCTGTAGTGTGGGAGCATCCTGCAGCTCCCCACTGCTTACAGGCAGCAGGGATGTGGTGCAGGAATTTGGCCAACAGTGGACAGGGGTTGAGTGGCCATGGGGGCTGGTCCTGCAGACTCCCTTAGTTTGGATGCCAAGAAGCTGCAATGCCAGGCAGTAGTTTGAGTCTGATTTGTGTGATGGGCTTTTTGCCTGTGATTGCTGCTTCTAAGGTGTTAAATTAAGCCTTTTTTTCATACCACCAGTGTGACAGTGCTACTGCCCTTCCATTTTTCTCTCTGTTCAATACTTCCCAAATTACTGCTGGGGTTTGCCTAAATCTATGGCTTATGTAGGGAGGGAGGTGTTTAAGTATGTCTTTTGGTGGATTTACTGTCATTTACTTACACAGTCCATTGGTGCTGTGGACATCAACAGCACTGATCTGTACATGCAGCGTTGAGTAAGAAAGGTGTGGCTGTTTCCAAGTCTTCACAAACACTGCATTAGCCACTTCCTACCAGAGGGTAGTTTTGGTTGGAGGGAGGGAGGGGATAAGTCTCTTTGAACTCATTCATTAAGCAGTGACTCCCACTGAAGTTTGAGGAAAGGGTAAAGTGTCCCTAAATCATTAATTCTGCTCTGAGTAGGGAAAATTTATGTGCTGCTCATGACTTCAAAAAGAGAAGTGTCTTCTTGGCTAATGGTGCACTTTGACAACATAGAGCCTAGCCACTGCTGGCCTGAAAATGGGAGCAGTGTCCTTCATACCTTTCAATTTTGTTCTTAAACTCTTGCTTCATTAACATGCAGTTAATCATTTGGCAATTAATTTAGCAGACATCTGTCATTTTGCAAATTTTGTAATGTAATAACAGTTGCAGCCATTGGAAGAGATCATTTGCCCATGAGTCCGAGATAATATGATGGAGTCAGTTCATTCCAGGCACAAAACAAACAGAGACTGCACTTTCATCCTTGAGAGGAACCTTTCAAGTGCATCCAAGAATTCCACAGGGCAAATGCCAAGTCTGTGCATCTGTGTCTCCAAGCTATATTCTGACTTTCTTCCATTTCTTTTTGCCTCTAGGGATCCTCTAGCCACAGTGTGTCTGAACTGATCGCTTACGCCCAGAATCATCTGTGTTTTGGATATCTTTGATATCTTCGGCTCATCGCTCACAGCAACATCTGAGGCAAGACTCTAATTAAGGACTGTTGTCTCTTCTCTTGGAGGTTAGTATTCTTGTACTTCCATGGCCTCTGCTTTGAGACTTCCTGACTAATATCAAGGACTGAGCAAATTACTCAGAGCTTCTTGTCAGCGAGGTTCCTTTTCAAAAGTTTAATTAGCAGAGAATAACACAGTTTGAAATAAATGTAGCCAACCCAAAAGCCAGCTCTTGTGAAGGGCTTTGCTTGTTAGCAGCAGGGCTCTTAGGACTATATCTCATTTTGAATGGTGCAAGCTTAAGACAGGTTGGAGAACTCCACAATCAATGAGTCCCAAAACTGCTTTTACACACACCTGTAGACGAGTTAAAAATATAGAACATCTGGTATGTGTATATGTATATATAAAATGAGCTTTTTTTATTTTTCCTTGAGTGCTGCTACGCGTGCTGAACCAACGTAATGTTGCTAGTGTACTTTAGAACTAAGTCAGTCCAATTCTTTAATCATGGAGACTTACAAGCCATTCTGCAGGACTCTGAAACTCTCAGGTCTGGAACAGGGACTACATATGTATCTTTATTATTATCTTCTGATGCAGCAGGAGTTATTGTTTGAATCACTTCAAGTGTTCACAAACCTCAGCGAAGGTGGTAGGAAAAATTTTTGAAATAGATAAAAGAAAGTGCTTCTTTATGCAGTGGGTGATGAACTTCTGGATTTTGCAGCCATAGATGTTCATATGAGCAGGTGCAAAAAGAGAGTAGACATTCATGAACCAAGGGCCTCTAAAAGGATACCAAGAGGACTGAGCAATACACCCTATAACATCCTTAATACAACAGCTTTGGGAGAGTAAAAATTAAATGGAGAGCATGAGTGCTACAGGTTGACAGGCTCTCTCTAAATAGTTTATCCTGTTGCCACTGAGTGAGGATCCTGGGCCCGATGAAGCATCAGTCTGACCCAGGAAGCAGTTCCTTAATCCTCATGTCATTCATATAACTTGTACTTGAGCAGTGCAGGTGGTCATGTTGAGCCTTGGCTCTAGAGGTCCAGTCCTTGTCAAATCTACAATCAGGAGTGGTCCCTCTCTGGAGCCCTCTTGCTGGCATGAGGAGCACAGGCTTGTTTCAGAACACAGCTGAGATGTATTGGCCAGTCTGTAGGGAAAATGGTTACCTTGACTTTTCCAAAGAAGCTATACTTCATCATGCAAATAGCAAGGATCATTTCTCACCAAGCCTATTACTTTCAGAGGTAATATATCTCTAGCCATTTCCATTAGTTCATTGTCCTTTCCCAGCACTGTCCTTTGGCTCAGTTGCTTGGCTTCAGTGTGAGGTGAGATGGATCTGAGTGGCATTTGGCTAACATGCTCTGAAACACTCAGTTCCTCTGCAAGTCTCTGCAAGTACTAGCTATTTCTACAGCCCCCTTTTTTGGAATTAACAGGACAAACCAAGGGCAATAAAAGCCTAAGGAAAGGGTTCTGTTTCCCTTCTGTGGAGACAACACACGCAATTTACAAGATCCACATCTTGGATTTAATTTCCCCTCTTGAATCCCTGCAGTGCTGCAAAATACTGCTTGCTTTGAATGGGAATTTTCTTTTTGCATTTCCATCGCTTCATACTGCACACTCTGTGATATCCATCCCTGCTGTCTGTTTTCACAGAGCTTATGCAGTCAGAAATCTCTGTTTGGGGTCAGATCATCAGCTGACAGACACGTGCTGCTCAGGCTCCAGTGAAGCTATATTGACATTCTTTGGCTGAAAAAAGCTGGGACAGTATCTCTGAGAACACAATGTAAAGTGCTCCATATTTCTTTTGCCGGTTCAATGCTTGGAAGAAATCCAGCAAAAAAACAATGTGAATTAAAAATGGAAACTACTTCTCCAGCCCTCTCTGCATGCAAGCTTAGTGATCACATGAATTAGCTGGGCTTGCCTTTTGCTTAGTACAGTGCAAACATCTCCCCATGTGCAACTTTGGTGTTAAAATGTAAAAAACCAGTGTTGGTCTAGCTTTCTTATGACCCTGTCACCACAGTTGAATGTACCTTATCAGAGAGAGCACCTCTTATGAGACTATACCCCAATAAAACTCTCACAGGTTTCAGTTCTTTCCATTAGCTTGCATTGCTTACTGATTGCACTGATTTCATCATTTGTCACGTGCAGATCGAAGGCATCTCAGCACATCTAATGCACAGTGAAGATCCTTAAGAAGAGTAAAAGAAAAACCAGCCAGTTCATGCACAAACTCACTGTAATAAACTTAAGAATCTGGCACAAAAGCAAACCCAGTAACTGTCAGAGAAACCACTTGGGTAGTAAAAGGGGGCTTCAGGTATTTTAGAAAGTACTGTTCCTAAAGCCTATTTAGGCACAAAGCATTCTTTTCACACTTTGCAACAGCTGTTACTAAAAACTACTTGAGGGTAAATGTGTTTTCTGGTATTTATCAGTGGGTCATTAACCTTAACAACATCAACATTTCAATTGTCAGCAAGATTAAAAAAGCCCATTATAGCAAAATGAGTACATTCTATGTAGAGAGATTGGAGTGCTGATGAATTACTAGCTCTGTTCAGATACAGACTTCAATAAGGTACAGCCTTCAGTGTAGTGAGAAACAGAGGATGAATTAATTGTTGTGTGAAATTGTGCTGAAGAGTTAGAAGCAAACCAAATGAGATGGTCTAGCACATGGAAGGACTTACAGGTTTTCTCCACAAGACAAAGAATATGTATAAGCTTTTAGTTTTTGTAGGTGATGGCAGTAATTATGGTGCAGAGCTGAGTAATGAAGTCTATGGATTCAGGCCCTTATTTATACAGGGATGGGAGAAGGAGTCCAGGCAGGAAACAGGCTGATAAATATCACAGGACCAAGCAGAGGGACACAGAGAAAAGGCAGTGGAAATGAAATAGGGGAAGACCTGACAAGCATCACCATACTCTGTCTACCTGGTCACTTGTTCATGTGATTCCAGAGGAGGATAACCCAAAGGACCACCTGGGCCTTTAAATTTTGGCATTGGAACATGCAGAATTTAGGGCTCATGTGGCTGGAATTGCTAATTGTTACCTTGTATGCAGTGTAGGCCTCAAGTGCTGAAACCTGATATATAGAGAGCCTTGGTCACAAATCTCATCTCCAAGGAACAGTCACATCCAGTGCTGGATGAATACAATGGAACAGAAAGCTCAGGGGGGAGCAGGCCGTGAGGGAAAAGAGGCAGTTGGGATAAGAAAGATAAAGGCTCACTGAATATTTCTATATTATACTGAGATAGAAGGGGGACCTGACCCTTGCAGTAACAGGATCTTTGTCATCCTCTTGGTGGCAGAGTTATGGCAAGTTTGATTGGAAGGGAAGCCTTAGGAAGGAGCTCTTTCCTGCATCACAGGCCACATCTCCACTTACTTTTCCCCAGAGCCTCCTGTGTGAGGGACTCTGCAGGATGCAGAGGCATCGAATGCCAGTGCACTGCAAGGTAAGAAGGACCAGGAAACAAAGGTCATGCTGGCACCCCAGGCCCCCTGACTGCCTTGTTCACTAGTACAGTTTTTAAGTTATAACAGTTAAACTATAAGAGGAACCTTTGAGAAAGGTTTTTTTGTTGCTCTCTTTTCCCTCTGCTGGTTATTTTTCTAAGTGTGTGTGCACATGAGAATGTTCTTAGGGGTTCATTTATTCCTGTCAGATAACTTTCATTACTGTAATAAAACTCCACTGTGTGACAGCTTTTATTTCTGGATTCTGACTTGCCATGCTTTTCTGAGGTTTCCCTCTGACCTCTGGGATGTATAAGGTTGGGGAGTGACACAGCTAGCATTTGTGAATGTTTTAGAAATACCAGAATTCAAAAAGCCTGGCAGTTCCTGTCTGGTAGATCTAATTTCAAGCTCTAGTAAGACCATGGAAAGAAACTGCAGGTCAGCCCAGAAGGCAGCACTAGGAGAAGGTTGATGCTTTTTAAAGTGAAACATCCATGCAGAGATGACCAGGAAGGTCAGCCACACCTGACAACTACAGATCCCCCAAAACAGGTGGAGATGTGACACTCAGCAGCCTCCTCTTCCTTTTTATATTTTCCTTCAGTCTTCTGCCAATGTAGGCACCCAGAGACAGGTTGGTACCAAGTTCTGTTCTTGTACAGCAAGGGCTGAAATACTTATTTTTGGATTTCCCAAAGGAAAACAAAAAGCATATGCCAACCCTCTGCAAGGTGTCCTGCAGAAGTTTAGTAGGTCTGATGCTTTTTGCACAGTTACTGTGCAGGATTTGCTCTACCATAATCTGGGTACACATTCTGTTCTGTTAATCTGTTCAACACATTCCTGGTGGTTCTGTGAGTCCCAGGAAAGGAGTGTGCATATATGCACAAGGCTCTTGTGCAGGCTCTGGTTATGCCATCCAGCACACTGGAGTTACATCTCTGACCAAGCTGCTGCTCCCACTCCAGCCATGCCTGCAAACCTCACACAAGTAGCCAGTGCTCAGAGGGAATGCACAAAAGTGTCCCTACATAGTGATGCCTGCTTCTCCTTTCCTGTTCTCCTCCTGCCACAGGCCCCTGTTAGAAAGTGGGACTGATCTCTGCTTTTCAAATAATAGAGGTTTCCATGTGAGACTGCTCAGGTATCCTGAACAGCACCCACTGCAGGGTCATAAACACTTGCTTTATACTGGTCTATAAGAATGAAACCTGACCTGAAAACTGGATTGTTGTGAATTAAGAAGACTTGGATTGATATTAAAGTGGTTTCTGGTGGAGTCTTACACATAAAGTTTAATTTTGAAATGTTTTGGAATTTCTACATGTCTTTTGGTTGCTAACTGGCAGAAGGGTAAGAAGCAATTAGAAATAAAAGCAGGAGGTTGATGCAGATGATATCCAGTGGAAGTTACCGTGTTCATATCAGATCCATTCTTGCCTAACAGTTTCTATAAATCTGAAAGAGCACTTGGTGGCATGTGAAAGCAGATATGATGCCAGAGCAGACTTGATATGGATGCTACTCAAGAGGAAGGAAAGATAGAGCAGAAAGGACAGGTACTAGAAATGAGACCTAAATGCCACTGAATAAGAATCTGCTTGGAAAAAAAACAACCACAGAGAGCATCTGGTAGGAAAAATAACTCCAGACGCAGAGATTTAGTGGCATGGAGGAAAAGAGATATGCAGTCCAAAAATGATACTGGACAGCAAGTGAACTTCTAGTGCAATGCAAAGTGGCAGGTAGAAAGGTCAGGGAATTGTCAGCTCTGGAAGAAGAGATGACATGTCATCAGAGCATGGAGGCCTTTCTCCATGTGTGCCCAGGAGGAAGAATGGTAGCTGTAGGAA
Organism: Pachyramphus minor; assembly: GCA_013397135.1. Lineage (NCBI taxonomy): Eukaryota > Metazoa > Chordata > Aves > Passeriformes > Tyrannidae > Pachyramphus > Pachyramphus minor. The sequence continues at coordinate 326,121 of VYXB01009890.1, read as the reverse complement.
GGTTAATAGGAGAAAGTGTAGGCAACTCAGAGTAATGCCAAAGGCAGGAACAATTAATGGGATAGAAATATATCTTTATAGGTAAAGAATAAAGGTGGAAAAATTGTGTGTGGCTTTCGCACTACTTTTCAAACAGTAAAGAGAACTGCTTATTAAACTCTCCTGCCCTACACCTTTGTAATTACAAGATGAAGTCTGGAGCTTCTACATATCCATAGAGTCTCAAAAAGTCATGATACCAATGCCAGCACCTGCTGTAAATGAAGCTGGAGGAGACAGCACTTTAGGTTAAGAGATGAGGGGCCAAATTCCACTCTCTTCACATCTCTGCACTTCAACTAAGGTATATGAATTTGCCCAAGGAGGTATTAAATGAACCATTCTGATTGATAACAGGCTAAACCCCTGATGAAGGCACCATTCACAACAATTAAAAAGATTGAGCAATTAACAGTATGTATAATTGAGAGTGTAGTGTCTGATTGATTTATGTATAAATGCATCATTATCTGTCAAAACATTTGTTGTTAGCAATACAATATTCACGGCATAGCATTGATAGTGTTCTGCAAAGGACCTGCTATGCAAGCAGTGGCCATTTGTCACCTGGCAGGATCCACTGAATCATATCCCATTACATAGTTTGAAAGTATTGTTCAACATCCTCCAGGATGTCTGAATATTCATTGTCAAATACACCACTGACTTTCTCTTTGCACATCTTGAGTTACTGAAATTAGACTGCTTAACTTAATGACTGCAGATCTACCAAATGGCAATGACTGAGGGGATCAGATACATGCAAATGTGAGCACTCTGAACAGTTTCTGGAAACAAAACCTATTTTAAGAAATACATTTAACAAGTGTCTTGGGAAAAGTACTCTTCTTGGATTTCTCTTGCTATTTTTGGTTGACTTGAAACAGAGATGAAGAAATACAAGAACAAAAGATAATCGTGAGGTGTGAAACCAAGTTCCTCTGTGAGTATGTTTTATAAATATTTGATATTACCCTCTGCCTGAATGGAGCTTTGTTTGGGGGAATCAGGCAGCAGATGTTTGGCTTTACCTGATAGCTACTTTGGCAGCACATTTTACTTCCTTGTTTTGTGTGACATGGTGCTGAAGCCCTATTTTATATTTATAGCCCAGACCCAAAAGCTTCAGAAGTGACAGGAAGTCTTGCGTTGACACAGTTGGCTCTGGACCAGGTTCATCCTCACTGTTTCTCTGAGCAAGGACGGGACAAATGCTGGTTTTTGTCACGTGAGTACTAGATGAAAAACATTGCTTCTCATCTTAATCATCTCTTACATAGCAGAGAGCCATCCCTACCCTAGTATTATATTTCTGTATTGAGACTAAAAACTTAGGAAAGGTTTGAACCTACCTCTGTATGTTTTCAAAGTAAACTTGGATATCTGATCATTTTAACTAGAATGTAGTTTCTGTAGCAGCTAGTAAAATATTTGTATTACTTTTGCATTCCCATTTTGCTTGTACTAATATTGTTTTAAGTACTCTGTGTTCATACGGAGATGGTCGTTCTTGCAAACAGCCACGCAGTGCCAGAGAACATTTCTTAGTGCTATTTGTTAGTGTCTGCTGGCTAGTTAAGCACCACTGCAGATGTAAGATAGGCTGAATTTGCTAGAACTTAGCCTCCAGAAATAAATCCCTGCTATAAACAAAACTGGGCAAAAATACTGTTGCTCACATGGAGCTATAAGCTAGTGAGGAGAGCAGCAGAGGGAGGAGAGATTTCAATATCACAAGTGCAGAGTGGAAACACTGTTTCATCGATGTTAAATACCTTGGAACAGGACTTGTTATTTGACAGCAATGACCTTTCCTGTCCCACTAACACACCTGTGTGCCACACTGTACCCAGGCAAAAGATAAAAATTCCCGAGCACTTCTGTGGCCATTCCTCCTGGAGTCTTAGCCTGCTTATGGTCTTGTGTGGGTTGTAACTTTAAAAGGAAGAGCTGGCAGCAAATGATCTGGAGTCACTTGCAGGTTTTTTCCCTCAGAAAGCCTTCTGACCTTGAAAAGCCTTAAAGCTGCATTCTCCATGAAAAATAACTTCTACTTAGTGCTGAGCACGTGTATTGTTGCACAGACAAATAGACAAATAACAATGTGAGTACATGCCTTGATCATTTATCCTCCTCGGAGGGCCATAAACCATGAGTAAATGCAACAAAAGCACAAGATTAATAGTGGCTGCATAATGCTTTGCATTTTTCATAACGATTCTCTACAGATAGAATCAGTAAGTGTCACTAATTGGTAGGCACTTGTTCTGCAAGGGGGCCCGATCCTCCCTCTGGTAGAGTTGGAGGCCACTCCCTGGCCCTGGTGTGGGGAGAGCAGGAGGAGGCTCCTCAGGAACTGCAAGGTTTGCGCTTTTACAGATGCCATAAGTCAGGCAAAGGCTTTGTGCAATGCAGAGAAAACCCCAGGAGCTTGCACAGGCAGGACCACCCACCTGCCTGGGCAGGGGCAGTTGTTGCAAACCCACCAGTGGCTACTCAGGCTGGAGGAGGAATAGAAGGTTGGCCACAAGCCAGCTGCTGAATTTAACATGTTTTCAGCTGAGTGACTGACTGGCATAATAATATCATCCTGCAGTGTCCCGCTGATTTCCTTCAGATATTGTTGGCTTGTTGGCCGCCCCCGATCTTTGTCCCCTGTGGATGCAGGATTGCTGTGTGGGAAACTGCTGGAAAGGCTACCTACCCAGTGTTGTCCAAACATTGTCCAAAGCAGCAAATCTGTGCAGCAGTACCCATACTGAGTGTTGTGGAGGGCTGTACAGGCCCAGGAAAAACACTTTCATCAAACTTTTATCAAATTTGCTCTGTTGCTTAAATTGATTTTTTTTTTAAATCTTACATAAAGAATGAGAGCATATTGTGTCTATTCTAATGCTCTAACTCTGAAATTACAGATCTGCATATATCCAGTATTATGCCAAGTAGAGGTACCCAAGCTTCCTCCTTGAAACAGTGCTGTTTGGGCAGGAAGCTCTGCCAATGCAGCTGTGCTGCTCCCAGTGCCCAGGCAGATTTGACTCTTTATGTGCAGTCTGGGTGTAGTGTATAGGCTCAGAGACTGACCATAAAATTGGTGCTCTGTGAGGGGCACTGGTATCACACCCAGCACTGCAGAGTCCTCTGTCAGACCTCCCACACTGAGATGATGATGGGCCCAAAAGCCACGAGCTCTGGTTTGGGCTGGCCACTTGACTTTAGAAATTGCCACACACACGTTGCACGGCTGCTCCTGTTGCCAGGTCTCTGAAATGCCAAGGCCAATGATTTGGGTTATGCAGTCAGAATTTCCTGAAGTGGTCACAGAGAAAGTTGTCTCACACAGATTTCTCTAAAAAGCTGCCTAGTGGTGGGGATCTTTTTCCATTTCCCCAAATCCAGAACACCCACATCCCTACTGAGAGTCTCCTTAACATTTAGTATCTCCCTGTCTCGCACAATTTCAGGGATCTGCCCTGCTCCAGTCTGAGAATGCCACTGGAATGGCGTGTCCTCTGCAAAAGGGAGGATGTGGAACAGATGGAGACACAGAGAGGGAGGGCATATGCAGCTTTCCAACCTCTTTCTGTCAGCACCCCTCTTAAGGAAATGGACTTTGTTCCTTTGTCTTCTCCCCAGTCCTAGTTAAAAGCAGCTCTGTGTCCTGTAGAGACCTCGATTGTCTGTTCTTCCCGAGGAGGCAGGAAAATAGGAAAAGCAGCTTGTTAAGCAAGGTAAGGCTTAGAGGAGTGTCACTCCACAAATGGCTCTGGCAGAGGACAAGCCCATTAGGGAAAAGCTGTCAGTGCTTTAAGTGCCTCTGCTGACCAGTCATGTGCTCTTTTACTTATTTTTTTACCTATTGCTAATCCTCTTCATCTCTCCCTTTTCCCGGCTATTTGTACTTTTGTCTCTGTGCAGTGTCTTGAACACAATATGGTTTCAGTCTGGCTTCTTGGCACTGCTGTAACAGAGGTATTTCTGTTACTAAGAGCAGTCAAATAAAATCCAGCAGGATTGGGATGTGAACATTTGTGGTCAGTCTCAAAACCAAAACCAAAGTAGCAGCTTTGTTCTTTTCAGGCAGATCATCAATTAGGGCCAAAACTGGGAACGTGTCAGTATGACTTACTGACTCCAGGCTGCTTTTTAAAAAGCATCCAAGATACATAGACCATTACTTGACATGATATAGATATTCGTACAACATTTACCCTGCAATTATTTAGAAGCTTCTGAACTCTCCGGGATGTTTAACTTCAGAGCTCCCTCAGTTTACTATTTATTTAGTGGCGGCTGCAAGCAATCCACTGTTCCTTGTGTGAAGCAAAGATTTCTAAGAAAACAATGCAGAACATCACAAAGCTCCATCCATTTTGCCTGAATGAGAATGACCTGAGCATTCGTTACTAAACTGTGCCATCAGGTACTTTCGGGGTGATCGGAGGTTATTGCCTCCAGAAAAAGTACATCTGAAAAGAGAGACTGGCTGCCAGACAGGAATCTCTAAAGGGAAAGGAGCTTCTCTGCTGCAAATCAAGGAACATATGCTCTTCCCTCCATGCAGCAGTGTACGGTACCGAAAAGGAGCAGGGCTTTTAGCAGAGCTATCCTGGCACACCAAAGATACATTTAATATTCAATGGCCTAACATGAGTGAAAGAGGACGGCTTGGATGGGAAACATCTAAAAAGGTGTCAAATGAGGCCACCAATGCACTATGGATCAAAGCTTGAGTATACTGCCTGAAAAAATTCCCTGCAAAAATCCTGTCTCTTTTTTATTCAATGTCTTGTATTCTGTTATTTACTGGTGCTCTCTATAATTTGTACCACCACATGTTAGGACTTGCTGATCCATTAACGAGAGCTTGAGAGCAGATTTCAACTAGAATGTCATATCCAGGCAAGTTTCCTTGATATTAACTTTTCAAAATTCTGGGTTTAGAGTCCCCAAAACTATGTGAACCAGCACATAGATGTAGTAACTCACTGGAAATCAGCAATTGACCTGAAAGAGTTGGTTGCTTGGGCTTGCTAATGCAGTTGGAATCAACCTGGTAGGATTGGCAGGAAGATTTGCTTTCTGAGGGTTTGTTTTCATTGCTGCGTGATGAGCTGCACCTGGAGCAGGAAAGGGTTTTGTCTGGCGATCAGGAGAATGGGTCACACCTGAGAACTCTGGCTTAAATTTACAGCTGGGAGGGCAGTGCTGTGGAGTAGATTAACATGGTGGGGTGGTGTGAGGCTGTGCTTCTAAATTCTCAGGAATTCAGGGTGAGTTTTTACTACACTATCCTTGTGTGCCTCAGAGAAATGTGATTTATAAGAGCAGTATTGTAGGGATTTTTGTGGCAAAGTGTGCACTCTACTCTGAAGGTCTTTGGTTGTCTGAAGAGGGCTTTTTGAAAGTGGGGTGGTTTTGTTTGCATCTCTAATTAAAATATGGCTAAAAGTAAATTTCTAGAAGTAAAAGTAGGATTAAAATTTAGTTAGATTTTATGAAGTAGTTAGAATGGCATTCATAAAGCCTGTGGCCAGATCAAAAATGCAGTTTTATCCAAAGCACATCTGCTGTGTCTTTTCTTATTAAAGCACTTTGACCTTCTACTGTGAACAACAGAAGGTTTGGCAGGTGATATTATGTGCTCTAATCACAAAAAGTAGGAGAGAGTTGTAATAACCCTGGAGTTCATGGAATTTTGCTTCCAGAGAGTTTGTTATGATTTTCACTTGTCTCTATGAAAACTTTGCACTAAGGGCAGATTTTATGTGAGCTCTGAAAGAAAACAACCTTAGTGGTCATGTACGCATATCCCTTCCTTCCATGGCTAAACTGGGCTCGGGCTTATCCTAAACTTACCTATTCTTGTGTGTTTAGCTCTTTTATCTATTTCAGACATAAAAAAAAAGCTTGGTGCTTGAAGACTTGTTTTATTTTTTCCTATCAGAGAGATTACATTTTTCCACTGACTCTGCCTTGTTAAGATCCTCCCTGAAATAATAGAGTGGCTGTGAACACAGTTATTTCATGCTATCTGCAAGCTGGCCAAAGTCAGCTTTAGCTTGTTGCTAAATGATGCCATAGGTTGTCCCTGTGGCTCCTGTGTTTGCAGTGCTATCCCAGAATACAATTCCCTTGAGAAGGTGGAAGTTGGTCACCTTGATCTGTGAGAGCAGGAGCTGGAAGGGCACTGGTTGTATGAGATGGTGGAAAGGCTCCTGTGAATTTTCTTTGAAGCCCGTGAAGAAGGTGGGTGGTGGGGTTGCTTCCAGCTGTCTCCAACAGAGATGTTTGTGCTGACTTTTCTCTCTACCACTGTTCTGACACGTAGACCAACCATGGACAAAACTAGAAATCCTCAAGTTAGATAATAAATACCTCCAGTAAAGCATAGAAAAACTTTGTGGAGACAGGTCTTCAGGAGACCGAAGAGGAATCCTGGGAGAGATCCTTGAGCAGGAGAATTGTCTGAGGTGAGGTAGGCTGTACCCTGGCACAGGGCATGGGGCTTTTTCCTCTTCTGTTCTCTGTGTGTTGTAAGCACAGTCACAATTATGCAGGTATGGCTTCTAATCACTTCCTTATAGTTCAAACCTTTACAACTCTCCACTCTGTGGGCATCCCTGAAAACTCCATTTGAAACATCTTCTAGAGATTCTCTAAAAAGAATAAAAAGTAATCATAGAAAATCAGATCTTTGACAGAATATTTCCAGTTGGAAATCCTGGACTGTAAGCCACATCTGAAGAAAATAGAGATGGCTTGCAAAGGAAAACACGGATTTTATTTTATTTTCTTTCTTCAAAGATAAGATATTGAACTAAATATGTTGCTGTATAATATGGTATTAAGGTCATTGCAATCAGGAAAACTTACTGATTTTCTTTCTCTTGTATTTTCTGTGCAAAGGTTCTTTGAAGAGAGCTTTGCTTTTCATGGAAATGGGGTGTGGTGACAGCACAGAATTTCCTTGTCTTTTCCAAGTATTTATCTGGCCAAGGGAGTCAAGTGCAGGCCTTAGACAAAAACACATACCCACCCTTGTCAAGCAATCAAGGGATGGAGCCCAGCTGTGCATGAGGGGTTGCTTCTGCTGCAGAGTTGAGTCTGATTTGGTTCCCATTAAATTTTTATGCATTACCCTATGCTGCAGGAGATGGCATGTCTTGCACTCACACTTAAGCAAAGATCTTGCTGCTCTGTGTAGAGATGCCTTGAGAGGGGCCTCACACAAAGCTGTACTCACGTGAAACATGAAGATGTCCTGCAGGTGCAGATGGCCAAAACACACCTTTCCAGGCTTTGCCTGAACTGGGGGAACAGGGGTTCAACCTGCAGTGAGATCTGTTGTTAGTAGTGCTGCAGGACTGCTGTGGGATGGTGACTTTTACTCCTGTTATAACTGTAGGCAATCACGGGGAGTAAGCATGTGGAGGGGGTGTTTTGTTTGGTTTCTTTCCCATCATCTGCTTGATTTTTCTTGTAGTCCAACCTCCTGTTGCCTTTTCTTGAGACATGTCAGAAGCAGTTCTGGGGGGTTTTTGTAGTTACAGAATCAAGTAAAGTGGGACCTCCTCCGTTGCTGGTGTTTGTAGGAGCCAGGGTCACACAGATATCTGTGCTGCACAGAGATGTCTCTGCTGTGTTGGGAGTGTCAGCTCCTGAAAGCAGAGTTACCATGCAAGCACAGCCCTGTGCTGGGGTCAGCTGCTCTGTGTATTTACAGGTGCTGTCACGTTGTGCATGAGCAGGAGCACCACTGGGCAGTGCCCTGGTGTGTGGTGGTGCCAATTCCCCAGTAGTGGTTGCCTCTTAAAGGATACCAGTTAGGCAGTAGCATCAGTGCTTGGCAACTTTGCTACTCTGAGAAATCTCATCTGGCAATGGGATGAGCAAACACATTTTTAATAGTTCTTGTAAATGAAACATCCTGCTGGAGAACTTAAAATTCAGGTCCTTGTATTTAAAAGAAAACTCTTTCATTATATTCTTCTATAGTCAAGAAAGTCAAATTAGTCTCCACTTTGTTCTCTGCCTTCCAAGCTCTATGTGAATGGAGAGGGAAGGAGAGAAACTGCTTGAAACAGGCACTAATGGCACCCAAATGTGACAGAACTGACTCTGTTTGAATCCTTTTTGAAGTCCTTCAGATCTATCATTGGGATGGCTTTCCACCATCTTCAGTCAGATCTAACTGTAAGCACTGTTTTCCAGCCCTCATCTGTAATTTAGGCACCACCACAAAGGATGTATGAAAGCAAAATAGGAGGAGGACTGTCCTTTTTCCAGAAGTGATTTCATGTTTCACTACCATAAACCATCAGGGAAACAGGACAATATGACTCCAATACAAAGTGCATTCAAAACACATCACAAGTCTTTGTTACCAGGTGACCACAGGGGTATTGATCAGTGTTTGATTTGTGCTGCAGCTTTTTTTGTGCAGCTTTTTGGTGCTGCCTTGAACACAAGGTTTTTTTCTATTTTACTTTTTTTTTTTTATTTACAGAATCATTCCAGGGATAGAGTCCTGAGTTATCAACATCTAAGATGGGGAATTCACCAGGATTGTTCTTGTTTCTTTGCTAAAGCATTATCTTACTAGTTCCTTTATTTCTGTCAATACCCATGTATGTCTTTGGAACAGGACACAGTAGCTCATTTTTTAATAATAATATAATAATAATAATTTTTTGTTTGCAAATGGAGTATACAAAGTATAAACTTGGCACCTTTCTCTAACTTCATCAAAGAAGGTACAACTATAACATTTATATAGTGAAATGACAAGGACTAGACATCACTCTTTTGAGATTACCATATTCTTCCAACAACAAGCATTTCCCAGAATTTATTTTCATTCTATGTATTGTGGCAGGTGCATGGATGTGAAATAAATAGTATGGAAGAAACCTTCCAGAGAGAGAGAGAGAATACATTCTGAGATGGTTATCTCAGAAAAAGAGAGAACTCCTGCACAGTCTCTTCAACTGCTGAATAAACCCAGCTTCAGAACATCATGCAAGCTCTTAATCTCTCATTTTGTTTATGCTTTAGTCGAAAACTTTCATTGCATGTTCAGTGGTAGTATCTTATATAGCAGTGATGCTGAATGTACAGCACTATATGTTAAATCATTCATACAGGTTTAGAGATAGTTACCTCTAAATGACAGTCTGGGTTTATTAAGGCTTTGTTTAGTGTCTGGAAGCAGCCCAGGGTGAAGGTAGTTTGTTTTGCCAGCAGCAGTGTCATTAACATACAATCTGTTGGAAAATGCTTTGCTCTTCAAAAATAAACTCCAGCATGTAGCTGTGGTGAAGTGGACCTGCATGATTTGTATGCGTTCAAAGCTGTTCTCTTGATTATTGATTAAGGCACTGTTCTGTGAAAGTCAAGCATTCAAGAAAGAACAGTTGTGGTCGTGGGGTTTCTTTCATTGGAGAAATACTATGGATTTTTTTTTTTCCCCTCAAATTTACAAAGGTGAAAGTGAGGCAGAACTTGTTGACAAGATTTTCATGGGTGGCCAGTGGGATCTACAGAAGAACCCAATTGGAAGAGATACCTGGTTGCATAAAAGCGGGAGAGAAACAGGGAGCTATTTGAAGGCCTTTCTAAAAGTGTTAAAACTTAGTGCTTGCAGTTTGAGCAAACATGTCTGAGCTGGCCTGCAGAAAATGCATTTCCACCTCAGAGTGAAAATACCACCAAGAATCCAGATGCAGGCTCAGGTTCTCATCCCAGCCAGGGCCTGAATAAGATATGAAAAAGCATAAAGTGCTGATGCCACTGCTGAGGAGCACAGTCCAGGCATATTTTGCACTGTAAATGACTTCTCTGGGTGCCCTTGCTGTGGGCAGAGATGCAGGGCTGCTGCTGACCCCAGTCTCTTCCTGCAGCACTGTGTGTTTCAGACCCACTGCACAGAGAGACTCCTGCGGCTGCTCTCACAGGCTGCTGCAAACACTCACCCTTCTGAAAATGAGCAGCTCAGTTTTACAATTGGTCTGTATGCCAAATGATCCAAAGTTTTGGGAAAAAACGAGGTGAATTTAATTTTTTTCATTCACTCTTTTTGTTTCTCTGTGCAATTGAAAAGGAAAGGAACCTTATGAAAGCCAATGTTTCTCACTTTTGGGGTGTCAAAAATTACTTCTAAAAGCAGTTGTAAAGAGTATTTCACATATTTGCCTAAAAATTTGTTCTTCTATCTCTTCTTGCTTGTTTAAACTGTCAAATACACGTCATAGCATGGACCAAGATAAAATATATTAGTTCTTTTTTTGCCAAAGCTGCTTCTTTATTTTTTAACAAGTGCAAGTTTTTTTTCTACTTCACTGGTAACTAACCAGTCTGCTGAGGCTTCAAATAATCAACCAGACCCCCCCTAAAACGCTTTACCTCATCTGTCAGCAAAGTCTGATCTACTCATATGAACAAGCTCTCTGGAGTTACATGGTTTGTGTGTGGATCTCCATGTGTGGATATGGAAGCAGTGACTGGAGAGGACTGAGGGGACTCAGCATGGTCTGCTGTGTCTCAGAAACATTATGTTCCTCAGAGGGAAAAATTTCTGTTGCTTGTCTTGCCAGGGAAGTGCATCCATTTAGTGAACCATGCCAAACCCTCAATGTCTTGCATTAATAGCAAACAAACGGACTAACATCAGGAGACACTGGGAAATGGGACATGACAGCCAGCCAGGCTCTTTGGTGGTACACAATGGGGCTTGTGTAACCTTAGCACGTGAGCCCAGCATTATTCCACTGTGCAGTGGATTTCCTGGTCAGCACAGAGCTCCCCACATGTTGTTCATCCTTGCCCATGGATGGGATTGTTTTGTAATCAGTGACAGACACAGGGATGGTTTTCTGTCTCTTGATGTCAGGGGGAACCATGATGGAAGGAGAGGAGTGTACATCATTTCTGGCTTTAGGCAGACCATGGTTAAGCTGGATGGCTAAAATAAGATCCAGCCCAGGCATACTGTTGACAGCACTCAGGGAAAATTCCCAGGGACAGATTCCAGCTAACCCTGGCGCAGCCTGCCCACCATAACTGCAAGTCTAGCTGTTGGCAGCTCGAGATGTGTGCAGAGCACTGAGCTCTCCTGTCTCCTTCATTTTTCCCCAGATGTTTATTTTAAATAGCCTTTTCCTGTTATACACGTCTGGTTCCACATGTTCTCGTGTTAAAGTCAAAATAAGGTTCCAAATAAATCCCTGGTGCAACTGTGACAGCTTCATTGAACTTAGTGACAACTGCTCTGAGCTACAGAGGGTGGTGACTTCATTGGAAACTACAGCAGGAGGAGGAAACTGGGATGGAAAAAGGAGGTCTGCAAGTGAATTCCTCTTGTTGCAGGCTTAGGGCATAAGTATCCAGAGATGCCAAGGACAGTTAATCCACATTAATTTCTGACGTGAATTACTTCAGATGCAGGAACCTAAACTTTGGAAACTAAGCTCCCTAATATGTTGTGACAATTCAGTTTTGTTTTTTTTAAGAAGTGTTTAGGCAATGCATTAAATGTACTTTAACTGCTCAGTGGAGCCCCCATATCATTGTGTACCATGGGCTCTCAAGTTGGTATAAAACCTTAGAAACAATGTAGTGTTTACATACACCTTATAAATGATGTTACTGTCACTGTGGGCTAAGCATAGAAAAATGTACTTGTTTTGTTTGGGCATGATTTCTGTCCATAGGATATGTGGGATTTTTTCCAGGTGCTGCTCTTCCTTGAGCTTACAGTTGTTGAATTTCAAATATTGGCAATTGATGACAGACCCTTTAATTTTTCTTCAAGGTCAATCTGTGCTCTTTCACTTGGGAAATCCCTGAAAAGAGTTTTAGGGCTATAATCTCTGAAGATGAAAATCCATGGGTTTTAATGGAGTTGTGTCAGCAGGGAACTTGCTTGTTAGATTTGGCAGAGCAATGGAGACAGCCTGATGGCAGTAGTTTCTGTTGTTGTCCCTGCAGAGAGGAATGAGGGCATGGATAATCCTCTTCAAAAAGGATTGGACTCTCTGGATTCCCCACACAGAATTTCAGAATGAGTTTCATGCTGCATCTGTATTTCTTTGCAGAAAAAAAAAAAGTAGCTTAAGTCTAGATAACTGAAGCTAGTTAAAAATATTTATTCACACATACCATCACAGTTTGGGATGCAGGAACAGGACCCATGAGTAGAAAATCAGGTATCAGCAGTAATGTGCTATTACTTGGAGCATGTGGGGCAGAACACTACCTTGGCTTTCCCATGAGGAGGAGAAACAGGGAGTGTTGGGCTTGTGTTTGAGGAGCCCAGCAGGAAACACTGTGGTGTGTCCTGTGTGCTTTGGTGTTGAAATAGTTCATCTCTAGGCTGTGACTTACAGAGTGGCCTGTTGTCCAGTGCAAGACACCTGTTACAGCAGCACCTTTGGTACCGAGGGGTCTGTGCTGCCCCTAAACTGACACTGGGCTTTCTGCTGCTGCATGAAGGCTGCCTCTGGTTCCCACTTGGGTCATGTAAAATGGCGTGGGCATGTTCACACTGTCCTGCAGCACTGAGACATCCTCCCCCTCCTGGTCCCTATAAACATGGGGTTTGCACACTGGGGTTGGTCAGAGCCTTGGGATCCTGTGTCACAGAATTGTTCTCTCTGTCCTCACTGCAGAAGCTCTGCAGGTCAGAAACAGCACCATAAATATCTGTTGTTCTGCTTTAACACTGACAGGTTTTTACAGTTTTCTGAATGCCTGTGTCTTCCTCATGTGGGGAATACAGTGGACTTGGTATCTCTTTATTAAATACTTTATGAAATAAAACTACTGACTAGACTACAGTCAAATTTGACATATCTCCATACATATATGTCAGTTCCTACCTATAGGAACACAAATATGTGTTTTGCATGTTGTTTACATGTAGGCATAGGTACATAAAATCATACATGCATCTTGTATGGAGAGTTTGTGGATATCTGTACTGTGGGTATCTTGGCCTGTATAAAAATATTTGAAAAAATAAATTAGAATGTATTTTTGTATAGGGTTTTGTTCTGTAATACTGGTAGGTTCTAAGAAAGACACACCCTGCCAAAATTACCTCACAAGGTGTCTAGAAAAGATGGTCTTTTAAACATCTTGAAAGTTCCATAATATTTGCAGAAAAGCCAAAGGAAGTGGTGACCTCACAGCAACACCAATGATCCATAAAGCAGGAGGTATAAGGTATAATCTCCATATGCTCTAAATTAATATGGCACAATCCCACATACTTTCCATGCACATATGTGCCCACACTCTTCCAAACTTCATTCTGAAAACTCAGCTGTGGCTGCTGATGGAGTTTCTCCATCTTCAGCTTTAATTTTCTTCTGAATACTGGTAGGGTCTAAGTGACTTTGTCTGTGTTAATTGAGATAAGTTGTATTTTTCCTCAGGCCTTAGATGGCTTTAGACAGTGAACTGATATCCCTTCCTCTATGAGAGACAGGGCACAAGAGCAGTTTTTGCATCATATTCTTGTGAACTAACCTCAGCTGCTGTACAGTGCCATGAAACCTCTCAAGCCCAGTAACCCCAAACTCTATTAATCATTTATGCAACCAGAAACAGAAAGGTGCAGCAGAACAGTAACTGCAACCTGAGGGCATGGCAAATGGCTTTATGTGACTGAAAGGAGGTAGGTTCAGTAATGCTTCTGCTGCTGTGTCCTAGAAATTATTTGCACCAAATATATTGTCATTAATGTTTATTTAAAAAAGAGAAATCCAGAAAAAAAATTGTTTGGCTATTCAAAAAGCTGCCTTTGCTTTTCCTTCCTATCACAACTGAAAAATATTGACTTGCTCCAGTCAGAGGCTGGAAGTTGCTTATGTTTATTGCTGCATTTTCTGATAAGCTAAATCTGCTAATGGTAGGTAACACTGGGAGAAAATTAAACACTACTTCAGTGAAAAATGTAAATTCTAGCCACTGACTATATTAGCAAACACTGAATGATAATAGGCTCCTGTATTAAAGCATCAATTAAGCTTGCTGTAACGAGTGCTTGTTGCAAATCAGGACCACAGTCTTGTAATAGAAAAGTACATGAGGATACTTTTAATGCACTAATAAAGTTATGCCTTAAATGAAAATACATATTTGCATAAGTTTGGTTTTACAGGAATAACTAAGTGCAAAGTAAGTTTGAATGAGTGTGTTCAAGAGGAAAGGAGGCTTTTGTATGAACTGTCAAACAAAATTCCTCTAAAAAATTCTTACTTGTTGAGTTCCTGAATGACTGTTAGAGAGTAGAGTGTGGAGAGCACTGAAATGAAACCTTCCCATAAGGAGGAAGGAGGGGGAAACAGATGCCCATTTGACTAGAAGCGTGAAAAGTGTGTACAGGGGGTCAAAGACTGTCAGGACAGAGAAGAAGATGAGATGCCTGGGCTGCCAAGGCACACCACCTGTCTGAAGTGGCAGAACAGATTGTAAAGCACTGATGGAGGGGGAAAAGGCATGCTAATACTTATTACTTTAAACAAAGAGTGTGATGTAAGGAGCCACAATAACAGGGAAGTCAAATAACTGGGGGAGGGAAGGTAGAGTGTTTGATTTTTGTTTGGTTTTTTTGTTTGTTTGTGTTTGGTTTGTTTTTTTGTTCAGCCTAACAGAGACAGAGGGTGAAATCAGAGCTTTGCACAGGGGCAGTGCTGCTGTGCTCAGAGGGCTGAATCAGCTCAGCAGTGGCCCAAACTGCACAGGTCCATCAGCAACATGTAAACGTGATCATTCAAGGACCCTGTTTCTGCCATGACATCAGCATCCTACAAAATACTGTGTTTTGTGTTCTCTGCCTTTGGGCTTTGGTTCAAGCGTTCAAGCTCTAGGTGTTTGGAAGGCCCCAGTTTCTCTTGATGGGTGTGGTGAGTCTCTCAAGCTGGTCTGTGTTCACATTACATTTAGGAGTATGGATCCAAAGCGGATTTAGTTTTTAGTCCATGTTCTAAGAAGTACAGAGCACCTGGTTGGTAGCTGAGCAGCCTCGCTGGGCTGGTGTGGAGACCTGCCTCCCACATGAGCTGTGCTGGGCAGGAGGGAGGGCAAGCTCCAACCAGGTCTCCACTCCCAAGGAACCATTAATCATCTGCTGCACAAACCACACTGACAGCACTGCATGGGGACAGGGACAGAAGTTTAGGGATATTGCTGCTCCTTTTCTTGTTTAAATGTATCAGTGAGTCTGGTAACTTATGTTTTACAGTGAAGATCTTGGATTGTACATTCTTGAAAGGTTCTTTTCTCTGAAATTCCTGGTACTCAGTCTTTACTCTGACTCCAGTTTAACTGTCTTGGCTGACTGACTGAGGAACTAGCTAATAGCCAGGATGAACTTTGTCTGTTTAAATGCTTGTGGCTTTGGTGTATAATGTAATATGATGCTGTCCCCTGGGACATCATGGGAAAATGTAAAAACCAATTCCATACGCATGTTTGCAATATTAGGAAGGCAGCTTGATCAGGTTGGGCAGGCTCAGATACTTTTTATAGTAGGACAAGTAAAACAAGATTATGTTTCTCAAACCCTTTGGATTAAGAATTTCTTTCACATGAGTAAATATTTATAGAAGTTATATTTAATGGTTTCTTCGCTGTGGAAGGATAGCTTATTTTATTTTTTAATGAGGCTTCTACAAACTGAGATAGCTTGGAAGACCAACTTTTTCTTCATTTAACCATGTATACGAGGGTAAACAAAAAAAAATCCAAAATCAACTTCAGTTCTGGCATTCTTAATTGCCTAATTAGAGGTTTATAGGGATCTTTAGGTAGATGTGTTTAATTACACACCTGACTTTTGCTGTATAAAGTATACCGGTATGTTCCCTGTATGCAAGAGAAAATACTTTCCCAGAAGTTACCCAGAAAAAGCTAACTTCTATTTTGCTGTTCTTACAGAAAGGATGATATTCCAGTGCTTCTTTTGCCAGGTTACTGGTGATAGTGGAAAATGTGACTGCAGGCACCTGAACTGTACAGTGACTAGAGATGAGCCGTGTGGCAGCCTGTGTCCCTGCAAAGACACCAGGGGTGGGTCTGGTCCTAAAGCCCTTCTCGTGCCTCTGAGAGTCCCCTCCACAGGAGGATCTCAGTCAGAGCCTCACATTCTTCCTGTGTGTCAGGAAGCAGTTTGCAGAGCAGTGTGGTCTTGATCCTGCAAGATGTTCTGAAGCTGCAAGAGATGAACAAGCACATGAACCCTGTCCCAGGAAAAGCATGAAGAAAAGTGGCAGGTGGAGGGAAATACAGCTGAGTTTGAGCTGTGCTCTTTCAGAGTAATCAGGAATAAGTCACAAGATCCTTGCATATTCACTTCTCCAGTCATAAATAGTGAAATTAAACGTTTGGCTGGAGACAATGATGTAAAAGCAATTCTCAGTGCCCTGGGCATGGGACCATTCTAGGCCTGAAAAGCTTTAAGAGGTTCCTTTTCATTCAATCCCAGTTACTTCTGCCTATCTGAACACAAACTTCTGCAGCCTCTTCCCAGGCTTCTTGTTCCTGAAACAAAGTCATTTCCATTTAGAGCTCTCCAAGCCCCATCCACCATAAGCTTTTCTTTGACCTGCTGGGTGTGGACAGTTTCCCCACTGTCCTGCCCACCCTCCCTTTACCAGACATGGCCAACAATTAAGCCAATTAAGCTATATGCAGGATTAAGTCTATAGGACCAGATTCACAAAGGGACTTTGGTGTTTGAAATGGGAATTAAGCTGATTATCAGCATATCGCTCTCATTATACGGTCTTTGAAACTTTCATAGCCTTGTGCTTGTGCACATTTCCTCTCTGTAAGTTCCTGTGTGCTCAGAGAGGGAACAGAATTCCCTTTATGCTGCCCCCTCAGTGAGAACTGCCCCAGGGTGAGTTGTGGGCTGGGGGTAGCCAGCCCCCACCTCTCCCATCCTGTCCTCAGGATCCATGAAAAGCACTCTTCCCCACGTCCTTGCAATAGGCTCTCCTTGCTCCATCTTATAGGAAAGCCTGTTTGAACCATCTTGTTTCACACCTTTATGTACAAAGTCGTCAGGGAACAAAAGACACTTCTATTGGGAAAGGCTCACAGAGCTTTTCTTTCATGTGTGACAGATGCTTTCAGAATACATTTGAGAGAATCTGCATAATTGATACACAACACCAGTGACCCAGCCTGAATGACTTGAAGTCTATTTTCATCTCGTGTGGTTCAGAAGCAGCCAGTAGAATTTATAAGGCTCCATCAAGATGTACAGGTCTTCAGGCTCTCTAGCAATGGGGACCATGTAAATACCTGAGGACAAATACCCTGGGTTTCATTAGAAGATAAAATCCACAGGGTGAAACATGGGAAATCAAATGCAATAAGAAAGTGGTTGTGAGCTGGTTATGCATAATGTCAGCCACAGCAGGCTGAGGAGTAATGAAAGGAGGGGAAAATGATGAGCTCTAAACTGCAGTGATTGCCCTGTGAGCCTTGACTGCTGCAAGGCATTTCCTTCCCTCAGTCAGTCCTAGAAAGGCTTAGCAAGCTTTTTAATAAAAAGCCAACATGGAAATTTTTTTGACAAGGTTTACACCGTTCAAAGTGTTGTTTCTGTCAGCAGCATGTTGTACTACCCCTCCCTCTTTGGATTTTCATTTTCATCTGGGCATAAAGGCTCATCCCAAAATGAGGAGAACTCAGGTGGCTTAGTTTCCTCTTACTGAACAGAAAGTGTTTGAATTGCCCAGGCTGTGAGCTTGATGATTCTGGTCAAGACTTTTGGAGAGGCTGTAAGTTTCCCAAGGGTGAGTTAGATAAACACTATCTTTCATTTTAAAGACACTTTGCAGATCGTTAGTTTGCTTATTAATGGTTCTTCCTTTCTTTCTCTGATTTTTCTCATTCCCTAAACTCTGTGAATTACCACAGTAGTTATGCCTTGGTTTCCAGGGTATGTGGGACTTGCAGCCCTTAGGGGCCAGTGGAGTTCTGCTTGGGATCCCCAGCAGGGCACAGCCTTCCTGAGGGTCCTTTTAATTAAGACTTCAGCAATGTTCAGTAGAGTCTGAGTGTTCTGAAAGTAAGACAGCCAGAGTCATACAGTGCTCATTTCCAATAAAGTGGGTTTATCCCATGTTCAGCTCCCTGAGTCACTACAGATCATTGGATGAGTTGCTCTCTTGTCACGATGCTCCATTTAAATTGAGGATAAAGGGTAGTATTTCTCCACCTGCCAGGAACACTGGCTTTGCACTTAGTTTCTCAACCTTCCTGTGCACTTTCTTGTGTCTCTGGATGAATGGCTTTTGCTGGGCACCCTTGAGAGTTGGGCTGAAAGACCATCTGGGTTGGATCCAGTGCAGCGGGTCGTAAGTTCTTGAACACTTTGTGGCAGTGCAGCTACTGTACCTATAAAGTGTCAGTGTGGTGAGCAGGGCCAGTCTCAAAGACAACATTTGTTCCATTTCCTTCTCTAGTTTCAGTAATGTTTCTGAAGTCATGGCTATTCTTCTGTTCCAGTTCTCTGTGTAATGACAGAGCAAAGACCTCTCACGGAGACTGCACAAAAAAGCTTGGGGGAAGGATGGAAATCACATTAAAAATTATCATTATCAGTAAACATGAGTAAGTTATCAGCACCATTCAGCCTAACATTATAATTGCTATAAAACATTTTAAGACACATTTATGTTTAGTGGCCAGTAAGAGCGAGAAACTGGTAATTTAATTCTGACAGACACACTAGCAAGTGCCTCTTTACTGAGTGCCTTGGTACACAAAGCTGCATTACTTGCAGACCCTGTTGACTGAGAAAGCAGTGTCACACACCTTGCATGGCTGCTTCAACAGACCAGGTAAGTTTTGTACAAGTGAACCCAATGTGAACCAGTTACAACCAGAATCCAGCCAACAAAGGAAACGGGAAGCCTGAACTCTGAGTTTCAGATCTTCATCTTATTCTTCCTGTTGCTGAAGAGACTCAAGCCACTCTTCATCTTCCAACCCAATCCGTTCTGGGATTCCCCACAAATGGGCAGGGTGTGCTAAATTCCTACAATCAAACTTGTGCAGCTTCAGGATGGGCTTCTCCAGACATTCTGAGACTTCCCAGCCGCCTATCCAGTGGGGTGGCACACTCCAGGAATTTGGCAGTGCCCCCTTGAGTAACAAAGTTGCATTTCCCTGAAGGAGCAGAGGGGTGCAATGCTATCTGTAGGTTACTGGAGAATCAGCTTTGTTGCTTGCTCCAGTTGGGGAAAAAGGGACTAAGTTATAAAGGCAAGGAACTACATAGCATGCTACTGAAGTTAATACTGAATAAGAGAGGTTCTCTTTAACTTCTGCAGCCTTTCACTTGCTTATGAGGAGGCTAGTTAGCTCTTTGAACCTAGTCCAGGCTTAGTGTGTCCTGGAGAATTCTTGAAGGAATGTCTTTTCTACTCTTGTTTGAGGTTGGGTCTGTGCTACTCAGGCCACAAGATTATTTGCTCTTTTGTTTAAACCAAATGGAAAGATCCAGATTTGTTTTCTTTCCCATTCATCATTCTTGTGTTTGGAAAGGTAATACATCCTATGACCATGAAGATGTTTGGGTCCTTTTGTCTCCTTCCCTAACATTTTGATGACTGTGCCTATTTCTATTCTTTTTCTAGATTGTACATTGCCTTCATCTTTTTACTCTTTCTTGTTTATTAGAGAGCCTTAAGACATAGTAGCAATGTTCTATAAATCTTGTATCACAACACTTTGTAATTCTACCTGCATTTTAACTAGAGAGGTAAAATTTACTATTGGCAATCTGTAGAGTTCAAAAACACCATTTGGACGTCAAGGAATTAAAAAATAGAGATGACAACACCTCTTATAATTGTTACAAGATTGCATTTTGAGTCACCATGGCTTGTCGTATACAGGAAAATGTGTTACTTTGGCTAGGAAACACTGCATCTGCATAGTTCTTTGTTCAAATCTCCTACAATATCAGTCTAGGTCCTTGTATTACAAAAAAACTTCACTGTGATTAAATGGAATTAGTGGATGATACAGTACTTAATGCAGAAATAATAATATGACTTCCCTCATTAGTGCAGGACTGCTATAGCTTCTTAATTGATTTTAATCGGCATTTAATTAGAAAATGTGAATCCCCTGTGGCTAGTTCATATTTTACACTATTCTAAGGTAGACTATTATTTCTTTTCTAAAGTGGCATCCCAATTTCAGGTTAGGAAAAATAGGAAATCTTTTGTTTGTCTTGTGACCTTTGAGGCTCTCTCTGTACGTCACAGACTTGGGCTGTTTATCAGCTCTAAGCCTCTAAAGGTCACCATCACCTGTCTCAGGAAAGAATCCTTTTTTTCTATCTCAGCTCTTCCTCTGGAGAAGAGTTTCCTGGTGTTGAAGTACCTCCCTGGCTGTTGTACATGTACAGCAGGTATCCAAGTATTTCTTGGGGAAATAATGCAAGGGCTCTGTGTTCAGAACTTGTGGGAAGATACAGACAAAAGTTTTATCACCTCTGTAAGACTGAAAATACCCATGAGTCCATATATTGAAAGGGTGGTGAAAGGTACTCAGTGTAATACTATATTGTTTCAGCTCCAGAAGGAATGCCTTGATATAGAGAGGGAGAATATCCTGCTCTTGGAATGAATAGCATAAAGAAATCCCTGTGCTAGCATGATATGAAAGTTTTATCGCATTCTGGATTTTCAATTGTGCTGTATTAAACCATATTAATATTTGGTTTTTCTAGGGCAGTCAAAAATCATTGGTAATGATGAATTTTTCATTTACACTAGTGCCAAATGATCAGCCTTAGTGCTCCAAGGTCAGTCAATCATTCCACTCTAGTGGAACATTTCTGCCTTTAAGGCAAATGAAACTTTTTTTCTCTGTCTCAAGTGTAGATAACGTATGGGACAAACTCACTAATAGCTCATCGTGTGTGCAATGGCTGTTGCCCTATGATCCATCAACATACCCAAAATGAAAAGTGATTTCCCCAGAGACTCAGGGTAGAGCTGCTCATAGCTTTTTTTGTGTACCTGAATGTAGATTCTCTATTAAGCAGCCAGATGAAGCAGAATCTCTACCCATCCATGTTGTGACTTGATAAGAAGAAAAAAAAAACCAACCCTACAGTCTGATCCAAATGTGGGTATAATGCATGGAGATCTTGATTCCAAGGGCATTCACAACAGCAATCCTTCTCACCACTGGAACAACATGAGCTCATGCTGAAGCAAAATTGTATTTAAAGAAAAAGATCTCTGAAAACATTAATCCTAATAGTCCATTTTGTAATGGAAACCTACAGGGTTATTGCCCAAATTGTGGGTTTGCTATGAGTTATGTATGGTGTGGATTTCTTAACAGTCATTTGCCTCAGTATAGCACAGGAGAAGGCAGGTGTGGCTGCCCTTAAACCCTGCTTACAACATCATTTCCAAACAAAAGCATCTGACCCTTTGGTTTCTGGCTTTGTTTGGCACAGAAACATAAGTGCAGGGATTTTTCAGTGACATTCACTCATTTTGTCTTTCTTTTAATATTGCTGCTCTGAGATTGGTGCTATATTGAAACTTCAGTAATTACATCTGCCTTCATGGTGTATTTAGCCTTACAATACAATATTCCTTTCTTTGCTTTATGTCTCTTTTTATTGCCTGTTTTCTGAAGCCTTTGAATTTAGCTCAAACTGTAATGTTGAAAGCTGTTGATTTCTGAAAGGTAAAAAACGAACAAACAAAAACTCCTCCAAAGCTCACTAAATAAACATACCTGTTTGCAAACCAGCACCAACAAAAAGGTTGCTTGAGGAGACCTCTGCTTTAAAAAACTTCATATCCTTGCTTTGTGCTGCCTACCTTTCCTGCTTTCCCCCTTTTAATTTATTCTTTAATAGTGTGTCTTTGTTTCTTCTCTCCCACCTGATCTTGCATTTTTCATCTGCCTTCTGTATTTGTCTCCTGTACCTCCTCCAAGTTTTCCTCCTGAGGAACCTTCCATCCTGTAGATGGCATTTTTTGAGAGAACACCTCCCAGCAAAATAGCAGCAGACCAGGTTCTTAGGTGCCCTATAAGGGTGGAAATCAGACACAGTGAGCAGGATTGACCAGAAACTGTATTATTTTTCTACTAACATTTTACTTTTGTTCTAACCCACTTAGGCTGGCAGGAATAATTCCAGTGCAAGGCGTGATGTGAACAGTAGTTGGATCTCAGGCTGGTGTAGTGAGGACATGCTGTAAATCCACTCCAACAGGTTGGTTGTTTTGGACTTTAGCACAGATTTTTCACACCATTTTTTGTCTATCTCTGTGATGGTTCAATGAGTGAGGTGCCCAAATCTGAGGTCATGTAATCTCCAGTTGTCCTTGTTGGTGTCTGGGCAAGCAGTTTTCATTTTGCATCTGTGCTGTTGGTTATGTTTGGACATCCTTAGGCATTTGAAAGCACTTTAGCACTGGTCTAATTATGCTCTTACTAGGGGCAATGGTAGAACTGCTGTTGACCTCACAGGAAAGAAGTCTGACAAATGCCAAGTGGTTTTGAAAAGCCCAGTGAAGTGCCCTACAGTTGTCCTGCTATTCTGGAGCAGGAATGAATAGGGATGTTAAGAGTGCTGCTTAATGGCCCTTCTCAGGCTGCTCCTGCAGTGGTGGCTCTTGCTTTTGCCAAAGCCAGTGGGGAGAGTGAGCATTACACAGGAGCTGCTCACACTCAGATTCTACTTAACACGAGATATTTAAGATTTATTTTTAAAGGCTCTTAGAAATATAGTTTAGTGGTACACATGTCTGAGGTGAAGTTAGAACCTCACATCGGTCACATGTTGTTCTGCAGCAAAGACAAACGGGCATGAGACACATATGGGAAGTTGAATAAAAATGCAGTGCCTGAATCTACTCTAGAGACAAACTTGTGAAGTGGCTGTTCCCCATGTTTCTTGAAAATGAGAATCTCTTACTAGCCCAAAGTGGAAAAATGCGTTATGTTTGTATGTAATAAAATGTGCTTGTCTTTGAAAAATCTATTTATAGGCCTTGCCAATGGCAGCTGTTCAGCCCACTGTCTCACTGCTACCTGCCAATATTCTCTTTATGCTTCTATTAACTGGAGCTTTGGGATTCACAGTTTATTCTAAGTCATTCTTAATGATAGAAAGCCAAAGTCTCTGGTGTCAGTACTTGTGAGATACACTGAAGCACTGGAGTCAAACTTTGTATGGAGAAGGACTATTTATTTATTTATTTATTTCTCTATACTTCTGGATGATCCTTATATGTTCAGAGTATCAGGATCACTGGTGTCAGAACAATGTGTCAGTAAGAATGAAGTTTTGCAATGTGTATTGTTTTAAAGGACTTTGGCCCTGTAGATCTATGAATAATTTCTTGGTCTCAGTGATATTTAGTCTTTTAGATAGCGGCTAAGTAAAGGTTGCTGTCACTTGTGCTGAGGCAAACCTGTGTATTTCTGAGATATGATTCTGTTCAAGGGTTATCTGAGTGCTATCTCAGATGTTGTTTAGCAGTGTAGGGAAATGCTTGCTTTTGTAATGCAGATTTTTAAGCAGAGTTAGTTGTCACTTCTCCTTTCATTATCTCTGAAACTTCATAGAGCACCACCTTGGCATTAGAGACACTGATGGAAAGTCTGAGAAAGTTTAGCACACTTAAAGCAGGCAAAACAAGATCATGTGGGTCAGGAAAAACATTATTTTTGAAATACCATTTTCCATTATATGTCTCAGTAGCAAGTGTTGCTGCTGTTCTGTGTCTGAGGGGATAGAGGTGACTGCATATTTGTGATATTTAGTTGATCTATTCCAACAAACTTGGCTTCATTTCCTCCACACAGACAGCAAGTCAAAGGAAGATGTATTTAGCAAGAGGCATCCTACTGAAGTTAAAATTAAAAGCTATAAAAAGAGCTGACACTCTGAGTTAGGCAGAAGAAACAATCCTTTATTGTCCCAATGAGGTTGAAGCATGACAGAAATGAAGGCTCAGTATGAATGAGTTAATAACAAAATCTAGTGCCTTGCTGTGTTCTTAGAGCTGTTCAAGGGTGTTGAAGGAGAAAACGTAGTCTCAGGTCATATCATGATATTACTGGGTACAATATGCAGTGGTGTCCAAGGGAATTGTGCTCTTTGTACCAGGATTGAATTGAAAACTTCATGGTGGGTTGGTTTGGGTTATTTTTGCCATTGCTTGGATGTGCAAATAAATGCAGTAACAGAAGACTGTCAGAAAATTAACAGAAAAATTATCAGTGGATATCAAGACTACAGCATTTCTCCTATCCTGACTGTATTACTCTTGAGCAGCCAGGAAAGCTATAAAAGAGAGCACCTTGTCTACTGTAGCAAACTGACTGCTTTAATTTCTACTTTCATTTAGAGACAGATATTTGAGAAATATTAAATATTCCTAAGCTGTACAAAAACACCACTTCAGTTAACCCCAAAAGAAGAGAAAGAACAATAGGTGAAAATGCAGTGGACTCAAACAGAGAAATTAAATTGATGTCCTGGAAAAATAGACACAGATCAGGAAATGCTCTCACAGATGGGTACCCAGAAAGCACAGATGCATAACATGGTCAAATATTCCTTTATGCACTTTGTCCCCCTTCCCCCCCTCCTTTTCTAACCTGAATTTTAAAAGTTCTCTGGCTGAGATTATTTTCCTTCTTTCTCTGTACTGACGGTCTTTGTAGAAGTGCAGTAAAAACACAGAAAGAAAATGGAGAGTCTGCTGAGGACAAGTGACCTAATTTATGGCTTTATGTCCCAAGTCTCACCAGAATGTCCAAGGATAACATCAGCTAGCTCACTCTTTTGCTAATTATGAGAAAGCTTGGCAGGGTGACCTGAATCTTTTTATTAGATCCAGTAATATGGCTGTGGGGGAAAAAGGAAATATCTGGAGTAAATAAGATCTTCTACCAGTTCATTAAAAATATATGATTTGGATTGTTGGAAGATGCAACAATCCTGGGCTTCCTGATAAGCCCACATTGGTTACCACACAAACCTTCCAAACTACCACTAATGTGTATGCACAGCAGCTTTGGATAATTTATTAGTTCATGTTCAAAGATGCAGGGCCTTGAAATGGACATGACTTCTAGAAGGTGGGTACTTAGTAATTTTGGGGAACATGTGGTGAACTTGGAATTTGGAGTGGGTTTGTCAGAGTTGCTGGAATTAGATCAGCATATGCTGCTTGAGGAGCTGGCAAATACACAGGTATGGGGGAGAAATAAGGGAAAGGTACAAGTGTGAGTTAAGAAGCTATTGTGAAAATCACTAGTTACATAATTTGAAGAAACAGTTATCTGAGAGGGGGGAGAACAGTGAATATGGCCCTTTCAATAGGCAATATGGCCCTTTCAATGCAAAAGCAAACTCTGAATCAATGCTGAAAAAAACAAATGGCAAGGTCATTAGATTGACAATGAATAATAGAGCAGCTAAGAAAGGCAATTGTGTGCTTCCATTCTTAAGAAAGCCATTTCTTCTGGCAACCAACCATCCCAACCAGAGACTGGAGCCTTATTAGAGTAGGAAATGAGTTGTTCTGCTGACTTCACGTGTGTAGTGAGTTGGCTGCAGAACTTCTACAACAAAGTTCTTTTCAAACAAGTAGCAAATTGCAGATGAGATTCGTTAATATGCCTCACGGCACTCAGCTGTGTTAGTACATGCCAGAATGTGCACAACATATGGAGTTTAGGTATAGATTTAAACGTGTTAAATTTGACTCTCAAATTAGATTGATTATGTTAGTGTTAGACAAATATTATCTGAAAGGACACAAACACAGTAGTTATCAAAGTACAGCACCGAGCAGAAAGATGGATGTAGCGTGCCCAGGCTTAGCTGATTCCTGTGCTGAACTTTATCAGGACACTGAAGCTGTGCTGGTTTCTCACTTGTGTGAAGTGATTGTACTGTGTGATGGCAGCAAAGCCCCACAGATCTGATTGCAAAGATTAGTGAAAGGCTCGGTGTTATTAAACCTCTGTCATTCTTCCTCCATTTTCCACACACACAAAGGAAGTATATTTGGAGATATAATAAGAAGAGACAAAACTTGTGTTTCCCTGTGCAGGGAAGGCACGGGATATGCCATAACTCCCGGTGTAACGAGAGCGCCTGCTGAGAGAACTAACAATAGACCATTCACTGAAAAAGCACCAGTAATTAATCCTGGAGTTATACAGGGATGTAGGCTAGTTAGAGGCCTGGCATAAATGAGTATAGTCTAATGGTACCCTAATTTACACCCTGGTTCTATGGCATTTAAAGCTATTTACAGTATAAGCATTAGTTTTTATAATTTGTCCAGCCAGAGGAGAGATTCTCTTCTATATTGCATTGTGTAAGTGCTGGTTTCAGCATTTGCTGGGAGAAGAACAGTCAGGTCAGCTTGTCTAGCTGGAAACTGTTGTTCTATTGCAAGTAATTGCAGTTTTCATGATAAAATGTTGTATGTATTATATTAAATGTATTCCTATACTCTTGTATTGAGCAATTGTGTAATTAAGGGATATACCAGGGATTTCCACTGTAGAAACCAACCACCTATTCTGAAGACTTTAATATAGCTGTAAAAGCTGATTATATGTTGGAGTGTGAGTGTAAAGATCTTGGAGAAAGAGCTCTTTAGTGCACATAAAAGACATCTCTATATAATGGCTTATAAACATCTTCCCTCAAAACCTGACAATATTGAAGGGAGATGATGAAGAGCTACTCAAAAATCCATTTAACTGATAAGCTGAATGTTCCTAATAAGCCAATTTCAGGCATCACAGTGGAATAAGTGAAAACACAATCTGAAGCAAGAGCCTGAGCCATAAGAAATCCTGCCCTTTCAGGACACTTTTTACACAGAGTGTTTTCTTTAGACCTTATTTAATGGTGATAATGTCAGCCCTTGAGGCATCCACAGTTGGCACCTGCTGCCAGTCTCTCAGTGCCAGGTACGGTAAGAGGAGGAGCCAATCCCATCAGTCACTGAGGGGTTGTTCTTAGCAATGGCACAGCTTGGTTTAATTTCTATACAGGAGCAGCACCTGCTGCTTGTGGGGCAAAAAGCCTGGCCTAGCAGGCTATGGTGCTGAGAGTCTGTCTGCCCACAGAGGTTGGATCTAAGCTTGCTGTGCTGCAAAGGACAGGGGAGCCAGTGCTGGGTGTGAGTGAGCTCGTGCCTGGGCATGGCTGCTGCTCAGACACTGTGGGAGATTTAATGAGATCCACAGAGAGAATGAGCCCAGTCATGCCCCTGCAGCCCAAGGGCAGTGCAGCTAATCCAAGGCTCTGGGGCTGCCAAGAATTTCACCATGCATTTCTTTCCTACCTTGAGCTTTCACTAACTCAGGACCTCTGTGTTGCACTCCATGCAGGACTGATGTCCTAAGTCCTGGAGAACTGCAGATTATACACCAGGGTCTCTCTCATGTCTTTGCAGTCTTCTCTGGTTTTGTTCCAGTACACCCTTGGGACCCTTAGAATGGGTATGGGGATTGGGGTTGGGAGAGTATGACACCATGAGATAGGAGTTACACTTCCACAGGGAGCTGTGGAGGACTTTCCCTCTGAGCACACCAGTGGGAAACTACTGAGTTTCTCTGGAGTGGAAGTTGCTCTTTGCCTTTCACACAGAAACCTCATTGCTTTTCAGTGTATCCTTCAGAGATTTTTGGCAGTGGTTTATTCAGTAACTAAAATGTTCTGCTTACCAATTCAGTTTCAGAACAGGAACAGAAAACCAAACAGAGGGTGCAGATGGGAACAGCAGCTGAGCAGGGCAGGGTGAGCCTCAAGTGAGTGACAGTTCCTAAGCAAATGCTCTACATTTCTTAAACTCTTGGATTTTGCTATTCTAGCACTGCCTGTCTAGAAATAGCAGTGCCTGGGATCAGCTCTCCTTGCAGCACTGGGTTATGTGGCAGAGAGAAGCCCTTCTGCAGGGAAGGGCAGTCGTGAGCACTCTGCAGCAGCCCAGCTGCCTGTGGCTCTGTCCATACCCAGCTCAGTGGTGGGATCTGAGTTCAGGGGATGTTGTGTGTGAGCCCAGGGAGCCCTGGAAGCTGCAAGAGCAGAGCCCAAGTTTACCTGTGTCATACCCAGCTTTTGTTTTCAAGAGACTCTGGCCACAAGGCTGAGCTCTGTGCTCACCTGAGTTTGAAACTGCCTGTTACCCTCAAGTCCTACATTATCCTCTTCTTGCTTCTGCCTCTCTAAGGGCAGGCCTTCAGGGCTTAATTTGTATATATGGTTGACATAATTATGCATGTAAATTAGACATGCTCTTTTAACTTTATTGCATATCTGACTTCCCCCCTAAAGAGATTTAAGGGCACCTGTGGTCAGCGAAGGTGACTTAAAACTAACTTCTTTCCCATCATGTGATTATACTTTGTCTGTTGCAGCTGGGTCCTGACCAGCAGAAACCATTCCAGGTTTGTTCTCCCCTCGTGTCTGATGGCTCCCTTAGGGACATTGTATTTATATATATATGTGTATATATTCATATCCATATCTATATATAAACTCATTTTTAATCTAGGTTCATTTAGATAAAATAAAACATTTCAACTATTTAGGAGAGAAAGGAAAGGACAAGTTGCTTTCTTGTAAGGAGAACTGAGTCTTCCTTGAAGACTGAGCACTTTGATAATTTCCTGCAGCAGTTATCTTCAACACCAGATTTTGGCAGAACATGATTGAATTAGGGCCTGAGGGTACAAATTCCATTTCAGGAGTATGTTGGAAGAAGGAGTCTGCCAGCATAAAGACAGAGACAGTATCTGCAGTGTAAAAATTTGGGAACAGAAGGCATAGGGTCGGGAGAAGGAGGGGAATCATGACTGGAGAGGGAACAGCAGACAGAAAGCCCCCTTTGAAGTCTGTGGCAGAGCCAGACCGGGCCCAGGCACCTCAGTACAGGTGAGGGAGGCTGCAGGCAGTGGTGTGCACTTCACTCCCCTGGTGGGAAACACCCTGGACAGGCTGAGGATAAGATGGATTTTTCTGATCCTAGCCCAGTATTTCCACAAAACCCTTCCCTGTCCCTGTACATTTTTTTAAAATATTACTTCATTTTACCCTATTTTTGGGATTAGAACATTGGCAGCAAGTGCAAACAGTATTTTCTTCCATGTGCTTGGAGACCACCCAATCAAAAACAGGACCAGAGAAGTCGGTGTTACGCACAAGTTTAACTTAATCCACCATTGAACTTCACTACTTGTGTTGCACCTCTTTTGTTTGTTTTTAATCATTGTGTCACATTATTGTTTGAAGCTTGGCAGCATTTTATTTAATCAAGAGCATTTGCTTAATTCATTTTCAGTTTCTGGAGCACATGTGCCTGATGGGGTAAGTTACAAATGGCATCAGTGATAGTGAGTGGCCCAACTCCTCATACCCAGAGTAGCAAAGTTAAACCTTATAAAAACCCTGGAGCAAACTCCAGGAAAGGAAAACATGCAGTTGGATGGAATTGCCTATAAATTTCAGGTGTGAGGGCTCCCTGTAGTAAAGTGTGGGGCTCCAGAACAAACCCTATGTGCAGACATTAGAAAGGGAAGAAGGGGACAGAACAGCTGATAATTTTAAGTAACTGAAAGAATTTTTGAAAAAGAATAATTAAATTTAGTTAAGTAAATTAAATATGAAACTTACTGTGTCAATATAGAAGCAGTAAAAAAAAAAAAAAATCAGTACACTGCTTTGCAGTGGTTTTTCCTTAAGCCAGGGTGAGTGTCTTGCTTTAAGGACATGCGTTGTGGGGAACTGCAAATTCAGTCTGGTTCTTCAGGCCCTGTGATTGCCAACTCCAGTGAGCCTCCTGGACTGCAGGAGTTGGATGTCTGCTGAGCACACTGTGGAGGAGAATGAACAAGTATTAACCTTTTTCTCAGGGGTCAGAGCACAATCAAAATGCCCTTTCACAGAAAGTAACAGAATGAGATTAATTTTACATGCTACAGCTATGATTGTCCAAGTGTTATGGGGAAGGCAGGATAAATTCAGGCAGACAGGGTTTCATTAATTGAGGGAATTTCCAGGCTAATTTACAGGTGTTCAGGGACCTGACCTATTTCAATTTGAATAATAGCTGATGACAGAGTTCAATATGTACCAGGCTTCTATTTAAACAGAGGGGAAAGAATTGTTTTGGGCTGGGGCTCCTTAATTGGTATTCCCCAAATATGGCATCATTTTGCTAAGCCCAGCCAGCACCTATTTCCTTGTCAGGTTTAAAATTAAAATCAATGCATTTAGCTTTGCTCTATGTAGAAGATTAAAAAAACCCAAATCAAAGACACAAAACTTGGGTTATGTCTGGTTATTGATTTAAGTTTTAATCTGAATTAAAGGGGGGGGGGAAACAGAAAAAGTCTCTCATACTTTTTAAACTCTTCCTTTGATAATTAGACTCTAATTTCAAGTTTCATTTGGTTAATGGACAACTATCTTAGCCATTAACTTTATCTAAAGGGGATGGTAATTAATGATAAATTACACTTCCTAGGGTGCTACATGTTATACCCACCTGAATACCAAGTCACCCCCTACTCACTCAATCAGTAAGAGGAAAACAAGGAAAGAGAGGATGACCAGAAGCCATGGAAGACAATTCTATTACCAGCTCTGGTCTTCCAGTTATTCACTGTAACTTGCTAAGAAATTACTTGCTAAGTTCTAAAATTTCATTTCTAATTTTTAACTGTAGGGTTTTTAGCCTATTTAGGAAGAAATAATCTCAAGCCCTCTGGGAGATCAGTTAATATTTAATGCTGTTGTACTCTGACGTCAAGATTTCATGAGTAGGTAACAAAGAAATGTGTTTAGCTCACAAATTCCTTGAAGCACAGCAGAGTATGGAATGCACACCTCTAATAGTGGGTTAATTCAGCTGTTTTCTATGTCACTTTTCAGTTAATACAAAACATACTTGCCTAAGGTAACAGTAACACTGAGCCTCCTGGTTGCTGCTGTTTGTGTTCATTACAGTCCCTAGTGCCTGATAAAGGTAGTTCTGGTCCTGCACACTATGGAATTACTTAGAGGAGGAAAGACTCTGTCTCTGGGATGTTTGCAGTCTCCTAGATGTAGTCAAAAGGCTGTCCACTGACTTCGTAGATCTCTGTAATAAGCTTTAAGTAGAGGGACTTGCTTTAAATATGTAGCATCTCACTTAAAACCAGGCTTAACCTTCAGTGTGGTACTGCCTGGCAGAGCAATCTATCTGTTAATCATATAGATTCCCTGCTGACTGTTTTCCATCCATTTCCATCTCTCTTTTCTGGCTTTTCCTGGTTGTAGGGGGAATAAAATATTTCTCACTGCCTGTCCCAAAATCTTGGTACAAATACTCCTCAGAGTTTGGGACTCAGAACATACCAACCTTTAAAAATAAACTTGTGCTAACAGCAATCTTACTCCTATCAATCACAGCAGTAGTAAAATGAGAGAGCCCCAAATGTCACCATCAGATTAATGACAGATAATCACTATGGAACCCAATGCAACCCCTGAGAGTAACTCCTGTTGTCTGTCCCATAGTTTAAGAAACTGTTAAGCCCAGACAGCTCCTGTGAATGGCATTTCTCCATCTCCTGGCAAAGCGTGCACACTCATGCCCAGTTCTCAGAGATTGCATCACAGACAGTATCTGTGGGAAGTATCTGGGGAAGACAGTTTCTGTGTTGCTGAGTAGTTCCCACGGTTCTTCCCCAGACAAATAATCTTGGCATTTGTGAAATATTAAGTTTATAGCGAATAGTGACTTCTTTTTCGTTCAAGAAATAGCATTGAGCTCTCCCATGTCATTTCATTGGTGTTCATACTCATAAAGGCTAATAATCTTGTTTAGTTCCTTGTCTCCATTGTGAAGTACATTTGCAGATTCTTTAATCCTCTCACAATAAGCAAGCCAGCCAGAGGCTAAATAATTACTGACAGCTGCTAGGTACTGTCTGTCATATTAGATGTGTTAATCAAATTTTGTAACTGTATGGAAACTTCAGCATTAGCAGAACAAGGTAACTTGGTCTTTTTTTCATCAGATTTACCCAGAACAGCGTATTCTGCACATATTTTTCTACACAGTCTCTCAGAATCACAGTTTGAGTTGGAAGGGACATTAAAGTTATCTAGTTCCAACCCCTCTGCCATGGGAAGAGTTACTGAGAGCTCTATTCAGCCTTGCCCACACCAGTGCTCTTGGGTTTCTGGTGTCCCCTTGGTCTCCCCCCATATCATCCCTAAACTCTCCCGTGGGTCCTGCAGCACAGGAGTGGAACCCAGAATGGCTCCATCTGCAAAAGGAGTGAGAATGACATATCCCTTTATTCCTGCAGCATCTCCCAGTACAGTAAGTGTAAAATTAGATTTTGGATGTAGGACACAGCAGAGATTAATATTATGGGTTCTGGCCAGAAAAATGTACTCTAGGCAGATGTGGTCTAATGGGTTTAGTAGAAGCATGCTGTGCACTAGTAGGTACATCACCAGGCCAGGTCCCTTGTGCTGTAACTGCTGCTTTCAAAAGCTAATGAGACAAAAATGTTAATTTCATGACCCATCTTCTGGAGTCCTCACAGAGCCCCCTCTCCCTTGGGATTTGGGAGTGAATTGAGATTTAAGGTCAGGCTGCTGTGGAAGCCTTACAGTATGTTGGGCTGGAGTAGGGAAGAACAAAGACAGTTCTTGCAGGGGGTGGCTACTATTTATATGTAGTGACAAAAATAGGTCCCCTCTGCATCTGTCCCAATGTCCCTGGCAGGTAGAGCACAAAGAGTCTGAGCCCTGAGCTGTCTCTATAGTCAGATTCCTCTGCAGGGAGGGAGCTGCCCCAAGGAGTCCCTCAGCCCTGTCCCTCTGACAGCCCAGTGTGCTATGGGACAGGCACTGGGATCTTGTGGCCAAAGTCTCAAACCATTCCCAGCACAGTGATGAACCTCCAGTGGGCCAGCAAAGCTGATGTTCTGCTGTCTCTGCTTGGTTCCTCATTACCAACAAATGTCAGATTTTCTCAGACCCACTGGCCTTCCTCAAAGTCTACACGCTCATGTATCTGTTGCTCTGGCTTTAGGAAATAGGAGTGAGCCTAATGTCTCTCAAATAATCCCAGCAAAACTGAGATTCCTCTGAGTAATGGGTCTAAACTAGTCATATTTCTGTAACAGAGAACACAAAAAGGAGTCAAACCAAAATACCTGTTTATTCCTACTTCATCTCGAAAAACATTGAGTGTCAAATCAGATCTCAGAGTCAAAACCTGGTCGCTGCCACTTGTTCCACTGTCACTTGTCAATTTTTAGCTGTTCTGCAGCATCTCTGTGCCTCACTGTGTCAGTTTTGCTGTGCTCCTTGTCATCTTCCCAATAAGGAAAAAGGGGGAAAATCAGCAACGAATACAGGGGAATCAGAGGTGGAATAAATTGAGAAGGAGTGCTTGGTGAAGCATGAAGGCCTGTGGGTCTCCAGAGTACTGAAAACTCAACAAGGAATTAAAGACATATTTTAGACATGCGGTTAAAAACTGCACAAGCTCTGAGACAGCAAGAATGGTTCTGAATTATAGCAAAAAGTGAAGAATCTGCAAATATTGTCAAACAAAAATAAAATATCAGGGATGGTGCTAAACCCCATCAAAAGGAAGCCAGAGGAAGCATAAATGATGGTAATCAAACTGAAAAACAAATTGTAAGTTTTTGGTCTTCTGCTCAGGATAGTACTAGAGCAGGGGCTGTTGGACACCATGAAGTTTTGCAGAATAACTGTGGTGTGTGTGTCAGTGATTCTGGAGACATGGACAAAATTTTGGGAAGCCAACGAGTTTTGAGTACACCATTTAAACACATACTAAGCTCATACTACAACTGTTGTGAAGGTTCAGTAGCCAGTCCCTGCTGCCCCCATGTCCTGTGTGGATCAGCCACAGTTCAGGCATCACTCCCAGTAAGTGGAGTGGTTTGGAGTACATATTAAAAGAGGGAAAAGTTAAAAGACTTTTGCCTACTCAAAAAGAAGTAGCCATAGTTTTCAGAACAAAACAGTCTCCTGCACTTGACAAGACAGTCACAGTTATTCAGTGTATTTGCTGTGGGAAGAGGAACATCTTGGGGCAGAAGCAATTTTGTAGCCCCACCATCCTACACAGCTCTGGCCACTACACTGGAAGAGTCTGGCACTCATCTCCCAGCATCTGTTAGAACCAATGTATTTTTAGATGTGTGTCTGCTGGGGATTCTAAGACTTCAAGAAATGGAAGTTATAACACACTGCTGAATGGGCTGCTCTCATATCTACTTTCCTCTTTTTTTTTTCTTTTTTTTAAACACCAGGGATCTCATCTCATCTGAATTGCTGCCTTTCAGAGGTTTTTGTTAGCCTGTATCTTTCAGGTAATGAAGATCCTTCTTTGCTTTGAGGAATTCCCTCTCCACACACACACACTTAGCACTAAACTCACTCTTTAACAGCCTTGGGAATATATAATGCTTGCCTCATACTTTTCACTGTAGTATTCTTCTCTTCACAATTGCTGATCGTTTTGCCAAACCAGAGCCATTAGGTTGATTTTTTTCCAGTCAGGGTTATTTTCTTTCCAAGGTAAGCCTTGCTGCTTACAGCTTTTTTTTTTTTTTTTTTTTTTTTTTTTTTTTTTTTTTTTTTTTTTTNTTTTTTTTTTTTTGGTAAGTTTCGGCCAAAATGATCCAGCATGTGCATGAATAAGGAGAGGGAAGAACATCTTTTAGGTTGTTTTTTTTTTTAGTGTTTGGTTGGTTGGTTGTTTTGTTTGTTTTTTTTTAAATAGGAGGCTGGATGAGCATTTGGAAAGGGGCATCTTTGTTGTGGAAATAAATACTGTGATGCTTTCAAGTGCTCTGATACCATCTTGCCATTGGAGAAAAAAAAAATGAATTGTTCTGCTTTCATAGCTAGGCTTGTTGAAAGTACAGCGAACAAGACAGTGTTTGGGGCTTTGCTGGGAAGAACAAGGTTAAACCAGAACGTTAAATAACACTGCAATGCATATGCCCTGTCCATTTTACACCATAGCTGAAGCAGATGGTGAATACACCCAAACACACACAGCTTAAGGCTATGGCTCAACATATTGCAGAGCTTAGGGGTGTAACCTGTTCCGCCGCCCTGATTTTGTGCGTTTCCATTTACCCCTTTAAATGGTGTTGTTTTCATGTTGTATTTTGCATGCAGCAACCCACAGGTTCACCTTATTTACTCTCTGAATGTCAGGCAGGTTTTTAGCCTTCAAAGCCACAGCTGCAGCTCTTTGCAACCCCCCTCGTGTTGCTGGTGTCCTTTCTCTGAAGGATGGTTTGGAGTTCCAGTAATGCTCGCACAAACGGTTCCTCTGTAATTGCCATTGTTCCCGTGGTACATTTTATTGGCAAACATCAAGTGTGTCTGAGGCCTGCTCCTGATGCCAAGGGTTTTTTAAGATGTGCTGAGCACCTCTCTGTCTCGCTGAGTTCAGCTGGCATTGACAGCTCCAAATACCTTGCAAGAGTAAGCACTTGGCATATAGGGCAAGTGAGACAATCAGCATTTTATGCATGTCAGGATGTGATCATGCTTGTTTTAATCCACTCTCCAGTAAGCCTCCTTGCAGAAAAACAGCTCTTGCACTTAATAGAGCCCACGCCTTCAACCAAACAGCAGCAAGTGTAATTACAGACTGTTTATGAGAAGGCTTTTGCGTGAGAGAGTCATCTTTTGCTTTAGCCATGTTCGTGGCCTATTAAGTTTTAGGTGGTTCAAATAAGATTTTCTTTCTTGTTCATGTAAAAATGTGCACTGTCTCTTCATGCAGGTAATTGGTTTATCTAAACACATGGGTTCATCACAGGTTTTGTAAGAGATGTGCTCTCGGTGCCAAGTTAGGGCCCAGCGTGTGTCTGTGCGTGCGCTGACCTGTGCACGTGCATGGAACAGCATTTTAAGAGTTAGTGGATCACACTGACCACAGGTGGTTGAGCATTACAGTATTGTGGGAACTGTGCCCCACCACAACAGAGGGGAACAAGGGTTAAGGTCTGTCTGTTAATGGGGCTTCCAGGCACTTTCTGCTGATGTAACATAAGCGATGCAGTATTGACAGAGAAGGAGGGAAGGAATGACCATCTGAAGTGAAAACACAAGGAAACACAACTATTTTACTCCAAATGATGCAGTACGTTCCTAAGACAAGCATGTTATGTAGGACCACCACAGAAAAGTTACACTGATGTCCCCCCATCTTTCTGTGGAAACACTAACAGTGTTAGCAACAGACTCTTGAAAATGGTGAAAAATGTATTGAGTTTAATTCTCATTGGCACCACAGAATCATTTATATTGCCCCACCATGGCAAGGCTGTGCTAGCAACCCTGGCTATGAGTGGAGAACATCTTGTTATTTATCATGTTAAAGTGTGTTCCTCTCTGGAGAAGTGCTGCTTTTAATGATAGATTTTTGGTGATGTGAATGTAAAATACATCACAGTTTCTGGTATCTTTTTAATTTTATGGATGGCACAGCTTAAAACCAGGTACATCAAATAAAATAACTACTGCTGAGAGTGAATAAAAGTTGGCAGGTATGGCAGTTTAAAATAGCCCTATTTTCACCCTAAATATAGCCTGGTTTAATTGAAATCTAGTGGTAGCTATGAGACAGCTGCTATATCAAAGACCGGTGACAGCCTGCTGAGGTTAAAAGAATACAGGCTGCCTGTGTCTCTGCTGAGATAAACTGGCATCCCAGAGAGCAGAGCAGCAGTTAGATTGATGAAAAGTTAAGTTTTTAAAACACTGATTTGTAAAGCCCTTATACAGTTTTATTTATAGTTTGTCTCTATCCTCCTAATAAAATAGGTTTCTGCCTGCAAGCAGAAGCGTGATGCAGATCCTTGGTTGCTTTAACTGCTTTAGCTCAGCTGGAAAGGAAGCCATGGATGCAGCAAGTCAGTCAGGTGTCCCCCATGAAACTTTGCCAGTGTAGGAGCAATAATGACAGAATTTCAACTTTTTCCATGAGAGAGTTTCTTACAAATGGGTATTTCAGCTTCATGAGGTCAGCCTAAAACAACCACATGGTTTAGGGGAGAACCCTCAGTACATTAAGGCACAGTCCAATTAAGTAAGTGATCTCATAGTTGGTACCCCATTCTAACAGCACCATGTACAGAAAGATCAGAGACTTAATTCTAGGAAGGAGTGGTCTCCATTGGCACACACAAAAAGTGGACATTTCTCATTATCCTGCTGCTTTCAATATTCTCTAATTAACAAGCACTATTTTAATTTCCATGCCTTCTGGTTATTATTATTTTTTCAGCCTCATACAGTCTAAACCCCAGTCTCTCAGACTTATCCTCCCTGGTAGCTGCTGCCATTCTTTTTAGTTGCTAGTACTTAATTAATATTTGCAATGTTCTTACTAAGGTAAGTCCATACTTTCTCATTATATGAAATTAAAAGTAGATGAGCTTAGTTCCCAACTAAGAGAAGCTTTAGAAAGATATAGGGCACCCCCACATATGGATTTACTTTCTTTTGATTTTGATTCTCAGGAGAGCCCTTAAGACTTTCTATCAACCTTGTCAATCAAATAAATTGATGAATCATTGAGTCAGAGCTATGGCTGCAAGTAGTCCTGCATAGCAAAGTGTGAAGTGAGTTCCTGACTTTCTTGATTTTTGCACACAGACAGAACCTCTGCATGGCTGTGGCCCACTGATGAAGGAATACAAAGCAAGGGAAGTGTGAAAGCTCATCCACCTCAGTTGTTGTGATTGCCCTTAGAAAGATTTGAGTTCAGTTCCCCTCCTGAGCCTCGTGCTCCCTGGACTGGCAAGATCAGGAGGAGCATTAAAAAGGCAAAACAATCTGCCTACACAGGAGAAAAAGCATCCTAATAGCAGCCCCTCTAGCTGAGTACGGGACAAAACCAGCAGGCAGGGATAGCAGGAAGATTCATGGAGTATGGGAGAAGAGAAAGATAACATACAGTGTTATTGGTTTCATCGTGATGGATGAATTAAGTGTTCTTAGGGACTTCCCTGGATATCTGTAAGTTAGGTTCTTTGTTGGCATCATTATATGTATGTCATACAAACAAATATCAGATTGGGAAGGGGCACCCCACCAAAGATATTAAGATACTACAGAGGTTTGTTTGTATCATGGGAGGCTCCTGGAACACTACAAAGAGCCTGTCCTCAGCATTACCCTGGAGCTGAGCTGCTTGATCCTGAGAAACCTGCTGCTTAGGCATCAAAGTGCACAAAGAGCCTCTCTGGGAGTCACCTGAGTTCTTAATGCTGTTGTTTATGTAC
The DNA here is from genome assembly GCA_013397135.1 of Pachyramphus minor. Taxonomy (NCBI): domain Eukaryota; kingdom Metazoa; phylum Chordata; class Aves; order Passeriformes; family Tyrannidae; genus Pachyramphus; species Pachyramphus minor. Next base: position 287,697 of record VYXB01009890.1, on the reverse strand, counting down.
CTGTAACTGTAAATGGTTTCAGATCACAACATTGTAAATTGAGAGTCTGTAAAGTGTACACGAGAATGGGTCAGATCACAGGGCTGTCTCTGGCAATGGCCACTGAGGGAGCTACAGGGCAGAGCATAAATAGTGCTTCCACAGTGACCCTCTGAGCTTCCAGCACTCAGGATCTCTCCAGCCAAGAGTGATATTAATGTTAAGGGGAGTTTGAGAAAAGAAATTCCAGCCATCCCTACTGAATTAACAAAGATAATGTTGCAGTTTTTCTCTGCATTTGGCTATCTCCAATTTTGCTCTTCATATACAAAAGCAACAGTTAAAAGTATGGCATCAAAACTTGCAAATCTACATGAACAGGATGCTTAATCAAATCCCATTAATGGAAAAAGAGGACTCTCTCTTGCAGGCTATGCTGCATCTCTTGAAGAGAAAAGAGTACATTCATTATGCTAGTTTTTGAAGGGAAGGATTTTCATCTCCTTCTCAATACATAGTTTTGAACAGTTCATTTCACAAAACATTAGGAAGGAAAGATTTGGGGAAAATTGTATTTCTCTACCTTAAAATTGAGTTATGGGCAGGGTGTTTGCCAGCTCATTTTTCTTGTTTGTGTGAAATGGACATTTGTGAGTTGTGGAAAATGAGCAATGGGAGGAGAGTAGAAATTGTCCAAGCCTAGGTAAGAAGATTAAATAGTACACTGGAGTAATTTATAAAGATTTACAGACATTGCTGTGCTTTGATACTCAAGAAGGCCATTGTGGACCCAGTGCACGATGTTCTTGCCTTGTGACCTATCAAATCAATGGCAGCCATTGATGGGTTGACTTTTGTCTGCCTTGAGGACATGGGAGCAACAGCAGCTATTAAGTGAACAACTCTAAATTCTGATACCAGCATTGGTAATTGAACTTGAGCTATCAGGCTGATGCTGGTGACAGATGTTGGTGACACAGTGTCAGTAATAGAGCCTGTAGCATGTATGAGAACAGGATGTCACAGTGGAATGCAGTTTCTTTACAGGCAGGTGTTACATGATCTTCTCATGTCAAGAGAGCGAGGAGAGTGTTCTGTTTCTGCCAGGCTTGCGTTAGGAAGGACAGGCAGTCCAAGATTGCAAATAGTGCTCTCCTCTGACACTGGGGCATTCTTCCAGGCAGAGAACTCCATGGATATGCTGGTATCCAGTACAAGTCCTCACTTGGTTAAGAAAATACATGCTGTTTCTACTGGTGTTTTTGAAAATGTCCCAAAAGGAAATTCTTCTCACAGCACAGTAAGTTTTACAGGTGCCTTATACTCAGTTACCTTAGAGTTTATAAACCTTGTTAATGTTACAAAAACAAAGGCCAAGAAAGCACAGAGATGAAGCATTTTATTATGAAAGTTTGGGAGGACAGCAAGGATAAAATATAGTGCTTCATTGTAGGAGCTAGTCTTTATTTCTTTAAATTCTGAAGACATGAAAGAATAATTTCTTCTCTTATCAACTGCATGTTCCATTAGGAAACCACTTTGTCTTTTTCATTTTCAGCAGCTATATTTATGAAAGCACTCTGTGCTTAATTAGTTTAATAACAAATTCTCATACTAAAGATATATGGATTATATATGTTGCATCAACAAATAATATTTGTTAGCTGCTGGTGCTGCACTGAAGGGAAGAGGGAACAGCACATTAGGCCTCTTCATTTTTGCAAACTCATTTTGATATCCAACATTAACATTTTCAGGCTCCTTTATAAAGGAAAGGATGCTCTGTTTCATTTGGAGACTGAAAGAGTCTCCATCAGACTGTAATTAGTTTTATATACATATAATATTGGGAAGAAACTAACAGAGTCCTCTTTTTT